>JARHVA010003126.1:762500-922500 GCA_037957365.1 Torreya grandis | reverse complement strand
CCTTGTTTATCTATAACTATCAGTCTGCCTTGAAGACCAGTCATGATGACTTTACAATCTAACACCTGTATAGACACATTAAAATACTATTGATTAATTAATATGATCATTATATATATTTATAACATATAAAAACATAAAAAAAACTAAGGTCTAATTGAAAATATTAGACATATGGATCAATCTATAGACCTCTCTATACATAGACCTCACTAAGCAAGACAAGTCAACATTGAGAGCAACTTTTTTATATATAAAAGGATCTACAAAACTTCCATTAATACTGAAAATTAATTAATAGTATTATAAAATTTCTACATGAATTTTTAATAAAACCTAATCCATGATAACACATCCCTAATCTCATTCTCACTTCTATCTGAGTTTCTCATTGTTTACACCATTAGCATTTTTAGCAATAGGTCAACTTGCATGACTAGTTTAGTGAATATGAAGCTTGAAAACTACTAAAACCCACCATAAACATGAAAAAAATTCTAAATATTTGTACTCAAACCATTTTCATACTTTGACTTGGTCAACTCCATTTGCTATGGAAATTTTCATATAAACAAGCATTTTCCTATAGGGTCCACTCACTCTCCTGACAAACCAATCATACCTAGAGGTCCCTAAGAGATTCAAATATAACCTTAAATAATAAAACTAGGTCATCTAATCCATTAAGAGCCATTTACATAAATATATTTTGTAACAGGTCATAGTGAGGGTTTTAGGAGGGTTTTAGATCCATTTCCATTCTTAACATTTATTCATAAAGCTCTACCCCTAAAACCAACTCCTAATGATTGTAAATCATTGATAATAAACTTTTACATATATAATTAAGATAAAATATTCCCATGCAATAGTCACACGTGTCAATAAGCATCAAAAAGTATCTCTTAGGCTTGGTAACCTTTACTCTGTATACTCTAGAGAACTCAAAATAGCATTTCAAGATTTATTCTTCAAACCATGACCTCATATAGGATGAAAAAACATGATACAACATGTCAAACCTTTATCCATACAAACCTTTCTGATATTTCCTTGTAAATATTATCTCATGCCTCAATATGCCACCATATCTCTTTTTCTCTCTAGGCTTTTGACCTAAAGGTCACATAAGGCCTTTAAACTTACCTTATAACTATTTTAAAATAACTTTACACCTCAATAACATGATAAATCAAATTATCTCATGATCTAACACTACTATAAATCATTAATAGGTCTTGACAACACCTCATGACCCAATGTTAGGTCAGGCAGAGTCTATAACTAGTCTATTTGCATGCTCATCTTATAGGATCTACCATCGTAGACTCATATTTAATCTCTCCTAAGAGATCTAATGCCTTATATACATGCTTAAGTGTCCTAAAAAATCATATTATGCCTTTATGCATCTATATCACTAGGCCACCATTCTCATTCATATACAAAATTATACATATTATGCACAAGCCTTGTCAAGTCTCTTGCTCTTGACATCTTCATACAATTACTAGGATTTTCAAGTCATATTTAGAAAATAATGCCTATATATCTTCATACTGACCATGACCACACTCATTATATTATTCTCAACACTACACTCTTCCAAGTTACTATCATCACTTGGATTTTTACTATTTGAGGAGATTTCTTAGCTTTCCTTATCCTAGTGGCATAATTGAAACACCTCTAGGCTTGTGGGTAGCCTAAGGATGAATTTAATCTCTAGATAGGGATAGCTCCCTTGATGTACCACTTTAGATCACTACTACACAAAAAAAAAATTGGGGGAAAGGGAGAGATAAAAATTAAATAAAACTATCCTAAAGGAGGTGATACACCAAATATATTGATGACTACCAACCAACTACATGTTACACATGAAACCAAGATACTAATGAAACATATACTTCTCCAATCTACATCTTCTCACATCCATGTTAAAATGAGGTGATGAATTTTTATGATAGGATGAATATATAATAGGCCTTTAATGAAACTAGTGAATAAACTAACTCACTTAACCTTGACACTTCCTAAAACACTTCACATGCCCTACAAGAAGAAGCTTTTCAACTACAAATAGGATGAAAGAATGAGACAACCTGCTAGGGAAATCATAGTTATCACTAAGAAAGATGAATAATACAAGTAAAAAACACTATAAAAATTTATGAATATGTAAAAATCAGTAGTCTTATCGATCAAATGGTGTATAAATGAGCAAGTCTTAACCATACTTAGGTGGAGCATAAGTTACAATAGCCAAAATGGCTAGTTCTTATAGAACTTGAGAGAGAGAGAGAGAGAGGAGAAGAGAGAAGTTAAAGGGTCACAAGAACATTTTTAAAGATAATAAAAGGGGTTAATTTTTTATTAAAAAAATATATTGGATGAACCATTCAAGGTTAGAAGAGACAAGTGGCCATAAAAGGCATAAAACTTATGAAAAGTGGCATGAAACTCCTTATTCTAGCTCAAAAAATTACCTTCATGATTTAGACCTATTTGAGCATACCAAACCTGATTAGGGATAGGTATGATGATTTTAATTAATGGTAATGGTTTTAAACATTCCCTTACATGCATTTAATGTAGTCTTTGCCATCTAACATCATCTAAAAATTAGCTATCACCATCTGAAGTATAAAAAACTCTTCCTTAATGCACCCTACACACTTGGTCTCCAAAAATTCATCCATTTTCCATGAAAATAAATTTTAGGGAGTGAATTAAATTTTTAAATACCATAAATGGACTTATATTCATTAGACACACCTTAAAATTAGCTCACTTCAAATTTTTCACCCTTCTCACTAGCTTAGTCACTATGTCAGTTTTAACTAGCTAAGATGAATTAGTTTGTATAGATAATTAGGAGTGTTTATGAATAATTAAATGTAAATTATGGGTTATAACAAGTCCTAATTCTTATCAAAAAGTTTTTTCATCTTTAGACTCCTCTTGGAACCTTCAGAACACTAAAAATAGTTAAAAGTACCATGTTTTATACCTTATGCGTATAATTTCGTATAGGATAAAAGAACGGGGAGTATATTAAGAGAGTATCTTAAAATTTTAAATCATCATATCTAGAAAAATATGAAATTATATTATATTTATAATCTCATTTCCCCAAAATGGTCACTAGCAAGGGTTTGTAAGGGTTTTAGCCTATTTTGACCTCTTAATCTTTGTTCATAAAGATGGGATGTTAAAATTGAAAAAAAAATCCATATTAAAGTTTTTTATGACCTATTTATACTCCTATAAACTTATTTTTCAACCATTAAAATCATCAATAGAGATGTGAGCTTCTAAATCTATCTTATCAAGCTTATTTTTAGATTTTGCATAAGTCTGAGTTGTTTTTTGGCCAAAAATAGACTCCATTATAACTTATCTACCTTTAAAAATATTTAACACATATTTATCCATCATATAAACATGTTATAATAAGTTAGTAATCTCATCTCAAGGTGGAAGTGACCATGACTCTCCTTTTGGACACTATGCCTAAACCTTGTTTAATAGGGTTGAGTTGGTTTAAGACCCAAAATGACTTTATCATTATTTCCTCTACATAAAAATAGATTAAAAAAATATATTATTTCCATATAAATATTTATTATTCCTTTATAATCCACTCCTAAAGCTAGAAGGGACATTGGTTTCACATTTGGTCTTTAAGCCTAAACATGCCTAGTAGGACTCACTACACCTCAGAGATCAAAATAATTTTTTATGATTTTAATTACATCCCAATATCTTATATACCTCTATATTGACACAATTAACACTTAAAAATGAGTTATAGGGTACACCTAAGGTTGGAAGTAACACTAACCTCCCATTTGGACACTAAACAAAACTCTAACTTTTAGGTCTGCTTGCAAACCTAGACACCCATGCCATATTATTGGTTTTAACACTTTTTTGAAAGATTAATCATGTTTTATTGTATTTATTACAAATTAAAACACCTATTTTACATGTCAAAACATCCCCTTGGTCATCCTTTTATCACCTCTTGTCAAGAATGTAGGTTTTACTCATAAGGGAAGTGCCTTCTATCTAAGACAAAATAGAGGGAAATTCCCCTATTTTTCTAAAAATGATAAGTAGTGTAGGATATTACCCAAGTTATGGGGAAATAATTAACCAAAAATAAACATTTTATCATGTAACTAGGCCCCTCAAATTCACAAAAAACCAAGACAGACTAGGAAGGAGGTAGACTATGTAGGGTTCCTAGCATGTGGACTATGTGTTGTATGTTTAGGGTCATATATATTCTTGTTTTCCATATTAATACCATATATATAAAATAATGGTCATAATTAAATATTTTAATGTCTAATAACCATCTCAATTTTCGATACATACCTCTCATATACCTTAAACTCTCAATAACTCTCAAGACTGAGTTTTATCATTAGACTGTGCTTTACTATAATGTACTACACCTATAGGTGATTATGTATAGATTATAACTTGAAAATAGTGTATAATCATTATAAAATTATTTAAATACTTATTTCATCCATGCATATACTCATCTCACACCTTGAAATTGGCTTGTCCCTAAAACCAATCATAGGTAGTCTGACTATATTTTTTGTGTTTCTTCTTCAAGAGTAATCACTGTAAGTGATTTTCTTAATTTGACCTTTAATATAGTGATATAAAACCTATTTGAAGATTTTAAGTTAATTAAATAATGGTTTGGACATATTTAATCCTTTTTTTACAAAACCAACCTAAGAATCATCACCTTTTATGTTTATTTTCTTTCACAATCATCCATAGTGGTTGTAGGTGCATATCTTCACTTGAGGGGACACCTATAGGTGCTTGTATGATAAAAAATACATATACTAACCATTATTTTTGGTATTAATGTTCAAAAATGGTCAAAAAATGCTTTAGGTTACTATGTTCTATGTCCATAAGAGAGAAATAGTTTCTCAAACATGAACCTTATGTTGGTCAGCTGTAGGTGAGCATTTGGTGATGAAAAGGGCCTATAGGTGTCTTTGGGGAACCAAAACACAACATATCTTCCCTTTAAATGAACCATAGGTCATGAAAGATTTCATAAACCATATAATACTTATCCAATCATAAAACATGTTTTGTATTACAACTTTGGGTTTGAAAGTCTCTCTAGAGCTCCAATTGTAGATGCCATTGCCTAGTTTTAATCATAACATCAAAAATTTGGGCTTCCTAAAAACTAATGTCCACTTGTAATATACCCATCTAAATTTTTGGATATCTTTTCCTATATGGGAAATATAATTCATGATATTTTATATGCTTCAAAAAAATTATAACCTTGTTATAAGATCTCAACAGGACATTAAGGATCTTTATTTTTCAATTTTTGGGATTTGATCCCTGAACATTATCACCTAACCCTAGAAGGTGATCCACACTTACATTTGCCAAAATAGCTTCCCATATGAGTCTAAAATGATTATACATAAAATTTTGGAATTAAATAAAATGTTCCATAACATTATTCAACACTTGAAATGTATATTTAGCTCTCTATTAGGCTACTTGTAGGTGGTCATTTAGTGTATATAGGTAGTAAAGGAGAAAGTAGACAATGTGCATGTTTTGACCCCATCAGCAGACCTGGACTCTTTTAAAATCCTTAAAATAGGTTTTTATCTTCATGAATGTCTTGAAACCAATGTTTAAAACCTATATTAAATGTGTTATTCTCCTTTTGAACACCTATAGATGCACTTTGAAAGGTATGCAGGTAGATAGTGAAATGGCCCATGCATTCATGGAATGTGCTTTCATAGTCACCAACTTGGAATGTCATATCTAGAGGTTTATTTTTTAAGTTGTGATGTAATGGGAGAGGGAAATGAGGGATTGAATTTTGCTTCCCTTGCAACTAATATGGGCTACTGCTTCTTAATATTGGTCAACTGTCTCTTCCAACTGATTTGGAAAAGGATTACTTTCATAATCTTGATTGGATTCATGAGTTGGAGTCAAATAGGAATAATATAAATCTTAGGTATGTGGATATGAAGGATTATAGGATTGGTGAGGCTTCCTTTCATGAGTTCTTAGCCTATCTTCTAAAGATGAAACTAGGCCACTCACATCTACCATCTAGCTTATGAGCCTTTGACAATTAGATCTCTCATTAGGTGCCCACTCTCTTTTATATAGATATAATTCATATCTCAACTTATGAATGAAATGGATAGGAATCTCTAAAACATATCCTCTTTGTGTGTCAATATCCAACATGTACTTCTCATATCCTAAAAGTGTTTGCTTGAAGGTGAAAATGGATTAACTTGAGAAGTGGCTAGGTTGAATAGAAGGAGCAAGATATTGGGAAGGTTGATTATAGGACTGATAAAAATCATGATAAGGCTAGTTATAGGGCTGATAAAACTCATGACAAGGTTGGTAATAATCACACTAAGGTTGATAGGGAGTGCCATAAGATGGATATGTCTCACCAACCTGTGTAAAATAGTATTCAACACCAAAATTAACCATGAAAATTAATTGAGAAGCAATAAAAAAAATAAAATATTACCAAAAATATTCAAAGGAAAACCTAGGCTACTTGACCAATTGTTATAACTTCAAAATCACCATTGATGTTTGGATAGATTCCTCTAAAGGTTGATTATTGAAAGATAACACTAAAATTATTTCAACCACTTAGACAAAGAGTCCCATTAGGCATGAAAAAAACTATTGTCACTTATATTTTCACCTTTTGAATATATGTCTTATCTCTTATCATCCAAGTGGCACAATTAAAACACCTTTAGGCTTTTGGGTAGGCTAAGAATGAGGTGAATCTCTAGATAGGGTTGGCTCCCTTGATGTACCACTTTGGATCACTACTACACATAGACTTTTGGGGGTGGGGGGGGGAGGGAGAGATTAAACAAAAATAAAAATATACTAAGAGAGGTGATACACAAAATTTATTGATGACTACCAAATAGTTATATGTTACACATGAAACTAAGAGACTAACTAAACATACACTTCTCCAATCTGCATCTTCTCACATCAATGTTACATCATGAGGTTATGGATAGAATTTTTGGTTAAGAGAAATAGAAAAAAGGCCTTAAATGGCACTATTTAATATACTAACTCACTTAACCTTGACACTTTTTATAACACTTCACATGCCCTATAAGAATAAGCTTTCCAACTACAAATACAATGAAAGTTGAGATAACATGATAAGGAAATCATAGTTATCACTAAGCAAGATCAATCATCTATGTAAAAAACACTATGAATAATCATGAAAAGGTAAAAATTACTCATCTTGCTGATCAAATTGTATTAAAATAAGTAGGGATTCACCATACTCAAGTGAATCATAAGTTATAATGGATAAAATGGCTAGTTCTCATAGAACTTGACAGAGAGAGGAGAAGAGAGAAGTCCAACGGTCATAAGGACATTTTTAAAGATAATAAAATGTGTTAAATTTTAATCAAAAAATTATATGGGATTAACCATGCAAGGTCAAAAGAGACAAGTGGCCATACAAGGCATGAAACCTATGAAAAGTGGCATGAAACTCCTTATTTTGGCTTAGAAAGCTACCTTCATGATTTGGACCTATTTAAACATCTAAAAATGATTAGTGATATTTATTATGATTGGAATTAATGTTAAGGGTTTAAAAAATTCCTATTCATGTATTTGTTGTAGTCCTAGTCATTTAGCATCATCTAGAAGTGAGTTATCACCATCTATAGTCTAAAAACCTCTACCTTCATGCACCCTGCACACTTGGCCTCCAAAAAGACATAAGTTTTTAATGAAAATATGTGGGATGGAGTTAATTACATGTTTAAATACCCTCAATGTCTTTATAATCATCAGGAATACCTTAAAATTAGCTCACTTAAAGTTTTCCACCCTTCTCACTAGCTTGGTCACTATGCCAGTTTTGACTGGTTGAGATAAATTAGTTTGTTTAAACACTAAGGAGTTGTTATTAAGAATTAAATTTAAATTATGTTTTATAAAAATTACTATTAATTCTTCTAAATTTGGTTTCATCTTTAGAATCCTCTTAGAACCTACAAAACACATAAAATAGTTAAAAATACAATCTTTTGTAACCTGTATGTACAATTTCATATAGTCCAAAAGCATGGGGAGTATATTGAGTGAGTATAATACAAGTTTAAATCATAATCATAGGAAAAATATGAAATTATATTATATTTCCAACCTCATTTATCCAAACTATTCACTAACAAGGGTTTGTAAGGGTTTTAGCCTATTTTGACCTCTTAAGCTTCATTCATAAATATGGGTACATTAAAAGTTCAAAAAAAAACCACAATAAGTTTTTTTATGACCTCTTATAACTCCTATAAACTTATTTAGTCCCCATTGAAAGCATCAAGAGAGATGTGAGCTTCTAAATCTCTCCTATCGAGCTTGTTTTCACATTTTGCACAAATCTGAGTTATTTTTGGTCCAAAAATGGATTCTCTTAAAAATTATCTTCATTTAAAAATATTTAAAACATATTTATACATCCTATAAATATTTTAAAATAGGATATAAATCTCATCTCAAGGTTTAAGTGACCATGACTCTCCTTTTGGACACTAATCCTAAATGTTGTTTAATAGGCCTGAGTTAGTTTAAGACCCAAAATGACTTTATCATGATTTAATATAGATAAATGTAACTTAAAAACATATATTTTATCCCCATAAACATGTATCTATCCTTTTTAATCCAGTCCTAACACTGGAAGTGACATTGGTTTCACATTTGGTCTTTAGGCCTAAACATGCCTAGTAGGCCTAATTGCACCTTAGAGCTCAAAATGATTTTTGATGGTTTTATTTGAATAAAAATAGCTTATAAACCTCTATATTTACCTTATAAACATGTACAAATGATATATAATTCATACCTGTAGTTTTAAGTAACACTAACCTCCCATTTGGACACTAAACAAAATTCTACCTTTTAGGCCTGCTTATAAAACTAGCCACCCATGCCATATTGTTGGGTTTCTCCATTATATGAAAAATTAATCATGTTTTATTGGATTTATTAACACTTCACACACCTGATTTCCATGTCCAAACATCCCCTTGGTTATCCTTTCATCACCTCTTGTCAAGAATGTAAGTTTTGCTCATAAGGGGAGTGCCCTCTATTTGAGATAAAACAAATGGTACTTCCCCTATTTTTATATATGGAGGATATTACCCAGTTTATTGGGACTATATTCACCAAAAATAATATTTTTATCATGTCATTAATCCCCTCAAATACACAAACAACCAAGACAGATTAGGAAGGAGGCAGACTATGCAGGGTTCCTAGCATGTGGACTGTATGATGTATGTTTAGGGTCATATCTTTTCTTGGTTTCCATATTAATAACCTATAGATAAAATAATGGTAATTATGAAAGAGTTTTAGGTTTAATCACCATCTCATGTTTCCATACATACCTATCATATACCTTGAACTCTCAAGACTGAGTTTTATCATTAGGCTATGCTTTATTCTAATATACTACACTTGTAGGTGATTATGTATTTATTAGGCCTTGAAAAAAATTTATAATCCTTATAAAACTCATTAAATACGTATTTCATCCATTCCCATACTCATCTAACACCTTGAAATTGGTTTATCCCTAAAACTAGTCATAGGTAGTCTGACTATATTTTCTATGTTTTTTCTTCAAGAGTGACCCCTGTAGGTGGCTTTGCATAATTTGACCTTGAATGTATTTATAAAAAACCTCCTTGAATGGTTTAATGTGATTCAATAATGGTTTGGACCTATTCACTCTTGTTTTGGTAAAACCAACCTAAGAGTCATCACCTTTTATGCATATTGTCTTTCACAATCATCCATAGTGGTTGTAGGTGCATATCTTCACTTGAGGAGACACTTTTAGGTGATTTAATGATATAAAATCCATATAATAACCATTATTTTTTTTATTCATGTTCAAAAATTCTCAAACCATGTTTTATGTTACTATGTTTTAGGTCCACAAGAGAGAAACATTTTCTCAAATTTGTACCTTATGTTGGTTGGTTTTAGGTGAGCATTTGGTGATGAAAAGAACCTATAAGTGTGTTTGGGGAACCAAAACAAAACATATATTCCATTTAAACTATACCTGGGTCATGAAAGCTTTACTAAACCATATAATACTTACCAAATCATAAAACATGGTTTGTATTACAACTTTGGGTTTGAATGTCTCTTTGGATTTCCAAATGTAGATGTCATTGACTAGTTTTAGTGCATAAAAGCACAACTTTGAGCTTCCTAAAAACTAATCTACACTCATCATCTTCCCCTCTAACTTTGTGGATCTTTTTTCATATATGGGAAATAAAAGGCATATTCATTTATATGCTTCAAAAAAAATTTAAACTTGTTATAGGATCTCAAAAAAAACATAAAGGATCTTTTTTTTGCACTTTTTGGGATTTGATCCTTAAACACTGTCACCTAACCCTAGAAGGTGATCCACATTTTCATTTTCTAAACTAGCTTCCCATATGAGTCTACCATGATTCTAAACCAATTATAGGACTTCAATAAAAGGTTCCATAATATGAGTCAATACTTTAAATGGATATTTATCTCTCTATTAGGCTACCTATAGGTGGTTGTTTAGTGTATACAAGTAGTAAAGGAGAAAATGGAATGTTTTGACAACATTGGTAGACCTAGACTCTTTGCCAATCCTCCAAATAAGTGTTTATCTTTATGAACATCTTGAAACCAATATTAAAAACCTATATTAAATTTGGTATTATATTTTTTAACACCTATAGATGCAATTTGAAAGGTATGTAGGAAGATAATTAAATGGTTAATGCATTCAAGGATCACCAACTTGGAGTGTCATATCTAGAGGTCTCTTCTTAACATAGAGATTACAAGCCTAAGGAGATCCCAAGTTTATTTAACACTTCATACACTACTAAAAGTGCATCACTACCTCAAGAAAAGACTCTTAATCCCAATATCCTAAGCTAGAATAAGATAGTGGAGTCATGGGGAAAGAAAGAGGAGAAAAGTCTTGATAAAGAGTGTGAATTTGAGAAGGAGATTGATCCTATACAAACCCTTACCACCCTTCCTAAATAAACCTCTTATTCTCCATATGATCCTTATTATACTCCTTATCCTCATTATGATTCCTATTAACTTAAAAAGATACTTTTCTAAGAGAGCCTAGCCAAGCAAATTGAAGAGTTAGAGTCAAAGATGAAATTGTTAAGTCAAGGTGTGATGGAACCAAAAGAATATCCTATGCCTAAACACACACCATCTACCTTTCCTAAAGAGATTCCTCAAGCTAAATCATATGTGAATGAGGTGATTATTAAATGGAAGGAAGAAAACCAAGCTATTTTATCCCAAGGTCTACCTCTCCTTCCTCAATAGCTTCCAAAACAATCCCCTACATTTCACCCTCAACTTGATTTTGAGTTCTATGTGCCACCTTTACCAAATAGTTCATATTTTCCTCACCCCATCACCATTTTAGTTTATGGACCTATGGTATGGTAACCTAAGGAGGAGTAGTTGGTTGATAAAAACTTAGAACTCTTGATTGAAGAAATCCTAGCTCCTTGGTAGCCTCATTGGACTAAGTCACATGACTTCAAGATGCCTTGTCTTGGAATAAAAAATAAGGAAATTGAATATATTGTAGTCCTTGAGGAGAAAATTTAGGTTAGGATAGTTTTGATTTAATTTTATATACCTTAAGAGCTCCTAAGTGATGAAGAAGAGGTGGTCTCTTATGTTGAAACTTTTGATTGGGTTGATATGGAAGAATGTTTTCCTTTTGCGAAAGAAGAAGAAATAGTCATTGGTTCTTCCATCACTATGAAAGATATCATGGATTGGAAATAAAAATATCCACACCATCATTTTGATTATTTGTTTTCAATCATTGGATCATGATATATTCCTCTTCAAGGAGGCTATGACCTAGTCAAAGATAGAGAAGGCAGCCTTCGCACTCAAGTGAGTATGTAAAGAAAAAGAAACCTTTAAAATATGTCATTTAAAAAGGTATATGAATTTCATGATGATATGTTTTAAGTAATAAAAATCATATATAACCTTGTCAATTAGTTGGGAAAAACACATCATCTCTTGAAGGATGGAATAAGCTCCTATTGGCCTCAATCTTCTAAAGAACATGAAACTACTCCTCTTGAAGCCATGCCTACTAAGGAGATACAAGTTGATCATGAGATGAAGAATGGGTAGTAATATGAGGTATGTGTACAAGTTAAAGAGGCATATATCTACATTTGAGACCTATTTAAGGATGATCTACTTGAGAGTAGATCAAGTGAAGTGCCAAGGAATAGGTCTAATCTACAAAGCATCTAATTCTAGAGAAACATGCTTGACACTATGATTCATCTTATGAAGAAGAAGATTAAATAAAATTTACTTTTGATCCTAGAAATAAGGTATGATTAGTTTCTAGTTGTGCATAATATTTTGTCCTTTTATTTCCCTAAGTGCTTTGAACACATGTGTGTCTTTTATTTTATGTGGTTGAGGTAGTCATTGGTATTGTCTTGATCAAAGCTTGTTTTCAAGGTATATATTGTTGTGTTCAAACTTTAGATGAATCCTAATCCCAATGGCTTGATAAGGATACTATATATTTAGTATAGAAAGCATACTACCCCTATGAGTCACCAATTTGTTGACTAAATTTGACCCTGTAGGTCAAATTAGGACCCCTATAGGTAAAAACTCAAGTTTTAAGTGTTTTAGGGTATAATATATATTTATTATGGTGTATTATGGGTAATTTAGTGTTATTTCATGTTATATTATCCTCAGTTATTAGTCATTTTTAGTCCTTATATCATTTTGAGTCATTTTGGGGTCAAAATAGGGTATTTAATGAGTTGTACAACCTTATAGGTAAATGTGAAGGTATTATAAGGTTATGTCACATGAAATATGTCCTATTATCTATTATTTAACTATTTTTAATTGAAAGTGGTAGGTGCTTCAGAAGAAAGGGTAGTTATCTTGGGAAAAGAGAAGATTTTGGCACTTATACGACCCATAGGGAAGTGTCACATGGGGTAAGGTCATGAGATGAATCTTAAGATTCCTAAAATAATTTTCCACACTTTAATTACTATAATTTTAAACATTTGGCTAAAACCATTCTACTCCTTTTTCACCATTCTAGGCACATAGAACCAGTCTTCAGGTTTGTACTTAGTATGAATAGTTAGAGAAATTCTAGGTCAAACACCTTTGGTAGATAAAATTAAACTAATATAGATTAATTTAAATATCATTATTTTAATAATGGTGTCATGTGTTTTATGAACCATCTTCATGAAGTTGACTATGTTTTTTTGCTTGCTAATCTGTGCACCCTATAGGTTTTACCTTGGTTTGGACATGTCCATATAATTCACTTGCTAAGATTGGTTCCATCTGATGTTAAATCCTTCCTAAAATAATTACAATTCTTTTTTTAGTGTTTTAAGTTGTTTTTATATTCAAATCACTCATGTTACAAGAGGATACACCTTTTTGTGTTATAAGTAAATTTTCATAATTTTCAAGATCTTTAGGCTTTAATCATGGTTCTAGAGGGTTGTGATAATTTCATTATCATTTTTGAATTTCCTCTCAATCCATTCACTTTTAAAATTCATTCTCCAAAATAATATTCATAATTTTAGTCATATGCAAGAAACATAGTTAGGCAACCATGAAGGTATATTATAGGCATCTTTATAGAGGGATATCACATTGGAAATAATGTGTGAGATTTATTGAAGGTTTGAAAACATCAAAGTGTTATATTCCAACATCATGATAAATAATCTAAGTGATAACAATTACCATGCTCATACCTTCTCACAAGGTCTCTTCATGCCATCCTTCACTATGCACCTCATGACATCATCAACTTTGACATCAATAAAATTGAAATCAATGAGCATACAAAACATTATCATGATATCAATGAAAAAATTCTATTGACATCAATGAAAACACATCAATAATCTCCCCCATTATCATTAATGGAAACCACCTTTAGAAACATTGATGGTCACCACTCTTAAAAATACTTTTAGAACTTTCTCTCCTTGTTTATAAATTATCTCTCCCCCTTTGACATTAATGACCAAGCAGACTATGGGTCTATGAAGAAAAATTTTCCCCCCTAATATTATTGATGCACACTGATGTCACACAGATGGATAATACCCATCTTCATTTCCTTTCTCAAACATTCATCATGGATTTTATCCTATCAACAACATGTAATATGTTTCTATTTCTCTATATACCTTCTTAGCACTCTATGCCTATTCTAGAAACATGATTAACTCACCTATCTCCATGAGTTATTCATACTTTTTGTAACAAAATATCATGAATGTGACTATTTTTATCAAGTCATCATACAAATACTTTGTAACCCATATCTACAATCACATCTCTAATAGACTATTATCTGATACTTGCACCTAAACTTTAGTAAAGAACACAATGCTCCCCATAAGCTGATTCTTTCTCTCAAGAACACTTGATGACCAAAAATATTTATAAAATCTCATAAATTAAGCAACTACACACTACTCCACTACTAAAAACCAATCCATATACCATATATCTATTGCAACACAATCCTATACTCGTACTTGTAAACAATCTCATGAATCCTTATGAATTTATATTTAGATATAATGCCCATACTAACCAATAAACCTTTCAAATTTTATTCATTATTCATTATATCTATACAACACTTGGTTCATTGTTTATCAGACTTATACTAGCTTCACCTCACATATTCAAGGCATATTAATCATATAGACCTGTGATACATGACCCAAAGGTCATCTTCAAACATCTAGAGTAATCACACTAAAGATATAACTCATATAAATTATATCCATTCTAAGACAAGATGTGATCCTCCAGTACACCTAAACACTAAACTCTTTATTATAATACCTTAATTAACAACTTTGAAATCTTCTTTTATGTTGACTAGTCTTTCATGATTTCATTGTGTTCTGCATACTCATATCTCTAAGGTAGTATTATTTCCATGTCTTCCACACTAATAAATTTTCAATACATTCATATTTTTTTAATGATACTAAGATCACTCTCCAATTAAACATCCATATTTCATATTAAGGACCAAATGATGATACTATCGATCATCCTCAATAGAGAAGGATCACTCAGCATAATCATGTTCCCCCTATGCTCATGCTCAATCTTCCAAAGAATACTCACCTTGTCTTTATCATGATTAAAACCAATATTATTGACACCAGTTATAGAATTATGGACACCCCTTGGAATAAAAATACATCACTTAATACAATAACTAAAAATAATAATCATATAACCATGCTCTCCCTTTATCTTCTCAACTTGCTCACCATATAGACCATATCCAACACAAATCAAGTACTTTGGTACCAATACCAAAAATCAACCTAGATCAAGATCTTATATAACTAGATATCAAAAACTTACCTTTCAACATGTCTTCATAACTTCTTTACCTATAATACCTGTCAAAGCTCAACAAGCATCCACCATGCTTCCACTTATAGATGTATGTCTCCATGAAGCCTAATGGAGTCACCCCTTCTATAGGGTATTAAAACATCACAAATCTAGAAAATTCCCAAATCTCCATACTCTCGCAAGACTAATTATTATTCAACATCCTTATAGGATTGATTTTCAACTTAGGCTTGACCTTTGAATTGGCTTCTACATAATCCTTCTAATCTAAAAAAGAACACTCTTGACATTCTTCCAAATATGACTTATGTTATATATTAACAAATATCCCACCTTGGTTTGTGTTGATCATGAATCTCATTTTCATCCTTATTCTTCTTAGTTAACTCTAATAGTACCATGCTTTGGTAGACCATCATTACAATCAAGATAAACATTATCATCATCATAATTCAAGGTTGTGATTATATAATCCCCTCCAAGTTGTTAGGATTGCTCCAAAGGACCAGATCTAATACCAAATATTGGAAGAAAAATCACTGAGGGGGGGGTGAATCAATGAGATCTTAAAAAAAAATTTAATCCTCATTAATCATTCATTAAATAATATCATCATGTTAATAATATCAACTAGTTTAGTAACATAGCACTGAGAATATACACATAACAAGAGTGAACACATCATATAAGTGGGAAACCCTCATGGGGAATAAAATACACTAAATATAGCTTGGAAAACTAGTCTTATAAATTAATTAATCAAATTCAGTTGATCATCCACTCAAATTATAGAACTAACCCCAATCTATTAAGCACTAAATTGATAGAGTCTTTAGTAAGCACCCACTTATAAGGAAGTAACAAATACCTTAGTGATTCAAAACCAAATCAAGCATCTATTAAAAAATCACCCACTCAACCAATTAGTCTTCTACTTTCCATCTTTGTCCTTGTTGAAATCTTTAATAGATTATGTTATTTTCTCATCTCTTCATTAATTTCTATCCCTCTCAAAGTATCCTCTAGCCTTCTTCACTCAACTCAACCTCTTCTTGACTTGATTAGGTCATCTAACATTAATTTACATACTCAAACCTCATATTATTTATTCATGATACCATTATTATCATCCACATGACCTCCTCCTACTCCTCTTTGTGAACTTTTTTTCAATTGTTTATTTCACTCTAACTCACTCATAATTAAGCCTATTAAACCTTGCTCTTATATAAGTTACTTGATCTTACATACCTTGATTGGCCAAAAAAAATTCACAGTTGTATCACCCTTGAATATGTCTTATAACATGTTTCAAACATGAATCAAATAGTCCATTAGGTCTCACATATCTATATTATAACATATTATAACTCATTAGGACTTTATTAGGCCTAATTGCATTAGGTCTACCTTATTCACTATATATTGGTCTTCATGGGCCCACATGGGATTCTCAAAAAATAAATAACCATTTATAAATATTTTAAAATTCCTATTATTACTTATTTAATTCTTGTATATCCCTTCATCTTTAGTTCATACCTTTAGACCACTCTTAGGATCATCTACCCTTCTTAGGTTTGTGACCTCAAAAAGTCTGCCTTCCAAAATGAATCTCAAAGACCATCAATTTTATAAAACATGACACAAGTGAAATATCAATAAAATATTAATGACCTCAGGTTCATCACAAAATTTATTATACATCCTTACTTAATAAAAATGATGAATAACTCATATCTACAACTTGACTACCTAGAACTACTAGAATTCCTCAAAACATAGTCATGAAGGATTAGACTTTTATCACTTTCAGTAGAAATTTAAAACAATAAAAATTTATTTATAATATCTAATATAATATCTATAAAATCAAAAAATTATTGGTCTATATATATACTTAGGACATAATGTTTTAGGAACAACTCTTCACTCAACTTACTCAAGTCTGCCAATACACCTCAAAAACTAGTCATGCATACTTGGGCCTCCATCACTTAAAATGTAGCTTACCATGAATAATAATACATAAAAATTATACAATTATATATTTAAAACATCAACATATTATTTAATCACTTTAAAATTGGGCATAATGATTTAGGAACACCAATTTCACTAACATACATAAAACTGCTAGAATCCTTAAAAACATAGTCCTAATGAATGTTATTTTTAGATACTATATGGACAATTCTAAGATTTATTATACATATAAATAGTTAATATTTTACCTTTATAAAATCTTAAAATATATATATCATGAGTTATAATGGAAACTATTGGTCTTACAAAACAATTTTTGACTGTCTTTCTCACAATCCTTAGCTAGACAAGCCATCTTGGCTTCAATGTTCTAACCTATTACACTAACATCCAAATTTTTTTTTAGTATGAATTGATAATTAAATTAAAAAATTACATAAACATATTAATTATATTCATTAAATCATGATATAAGGCTTAAAACTCATCACTATACCTTATTTATCCAAAACTGTCAGTCTACCTTGAAGACTAGTCATGATGACTCTACATTCCAACACCTGTATAAACACATTAAACTACTCTTGATGTATTAATATTATCCTTATAGATATTAAAAGCATATACAACACAAAAACATTAAGGTATAATGGAAAATATTAGACATATGGATCAATCTATGGACCTCTCTGTACACAGACCTCACTGAGTAAGACAAGTCAACTCTAAGAGAAACTTTTTGATATACACAAGGATATAAAAAACTTCCATTCTTAGTGAAAATTTATTACTAGTATTGTAAAAAATATCCATTTATTTGGATTAAATCCTAATTCATGATATGACATCCCTAATCTCATTCTCACTTCTACCTAGTTTTTTCATTATCTACACCATTAGGCGTTTTAGTGATAGGTCAACTTACATGACTATTTTAGCACATCTAAGGTCTAGAACCTACTAAAAAACCACCATGAACATGAAAAAAAAGGATAAATTTTTGTCCTTCAACCATTTTCATGATTTGAATTGGTCAAATCTATCTACTACAACAAATTTCCTAGAAATAAGCACTTTACTATAGGGTCCACTCATTATACTAACAAACCAATCACACCTAGAGGTGCCTGGGAGATTTGAATAAAACCTCCACCATCAAAAAATGTCATATAATAAATTATAAGCCATTTCTATCAATATATTCCATAATGGGTCAAAATGAGGGTTTTAGGAGGGTTTTAGACCCATTTCCATTCTTAACATTTGTTCATAAATCTATGCCCCTTAAACCAACTCCTAATACTTGTAAATCATTACTAGGACCATTTTCCATGTCTCCCTAAGAGCTCAGCTTCCCATTGAATAGTCACACATGCCAATAAACATAAAAAATTGTCTCTTACACTTAGAGACCTTTACTTTGCATACTCTAAAGACCTCAAAATAATATTGCAAGCTTTCTTATTCAAACCATGACGTCATATAGCATGACCAAACTTAAAACATGTAAAAATATTATCCATACTTATTTTTTCAATCTTGCCTTGGAAAGTTGATCTCATGCCTCAATAGGCCTCCATCTCTCTCTTTACCCTCTAGGCTTTTAACCTAAATGTCACATTAGGCCTTGAAACTAACCTTGTAGACACTATCCAAACACTTTTCACCTTAATCACATGCTCAAGAAACTTATCTAATTCTCTACCACTAATTTTCATCCTTTATAGGTTTTAACAACACCTCATGACCCCTTATTAGTTCATGTAGAGTCTAGAATTAATATATTTTCATGTTAGTCCGATAGGGTCAACCCCTATAGACTCATCTTGAAGCTCTCTTGAGTGATCCAATGCTTTGTATACATGATCAAGTGTCCTCAAACATCCTCTTATGCATCTATGCATCCATCTCACTAAGACACCATACTCCTTCATGTACAAGACTAGACATCTTATGCACAAGCCTTCTCAAGTCTCTTACTCTTGACATCTTCAAACCATTGTTAGGATTATCAAGTCATATTTTTGAAATAATGACATGTATTTATTCATATTTACCATGACCATACTCGTTGTTTTCTTCTCAATACTACACACTTCTAAGTTCCCATGCTCACACCTTTTCACAAGGTCTCTTCATGCCATCCTTCACTATGCACCTCATGACATCATTAGATATGACATCAATCAACTTGACATCAATGAACATACACAAAATTCTCATGATATCAATGACAACATTATATTGACATTAATGACAACACCTTGATAATATTCCCCTTTATCATCGATGGTAACCACATTCAAAAACATTGATGGAAACCACTCTTATAAATACTTTTAAAACTTTCTCTCCTTATTTTTGAATTCTCTCTCCTCATTTGACATTAATGACAAAGTAGAATATGGGTATAGGAATCAAAATTCCCCCCCCCTAAGATTTTTTGATGCACCTTGATGTCATAGATATGGATAATACCCATCTTCATTTCGTTGTTCAAACATTGATCATGTCTTTAGCCCTGTCAACAACATCCAATATGTTTCTATGTCTCGGTATACCTTCTAGAATTATACACATGTTATAGTAACATGATTGGCTCCCCCTTATCTCCATGATTTATTCAAACTTTTTTCAACACAATATCATGAATGTGACTAGTTTGATCAAGTCATCATACAAATACTTTGTAACCCATCTTTGTAATCACATCTCCAATAGACTATTATCTGATCCTTGGACTTGAACTTCAACAAAGAACATAATTATCTACCTAAGTTGATGATTTATCTCAAGAAAAAATGATGACCAATCATCTTTAGCAACTCTCATAAATTGAACAACCACACACTGCTTTATTTGTTGTTAATAATAGTAACTAGCTTCTATGACCATATGTTGAGGTCAACATACCCCCATTTATAAAAAACATGGGGACTCTTGTTTCAAATTTTGAAATTTTTTGCATTAAATTGAAAAATTCCCCTTGATCAGAGTTATTTATTTGAAGATCATCCACACCTAGTTCTCATTTAGATTAATTGACATGTATCCATCTAATCCTTGTCTTATTTTGTCTAATGTTATTAATGGTTATTGCTTATGTTTTCATAGTGGAGGTTTAATGGAGTTTTATTAGATGGACAATGTATAGGGTTTTATTCCTTGATGATAATTTGATCCTTTATTTTAACTAACCCTTGGTCCCTTATTGTCTAATTGAATCTATGTTTAATTCATGAAAAAACCATCTAATGTGTTTGACCTAGGTCCTTTTGAAATAGGTTCAAAATTACATTGGGTCATTTTATTCAAATTTGGGTAGGAACACTTTATATTATTTTAGACTTAGTTTATATTTTATGCTAAGGTTATATTCACGTTTTTCAACACTACCAAAACCTTAGCCTCAAATTTTATATTAAGTTTTCTTTATATCCAGATACCCTTGCAAAGTCTACTATTCACCTAGACTAATTAAACTTAGGATACTTTATTATGCTTTAAAACTTAGCTTAAAAGTTTTATCCTAAAGTTTTAACTGTATTTATTTATAAAATAAAACCTTAGTCTAAAACTCTTATCCTAAGTTATTTATGTTACTTAAACACTTACTTGTCTATTTCATTACCCATAGGGATGGACCAATCACATTTGACTTCATGAAACAAGATCCAATATATCCTGTTAAAGTGAGCATCAAGGATCCTATAGTGTGGGGAAAGGTCAAATTATCAAAGGTCCTATGAAGGAACCCATAAGTGCCAAGTGGCATGAACTTGATAGATTATCCCAATGATTAATGTTCTACATTCAACCCAAGCATAACAAGTGAATCACAATCAATGGCATACATAGTAGATCTAATAGTGTGTAACAAAGTCAACAAGTCAAACATCCTATAAGAAGCATAGAAACCAATCATGTTTAACCTCCTGGATTAAGATCAATGGTACACATTGAAGTGTATATAAAAGATCCAATGGTATAAGATGGATAAGACTTTTCAATGAGCCTAGAATTTATGTAGTATCAACACATGTTACAACTATGATGAATCAAATAGAGATCAACCAATAGCATTTACTCTCTTAGATTATGATCAATGGTGAGAAAAACATGGAATTTTTAATGAGCCCAAATCCAATGAAAAGATACCACATGACATAAAGGCATTAAATGATGGTGTGTGTTTATAGCATGCATAGAAATCCCATAAAGTTACCACATGGAACACTCTCAAAAATATCATTTAAAGATTGATAGTCTACATTAAGTAAAATCTAAAGGACTCATTTGAAGATCAATGAAGTGTATTTAATCTAGTTCTAGGATTACATGAGGTGTTGACATGTGCCCCAAAAATGATAAATGATCATCTTTAAAAATTTAATAAGCTATGTGACATGGTGGTACCACATAAACAAGACATGATAGATTTGGAGATCTTTTAGACTTGAGAAGGCAAAGGTATAAATACATGATCCAAAGGAAATCCAAGTCATGAAACTCATATAGTTTGAATGACCTACCACCATTAAATCTCTGTGCAAGCCTATTTGAACTTCAAAAATCCTTAGGAATGTATGAAATACCTAATTTATGCTTGTTTTCACTGTGATCGAGCCAATGAAAATTGAATTATGTAATGTGTAAGGATAATTTAATCAAGATATTCTTACATTGACATTATTTCTCTTATTTTCAAAGAAACTAAGATAGATAAAGGCATGATTGGTAATGAACATAATCTAAGAAAAGTAACTTATATTTTTTCTTTTGTATTTGATTCATATTATAAGTTACCTAAAACCCAAATTAACTTAGCCTCAATCAATACCTGGGCTAAAGATCATGATTTTAAGGACACCCTGGCCATGTGGTTATACTTTGGGAACCAGGGCTTTTCAGACTTTAGTAATAACATCCCCATTAGCCAATTCCAACCTGGGGTGAGAATGATTATGATAATGTTTAATAGATTATGTGGAAACCCAACCATAGCCTATTTAGACCTACTATGTGTTTGACCTAGGTCATTTTGAAATAGGTTCAAAATTACATTGGGTCATTTTATTTAAATTTGGGTAGGAACACTTTATATTATTTTAGACTTAGTTTATATTTTATGCTAAGGTTATATTCACGTTTTTCAACACTACCAAAACCTTAGCCTCAAATTTTATATTAAGTTTTCTTTATATCCAGATACCCTTGCAAAGTCTACTATTCACCTAGACTAATTAAACTTAGGATACTTTATTATGCTTTAAAACTTAGCTTAAAAGTTTTATCCTAAAGTTTTAACTGTATTTATTTATAAAATAAAACCTTAGTCTAAAAATCTTATCCTAAGTTATTTATGTTACTTAAACACTTACTTGTCTATTTCATTACCCATAGGGATGGACCAATCACATTTGACTTCATGAAACAAGATCCAATATATCCTGTTAAAGTGAGCATCAAGGATCCTATAGTGTGGGGAAAGGTCAAATTATCAAAGGTCCTATGAAGGAACCCATAAGTGCCAAGTGGCATGAACTTGATAGATTATCCCAATGATTAATGTTCTACATTCAACCCAAGCATAACAAGTGAATCACAATCAATGGCATACATAGTAGATCTAATAGTGTGTAACAAAGTCAACAAGTCAAACATCCTATAAGAAGCATAGAAACCAATCATGTTTAACAGCCTGGATTAAGATCAATGGTACACATTGAAGTGTATAGAAAAGATCCAATGGTATAAGATGGATAAGACTTTTCAATGAGCCTAGAATTAATGTAGTATCAACACATGTTACAACTATGATGAATCAAATAGAGATCAACCAATAGCATTTACTCTCCTAGATTATGATCAATGGTGAGAAAAACATGGAATTTTTAATGAGCCCAAATCCAATGAAAAGATACCACATGACATAAAGGCATTAAATGATGGTGTGTGTTTATAGCATGCATAGAAATCCCATAAAGTTACCACATGGAACACTCTCAAAAATATCATTTGAAGATTGATAGTCTACATTAAGTAAAATCTAAAGGACTCATTTGAAGATCAATGAAGTGTATTTAATCTAGTTCTAGGATTACATGAGGTGTTGACATGTGCCCCAAAAATGATAAATGATCATCTTTAAAAATTTAATAAGCTATGTGACATGGTGGTACCACATAAACAAGACATGATAGATTTGGAGATCTTTTAGACTTGAGAAGGCAAAGGTATAAATACATGATCCAAAGGAAATCCAAGTCATGAAACTCATATAGTTTGAATGACCTACCACCATTAAATCTCTGTGCAAGCCTATTTGAACTTCAAAAATCCTTAGGAATGTATGAAATACCTAATTTATGCTTGTTTTCACTGTGATCGAGCCAATGAAAATTGAATTATGTAATGTGTAAGGATAATTTAATCAAGATATTCTTACATTGACATTATTTCTCTTATTTTCAAAGAAACTAAGATAGATAAAGGCATGATTGGTAATGAACATAATCTAAGAAAAGTAACTTATATTTTTTCTTTTGTATTTGATTCATATTATAAGTTACCTAAAACCCAAATTAAATTAGCCTCAATCAATACCTGGGCTAAAGATCATGATTTTAAGGACACCCTGGCCATGTGGTTATACTTTGGGAACCAGGGCTTTTCAGACTTTAGTAATAACATCCCCATTAGCCAATTCCAACCTGGGGTGAGAATGATTATGATAATGTTTAATAGATTATGTGGAAACCCAACCATAGCCTATTTAGACCTAGTATGGGTGCCAATTATCTACTTCATTATTAAAAAAGTAATTTTTCCCCCTCTAGGTGAGATCATTAGTATTTCTTTGAGTAGGTAGATTTATGCAATTAGGTAGAAGAAGAAAACCTAGTTTTTCATGATGTCATATCTTTTAGATGATATTTGTTGAATAACCAAGATACCAAACTAGAGGGAATGTTCACCAAATGGGACAAAAATAATCACCAGTATTATTCAAATATGCTCATATTCAAATACATATATCACATTCAATTAATTTGTGACTATGTCTACCCAACCCTAAGTGAGGCCATAACTAAAATTATAATGCCAATAATTAGAACACTAATCATAAATTCTATTAAATATATGGGTGATATTTGGCTATATCTAGAATACACTATGATAAGGATTGAGGGAACACAAATTTCTCCTCTTAGACTACATGTTCATGTCCTTGACTAGCTAGTAGAGGAAGAGGTGGCATATGAGTTATTTCATGGTGTAGATGGTCTCTATAAGACAAAGAGAAAAGGCCTCCTCCATAACTTTACTATGAAAATTTGGAAGACCATTTTAAATAAATGGGATAACATTGAGGCAACATCCAAGCACAAGACATATTTTAATTTTCAAAAAGATGAACTCAGATAGTGGGATCCTTATAGAAGGGTAAAAAAACATTTGAAAGCTAAATGGATGCTAAATGTACCCTATTAACATAAGCTTGGTACCTATGATCCTATATAAACCAAGGCATCATCTTATTTTGAGGTCAAGAGGAGATTAAAGGAGCATAATATTAGACCTAAGCCCAAGATAGAAATAAATCAAAAGGAGGATGATAGAAGGCAGATAGGTCCTAGGAAATATCATTTTAGAAGTAGTACACTTGCTAGACCTTCACCATCTCAACCATAAGTAGGACCCAAACCTGAAGTCCAAATTGAGCATAGGCCTGAGAAGAATAGGCTAGATGAAGTTGTTTCAATTTCATCAATTATTGGACCTTCAACTTAAGTAGAGGAACAAGGATCACCTTTATAAGGGATACATATGATAGTTATAGATCCTCAAGAATCTATTGAGGGTGTATTAAATATGTTGTCTATGACATACATAAACTCAGATGAAGAATTAAAAACAAGTATTGAGGAAAGTAAGAATGACAAAGTAAAATCATTGGACTTGGTTCTTATTAACACTCCCAAAAGAAAATCTGAGTTGATTCTTGCTCTAAAAGTGAAGAAACCTCAGCTGAATGTCACTACTCCACTAAGTGAATTCAATCTATTTAATGAGGAGAACTTGTTATATGAACCACCAATCCCAAAATGGTTCTTGTATGAACCTAAATTGGAAAGTCCACCTACTATGCATCATCCATGGGCCTTGGTCAAATCCATTGATATTCTTATGCAACCAAAAATGAATCCATAGATAGTTTCATTAAAAGAAGAGGAATATAGGAGAATGGCTACCCCAGGTCAATCATCAACTCAATAAAAAATATAAGTCCAAACCCCATAGGTGACTTGATCTAAAGTTGGAGTCAAATTTGATCCAAAGAGTATTAGGTTACTGATAGTAATTGAGAAAATGGTTAGCATAGGTGGTGAGGAGATTACCTATTAAAAGGTAGATCCATTGACCAATTTGACACCAAAAGAAGCACATAGGCCTAAATAAGGTCTTGTAGCTAAATAAAATCTATTATAATTATCTAAAGCATAGATAAAACAATTATAATTAGCTATCAAGAGTATGCAAAAATAAAATATGAACTTGGAGGAGCAAGATATCTTATCTATCCTAAATGCTATGATCTATATGTTTGACATCACTCTATTTGATATGTTTAATTCTTTAAAATCAATGAAGTCTAGGTAGGGGTTGGTGATCCAACAAAGCACTATGGCCATGAGATAAATCCACCAATAGTAGAGTTTAAAAAATAAAATAAAGGATATGATCAATATTTTGACAAAAGATCAAATCCTTGATTTCAAAATAGTCATCTTGGTTAATTTGAATATGGTCATGGAAGTATTGATAGACAAGATCAAAATCTCGAGCAAATGGTCTAAGAGCGTAAAAGATCTTTCTGAAGATGGCAAGTAGTTACAAAGTAGGATGGAACATATATTTATGAGCATAATCAATGATCCCACTACACTTAGCCTAATTGGTCTAATAATTAATGATTATTTCAAGCCTAGAACCACCCAAGTTATGCATGAAATGAAAAGTTAGAACCAAATAAAGACAAGAGATGACAACACAAAGATCTTGGATATGATCTTTATAGTAGAAGAGAAGATTGTAAAGGCTAGTGATGAGTGTCATTTAACTCTTCATTTAATCAATCCTTCAAATTTTTGTCTATCAAACTAGGGCTAGTGTCTAAAGCTATTTGTGGCAAGGCTTATAGTGGTAGATCTATAGACTAGTCTTTGGGGGGTATCTAGTGATTCTATTTTAACTCTTGCTAATGAAAGAATGATTTTTAAACTATTTACTTCACACTTACTTGGATATGTAAATCTAAATCTAATTCACACTTGCTTGGAAATGTAAATGTAAATCTAATTCAAACTTTTTTGGAAATGTAAACACTTAAATGGAAAGATAATTATAAACTAACTCACTCCTGTGCAGTAAATCAAAAGAAACACAAAGACTAAGTGACACTTGTTCTAAAAGAAAATAGTTACTGGAATGTGAATCTTGAATTGAGATACTAATTCATGAAAGTATTTAGGATATTATGATTAGCTAGTAATTAAAAATTAATTCAACATAAATATAAATACTATACAAAAATTCTTGGTTCTAAGGAGAGTGGGACCTTTCTCTTCTTAGAGTCAAGAATGAAGTATACTCAATACTGAAAGCTAGAATAATATTTCATTAAATTATGAAAGCTAGAATATCTAAAATATGTCTAAAAATCAAAGTGTGTATGTATATAATAATAAATAATCCCCCTTTTAAGATAAAATACTTAAAATTTTATGCTAATATATTGGATAAAAAAATAGTATGTAGAAAATTAGAACTACCTAGTTAATCTATCTATCCCCAAAATATGAGATTTAGATTGAGTAAGATTTTAAAAATCTAACTATCTTTGTGAGATAGTTATTTTATCCCTATAATATTTTTAATGTATAAATATGTGAAAAGTATATAAAAATTGAGTCCTTCAAAATAGAAGTCAAATATTTCCTTGATGTGACTCCAGCTAGAACAATCATCCTTTTCTGTACTACCTACAAACTCTCATGCTTCTTAGACTTTAGACTTATAGTGTCCATAGATATGGACCTATAGAGTACATAGATATGGACTTGTAGAATATGTAATAGGCTTAATATTATCTAAGGTTGAAAGTATGTAGAGTTTGTAGATTCTAAATTAGGAGAGTCCATAGATTTTGTAGACTTTGTAGATGAGGTCTGAGTAACTCCATAGCTTTGGATAACTAGACTCAAAATTGGAACTTCTTCAAAATGTTTATTTTTTCATATTTATTATGCATTATTCAAAACCAAAACACTAAAACATGATACTTATTAGGCATAAATAGAAAAGTAATAACTCAATCTTTAGTTTCACATAAATGAGATAAAGTATCTATTTTCCATGTTACAGTCAACTAAAAGTCTATGATTTGCATAATATTATATCCTTGGAGAGATGAAATGAAGGAAACACTATGCCAATACTGATCCATATTTTTAGGTCATCATCTCCCCCAAGATTTACCTTTTACTAGTCCCTTTTATATAAATTCATCTGCTTCCATAATTTCTATTTCTATACTCTAAACCCTTGCTGAGATCATAATCATCAAATTTATATTTTATATGATAATTTTTACTAATTGTGAATTTTTTTTAGTCTAAATTTATATTTTTCTAGACATCAAATTGTGCATTAGACTGAGGTGCCCAATTTTACCATCCTAGATCTAGTATGACTAATAAAGTGGGTCTATATCTCATTCCAATACACATCTTCTCTCCATTAGAAATTAATAATACCATAATTTCCTCAAGAACTACTTTAGCTCTTCTCTTGTTCCATATTAAATTTTTAGGAGATATAACTTCACATCTCTTGAGAGAGATTGGTAATATATCCCATATTTTAACACTAGTTGCAACAACTAAAGCAAAAATCTATCTTTTGAAAATGTCATATGAGATATCATAGTTATACAAGGCTTCCAAAGAATTATTTTTGACATCACCATTCTAGTAGGTAATCTTGAATTTTTGCTCTACTAATCATGAAATGGAAAGGTTTGGTCTTATGCATAACCCTGTAGTTCTAGCATGTGTTATATAATATTCAAATTTTCTTATCCAAGCAAACTAATTTTATAAATTAGAATTGAGTTCTCTTAATTAAACTTCTCCCACATGTATAGTGATAAAAAAATTGTCATGATCATGATCTCCTATTATCAAGTCATGCAAATAAAATTCATAAAGGAGATCTTGATTGTCAGGCTCAACATTACAAAAGATTTCCAAAAATGTAGAAGGATCCAAAATTTTGTAAGGAAGTTGGCAAGATATTCTAAGGATCTACCAACTATAGAAAAATTCAAAGAGAAACAAGCTATAGGTATAAGAAGGACTTCTATAAGCCAAAAGAGCTTCTTCTAACTTACAAGCATTCTACAAATCCTCTTCTAAAATTTGGGTTTTATACTCTAACACTTGTTTTACATTTTATAGTTTTTCATTGGTAACAACTAAGGCCTTATTATTCTATTTGAATATTCGATATTCCTCTTTATCCTGATGCAACATATCTAATGGAGGAATGTATGGATAACTAGTTTGACATCCTTGATCAACAAATGTTTTAGAAGTGAAAGTAGGTTGGCTGACCTTTTTAGGAGTAACAATAAGAAATGTCTTAGGAAAGTTCAATAGTTGTTGCAACATTTTATTTTCCTTCTTAAGACTCTCTATAGATATTCATTGATCACTCTCTTCTTCCTTTTGTTTTATTATTTATTTCAATTTATTGACTTCTAAGGCATGATTCAAAGATGGTGGTTCTAATTTTTACACTAAATAATCCTTATTATGAATAATTTTAATTAGATCAGCAATATCTACTTTCTATTATTGGATGATTACTTGAGCCTTGGAAAGTTTTACTATCAGCTGCATAATAGGGTCCTTTGGACTGGATGGTTTTCCTTTTTCAAATATACATGAAAATTTACCTTTATCTATTGGAACTTTAATTTGAGTATTTTTTCCTCTATAGTGTTATCTTACTCAGCCTCTAGTTCCATTATGTTGGTTGGAGGGATTTCTAAGTTATTAAGTCGCTGAAGAGCAGGGATTTCAATATGTTTCCCCACATGAGATACTTTATAAGTCTCTTATTATTCAATGTTTGGCTAATATAAAGGTTAATATAGTTGTTTAAGACTATATAAAGTATTTACTACTACTTATTCATCCTTATCTAAAATTAGTTTTCTTCTTCTTTACCTAATTCTTTGAGCTACACTTGATTGTTCATCAACTAAAATAGTCAAACTCTATCCTTCTCAAGCCCTATTGAAGTAGAAGATCTTATTTTTAATTTCTTATTTCCTAGGAAAGGGACTAATTGCTCAATAGGTGCTTGAGGTTCTTATGGGGCCTCTAAAATAATGGAGGTTTGAGCAGTTTGAGTTCTAGTAACTCTTCTTGAAGGAGGGATTCCCTTAGAAATTACAACTTGTTTTTATTTTTGATTTGAACTTACTTAGTTGGTGTAGCAACTATAACATATCATCTTTATGAATAAATTGAACATGATGTTTTAGCTTCTTCTTATTTAGGTAGGGCTAGAATTCATGTAGTGACCCTATTTTCCCAGGCTTCTTAAAATTCTTTCCCCTATTGTAGGAAATGATGTTGAATAACAAGGTGAATGAGGCCATGATGCCTAAGAGAAGAATTCGGAGTCGTGATCATAACTTGAAGGGCACCATATTAGTAATATGGGAGATTAATTTTGCATTGGGGGTTTTTTCTTCCATGTTTTAGATGTTTCAAAATTTTCATGATTTCTCCTCCTAAAAGACTACATTGCCCCTCACAGGGGATGTAATTGATTACCCAAAATGTGATAGACTACCATGGCTCTAAAAGTGAATCTCTATGGATCCTCTTAGCTTTCCCTTTTGAATTAGTAAAGAATGTAGTTTCAATTCATTTATTACCATTGAATTGAGAAATAAGGTCATTAAAGAGAATTTTACCTGTTACTTTCATTCCTTCATCTAATTTTTTTATAATTTCATTAATAACCTGACTAGACACTAGAATGATTATTATTTTAATAATAAAAAAATCATGGGTAAGGTTTTTCATAAATTATCTTACCAATGTCTCATGGAAGCCCTAGAATTTTTGGATGAATCAAAGACAGTCATTTGCTTTAAACACTACCAAAAAATCCCTATCACTAAGAAATTTGGTGGCCTTCTTTGGTATTAACCTTGTCTTCTTCCCAATTCCATCCAAATTGCCACTAATATTAGTAAGATGTACCAAATTAAAACAAGGGTTTATACTAATTCTTGTTTGAAATTTGTAGAGGGAGACTTCTGATGCACTTCTTATGAATTCATAATTTATATGGGCATGTTATGCATATGAAGTTAACTTCACATGAGCTGATGGTAGGATAATCATTACCTTACATGAGTTTTGGATTCACTCAATGTTTATAGGGTGAGACTACTAACTGCTAAGGTGACCTAATCAAGGTCATAACCATTTAAATGATGGTGTGGCATGGTGGCAATTTAATTTCTCACATAGAGGGGACAATTATTGCTTCCACCACCATGGGATTTGGCCAAATTGGAGCAATGATGATTATAAACCCTATTATATCAAGGATTTTATTTTTTATGAAATGATGTCATAGTGTCCCATCATAATGATAAGGATGAAATTGATTACATTAGATATATTTATTCATTATCACATGTGTTCCATCATCCCTTTCTTTTGCATGCTATAATTATTCCTCTTTTTTAGGGGATAGATGATTATCTATTTGTACATTTTTATCTCCATAGGATTAATCATTATTTAAATCAAAAACCTCTAGTTTACTAAACATGAAGAAATAAAACTTTTCTCTGACTTATTCTTACCTCAGATCTTGTTATTTCCCTACCATTTATCTTGCACAAGTAAATTGGCATAAATTAGTTACAATATTTTAAAAGAAAAATTTGAAGTTTATTTCATGGGATAATTATCAAATTATATATATATATATATATATATATATATATATATATATATATTATAGATTTATTATTATTATTTTATAGCAGTCATTAAGGAACAAGTTCCTTGGAAGAAACAAGTTCTTCTAGGAAAGTTGTGTGATGTTGCATTTTATACACAAAGTCCTCTTTGTTGAAAGGTTTATAATAGAGTTTTAGTTGATAACCATTTAACATAAGAGTTATTCTATTTCTATCAATGGGAATCAATTTTATAGAACCATTTTATAAAACTTATTCTATTTGATAAGGTTCCAGCTACATTGTCTGTAACTTCCCTTTGAATTGTTGAAATTTTGAGTCAAAGAATAATGCCCAATCTCCTTTATGAAACTTTTGTTTTTTGATGTGTGAAGGATGAAAAAATTTCATTTTATTTTTTACCAATTTAGTCTTATGTAATGATTCAATTCTCATTTCATCAAGTTGATTGAGCTTCATGAGTCTTTCTTTTTATACTGCTTCTAATTCAATTCTTACTTCTAATGCCATTTTCAATGTTTATAATTCGAACTCAATAGATAATATAGGTTTCTTACCATAAATAAGATCATAAGGTGAAAATTTATTATTTATTTTCCAAGAGGTATTATAAGCCCAAATTACTTTTATTAGATTGTCTGCCTAATATTTTCAGCTGGTACTAATAATCTTTGTTAAAATAATTTATAATTCTTTGTTTGTGACTTCAACCTATCCATTGGATTTTGGGTAGTATGGAGAAAACTTATTATGTTGAGATTGATATGATTTAATGAATTAATCTATCATGTTTGACATGAATTGGGGTCCTTGATCTGAAACTATCTCCATTGGAGCACTGAATCTTTGCATAATTTTGAAGTATAAAAAATCTGCCATAACTTATTCTCAAGCATGAATTAAAACTTATACTTCTACCCATTTGGTGACATAGTCTATGTAGACTAACATGTATTCATTTCCTCTAAAATTGGGGTCCATAGGTCTAATAAAATCAATTCCCCATTTCTCGAATGGTTCCAAAACTAGTTGGAGGTGGAGTGGCATCTCAACTAAAAGAGTGGGTTTCTCAGTTATATGACATGCATCAGAATGTATAATATACTTCTTCACTTATCTATGAATATGAGGCTAATAATAGCCATCTATAAATATTTTGTGTATAATCCTATGGGTTGAGTAATGTCCTCCTCCTAGTTCATCATGATAGGATCTAATGATGTCATATGCTTCATTGTTTATCACACACTTGTAAAACACATGATCAGGCCCATGTTTAAATAATATTCCACTAATCCACTTAAAATAATAACTTTCTCTAATTAACCATTTTTTTATGTGAAAAATGTGGAATAAACTTCCCTATGTCAAGGTAATTGTCTATATCAACAAACCATGGAGATTCTACTGAAATTGTAAATAATTGTTCTTCTAGAAAATCATCTTCCATTAGTTTCACTTCCCCTAAAATGTTGACTCTAGACAAGAAATCAGCAACCACATTAAATTTTACTAATTTATCTATAATAGTAATATCAAATTTATGTAGAAGCAACAACCATCTGATAATCCTACCTTCCACTATTGGTTTGTTGGTAAGATACCTAATGGCTAAGTGGTATATATAGATAAACACCTTGTAGCCTATTATATAATGTCTAAATTTATTTATTGCATAGACTAAAATAAGAAATTATTTTTCAATTGTGGTGTAACTTCTTTCAGTAAGAGTCATGTTTTTGCTGATGTAATAAATAACATACGTATGATTATTCTCATCTTTGTGGCCCAAGACTACACCCATTACTATGTTAGAAGCATCTATGTATATATGAAAAGGTTGTGTCCAATTTGGGCCTCTCAATACTAGGGAAGTACTAAGTTTGGCTTTGATAGTTTCAAAAGCTTGTTGGCAATCAACACTCCATACAAAATCACTATTCTTTATGAGCAAAGCAAACATTAGAATAACTATTTTACTGAAGTTGTCTATGAAACATCTATAATAGCTAGCATGTCTTAAGAAAATCTTGACTTCTATTTATGTGTGTGGAATGGGTAGGTTAGAGATTATTTCAATTTTCTTGGGATCTACCTAAATACCCTTTGCTAAAATGTGATGTCCTATCACTATTCCTTGATCCATCATTAATAAGAATTTCTCATGGCTTAATGATAATTGATGTTCCTCACATCTTGTCAAAAATATCTATATGTTGGTAAGGGCTTCCTCATATGTTTCACCATGGATAGTAAAACCATCCATGTAGACTTTTACACAATCATTTTTGAGGTCAAAAAATATTGCCAAGACTACTCTTTGAAAGGTCGTTAAAGCATTGCAAAGTCTAAACTGGAGTACTTGGTAGGTAAAGGTTCCTCAGGGGTAAGTGAATGTGGTTTTGTCCTGATCTTCAACTACTACTATTGTCTAGTTATATCCACTAAATCCATCTAAAAAAGAGAAATATTTCTTCCCTACCAAATTATCAAGAACTTGGTCAATGAAAGGCAAGGGAAAATAATCTCTTAGGGTTACCTTGTTAAATTACCTATAGTACACACAAACACTCTCCATTTCCCATTATTGTTTAGTATAATCACCAATGGTGAAACCCATTGGTTGTCTGAGATGGGGTAGATAAATCCCACATCTAGAAATTTTTTAATTTTTATTTTCACTGTCTTTTAATGTTGGGTATATTCTTCTATGTGGTTGTCTTATTGTTTGACAGACTCTATGTAGATGTAGTGTTTGTATACACTGGGGTGGATTCCTTTCATATCAGTGTAATCCCAAGAAAAATCCTTGGTATGTCATTCTAGAACTTCAAAAAGTTAAACCTCCTCATCAATGGTTAATTAGCTATTGATATTCAAAGTCTTTCCAGGCAGTATCATAAGAGATTTTGTGTCTAGATGATTATATTCTACCTACTTAAATTCACTCATTAGTGAATTTAGAGGACATGGATGAGGAAGTAGCATATAAAATGTGGCTACATTTTTGACAAATCCATCTCTAAGAGGAATAGCTCTTACTAATGGATACTGAAATGCACTCAATAACTACGTTGGTTATCTTTCTACCCAATTCCATACAATTGATTGAATTAGCTTATGATAATATGATGAATAATTAGTAGAAGGATTGAGGGAAGATATCTCAGAGGATATTGCACAATCCATAGATTATACTTTTGTAGAGTTCATGTATTTTGGACTAGAAGAGTCCATAGATTCTACTAAATGTTCATATACCTTTGGAATAATATCTTAAGTCAATTCTTCTAAATGTTTTTAAATGTGATCATGTATAATGATTAAATATCATTTATGTTGTTATCTGACTTGTCTACCTAAGGATTTTTAATGTGTTTCACTGAAGGTCTTGTAGGAGGATACAAAGAAATGCACTTGTATTTTAGACCATTGGAAATGGTCATATCTCCTAACTTGGAATAAATCATTGATGCTATAGTAGCTAACCATGGTATTCCTAAGATTAGAGGATATCCTAATTTATTTTTTTTAGGTTGTAACACCATAAAATCAACTAGATATTCCCAAGACTCAATAATTACTACAATATTTTCTATGGTTCCTTCTAGTTTTGTTACAAACTGATATGCCATTTGGAGAATGGTAGATGTAGGTTACATTTTTGTGAGGGATAACATTTGAAGAGTATCAGTTGTCATGAAATTAATTTCTACTCTTAAATCCTCTAGAATGTTAGGAATTTATTTTCCTCATATTGTGATTGGATTGTTTGGGTCTACATATTTGGGTATTAACAATTTTCCTGCTAATAAGTCAACAACTTTACCATCAACATGTATAGTTTTTGGGTACTATTTATTTCTTTTAAATGTTTTGACACACAAAGACTTGATGATTTTTTCTAATTTAGGAATGTTCCTAATAGATTGTAGTAGGGGTACCTCAAATTTGATCTTCTACAATTCATAGATCAAATATGATTCTTATTTGATTTCAATTTCTTTTATTTGCTCATGAAAAGGAACTATTGGTGTAGTGATGTTTTCCTTGGATTTTTTCAGATTTTTATTAGTTTCAGCTTCCTTGATGTTTGGTTCAGGCAATTTTGTTTCTTAATTTTCATTAGGTACTTCAAAAATGAGAATTGGGGGCTCTTTTATAGTTATTTTTGGCCTTAATTGTATATCAACATAGTCAATAGCTCCTATATTTATTGTTTCTCCTTATTCATTGACATAAATAGGTGTTGGTTATTTTTTCTTTAGATAAGCTACTAGTTATGTAGGCATTGGAGGTTGATTAACTTGTTTTGGATATTGGATGATATGGGGTGGAATTATGGTTTGTTTCTAGAGTTGCCTTCTTGGTTGATTATATTGTTGATGAGGAGTCCATTGTGGATTACATTGTGGATGAGTTTGTTGTTGAGATACCCATGGCTAGTGTGGAAACATCCATGGTTGAGGTGATACCCAATCTTGTCCTAGCCATGGTGTCTAAGTTGATGGAATTTGAGTCTAACCCCACATAGGTAGAGATGTTAGAACATTCCATGGTGTTAGCCATGGATTGGCTAAATTTATTGCACCAAATTATCCTTAGATCTAATTTTGTGGAAACAAATTCTATCTTTGTACATATTTTACCTCTTCAATGGATTAAACATTTGATTTTATCTAATTTTTAAAAGTAGGTAGAAGGGTACAATGGTTTTTATCATGGTCCATTCCTTCACAAATTCCACAAGTAGAAATGTTTATTTTGTCTAAAGGACAATCTTTGAGAGCATGTTTTAATCTACACTTAGGACAATAAATTTCTAATGGTTTAGTTGCATTGGCTTTAGCTTGAAGGCCATCTAATGTAATATTTAGTGTGACTAAAATATTAATTTTTATATTAGCAAATTATTCCATCAATTTTCCCATTTCATGGGATTTTCCCAACCTTCTTTTCCTCATTCCTAGTTTTGTCTAGGAATAATTAGTATAGAGCTCTAAGATTTGATGAAAGGCTAGTTTGTTTATGCCTCTTACACCCATTAATTTCAACATGTCTCTGATGTCTTCATTTAATCCCTTGAGGAAAATAAGTTTTAGGACTTCCTCAGTAAGTGGATAAATGTTTCATTTATGAGTGAATGAAAATCTATCCAAATATCCCTCTAAAGATTCATCTTCATTTTGTTTAATTTTAAAGAATTCCTCCTTATTTCTCACCTTACAGTAATCCTAATATTTGTTCAAGAATTTAGTTTCCATGTCTTCCCATGTATGAATGGAACTACCTAGGATACCCATGAACCATCTCATGACTACATCTTTGAGTGTTTATGGGAACAATTTTAGTTTTATATTATCTATTGAGTAGTCATAAGTTTGACAAAGAATCTTAAATTCAAACAAAAAATGATTAGGGTCTTTTATGGATCTTCCCAAAAAAATTGACAAATTCATAAGAGAAATGTTTTTCATGGTAGTTTTATCATTAAGATTTGAAACAATAGGGAAGAAAAAGGACTTTCCTAATTGTGTAACCTATCAGTCTTGTCGGTCACCCATATATTCTTCTAATTTTTATTCAAAAATAGGATTATCTCCCTAATGAATGTGGGTTGAAGTTTGTTTAAATTCTTAAAAACTTGCTTCAGTGATAGCTTTTTCAAATGCTTCTTCTAAATATTTTATAGCCACTAAATGTTCTCCTTTTAAGAATGGATTTACTAGGTGAATTATTCCTATAGGACTTGGTTGTATTCTCTAGTCCCAAATAAGATTTTAGGATAATCTTGAAGATGTGATTCAATAACCTATTTTAGATCCTTAGCTAAGGATAGTGATGGGCTTTATTTTCTAAATTCTGGGGTAGGAATTTTAACTAGAGATGTCGGTGGACTTTTTATAGTTTTTTTCTGGAGGATATTTTGAAAAAAAATCATCCTTTAGAATCTCTTAGTCAAAACATAAATTGATTGCTCTTTTATGATTATGATGTTTTCTAATTTTTTTATTTTTACTATAGATCAATAATATTTACCTTACTAACACCTAAAATTCCCTAGAAATAGTGACAAAAATGATTATTATCATTTAGCTCTTCATTTAATCAATCCTTTAGATTGATGTCTATCAAACTAGGGCTAGTGTCTAAAGCTATCTACAACAAGGCTTATAATGGTAGATCTATAGAATGGTTTTTGGGGGTATCTAGTGATTCTATTTTAACTCTTTCTAATGAAAGAATGCTTTTTAAAATATTTACTTCAAACTTACTTATAAATGTAAATGTAAATCTAATTCACACTTGCTTAGAAATGTAAACACTCAATTGGAAAGATAATTCTAAAGTAACTCACTCTTGTGTAGTAAACAAAAGAAACACTAAGACTAAGTCACACTTATTCTGAAAGAAAATAGCTATTAGAATGTGAATCTTGAATTGGGATTACTAATGAATGTAAGTATTTAGGATATTATGATTATCTAGTAATGAAAAATTAATTAAACATGAATATAAATACTGTACAAAAATTCTTGGTTCCAAGGAGAGTGGGCCCTTGCTCTTCTTAAAGTCAAGAATGAAGTCTACTCAATACTAAAAGTTGGAATAATATTGTATTAAATTATGAAAGTTGGAATGTTTACAATATGTCTAAAACTCAAAGTGTGTTTGTATTCAATAATCAATAATCCCCCTTATAAGGTAAAAGGATTACAATTTTATGCTAATACATTGGACTAAAAATAATATGCAAAAAATTAGAACTACCTAATTAGTCTATCTATCCCCAAAATATGAGATTTAGATTGAATAATATTTTAGAAAATATAATTATCTTTATGAGATAGTTGTTTTATCCCTATAAGAGTTTTAAGTTATAAATATGTACAAAGTATATCAAAATTTATTCCTTCAAAATAGAAGTTAAATATTTCCTTGATATGACTCCAGCTGGAACAATCATCCTTTTCTGGACTACCTACAAACTCTCATGCTTCTTAGACTTTGGACCTATAGAGTCCATAGATATGGACATGTAGAGTTTGTAGCTAACTTAATATTATCTAAGGCTGAAAGTCTATAGTGTACATATATTCTACATAGTTTTTAGATGAGGAATAAGTAAGTCTGTAGCTTTGGATAATTGGAATCAAAATTAGAATTTATTCAAAATGCTACTTTTGCCATCTTTCATGTACATACTTCAAAACCAAAACACTAAAACATTCTACTTGTTAGGCATAAATGGAAAAGTAGTAACTCAATCTTTAGTTTGACATAAATGAGATAAAGTATCTATTTTCCATGTTACAGTCAACTAAAAGTCTATGATTTGCATAATATTTTATCCTTGGAGAGATGAAATGAAGGAAACACTATGCCAATAATGAGCCATATTTTGAGCTCATCAGGTAGGATCATTAAGGAAGCTTTATAAAGGGTTGATAAAGATCTCAAAACCATGGTAGATCAATAGGATGAAATCTTCATGGAGCCCATTATCAAACTAAATCTAATTAATGATCAACATAACAAAGTAATAAAAAGCCTACAATAAGAACAAGGTTCTGTAGTAGCAAAAGGATATCAAAGATAAATTTGATGATTAAAGTATATTATTTTATAACTAGACATGTATATTTTTTAAATAGAATATTCTTTTTGTAAAGGCATGTGCAACGTGTAAATCATATTGCCTATAGGTCAGTCCAATAAGAGATGTCAAAATTCTATAACTTTGTAAAAGGACAATTATCCTTAATACTTGTACAAATATAATTAGACATGATTTATTGGAATACTCCCTTAATCGTCTATATAAGAGGTATTATCAATTGCAAGAGAAGAGGGAGTTTTGAGTAAGAAAACTTTGTGCTAATTTTGGAGCAAATAATGCAAGCAGAGAATTTTAAAAAGATTGTCTCATTTGTTTGTGTGAATTGTCATTATGGCTTCTCTCTCACTTGTCTAGTATAAATATTAGATTTGAATGGTTATTATGAATTTTAGATGTGCACCTTTTAAATGTATATTTGTTAATTTATGCCAATGTTAGGTTGATTGAAAGTTCTTAGGTTCATTTCAGTTTCTTTGATCTCCTTGCAGATGTGCTTATGCTATTTTCTTGCGAGGGTAAATATTTAAAGTGAATCTAGTTCTTATTTGCATTATTTCACTTTCCGTAGATGTTTTCCTGATGTGTGGTGTGATTTGAGCTTAAGCTATTTCAAGTTAGACATTGGTTTCAAGTGCATGTTTAGATGAAATTTAAATTTTGTCATTATGTTTGGAATAAATATCAACAACATTAATCTATTCTTTATTTGACCTACCCTTTTTTTTACTTATTTTTTAACTAATTCACTTTAAAATAGCTTCATTTTATATATACACTTTATTTTAGTCTTATATTTATATTTGATAATAATTCATTTCACTTAGTTTAGATTACATCATTTTCATAATATAGTTATTAGGCCACAATTGCTCCCAATAACAAAACATTATAAATTTTGTGAAATAATTCATTTGTTCTATAATTATTCCACAAAAGATATCAAGATATCACAAATTGTAACTCATGCATTAGGTTATTCAAATATAAAAATGAGTAGTGTTTTCTAGACACTCAAAACCTCCTATGATACACTTTCAGGCATCAACATGGAATGCATTTCTACTAGTGCTAGAAGGAGGGCCTTTAGTTAATCTTTGTGAATTTTTAGTATCTTTGCTAATTTTAGTGAATTTTGTTCAAATATTAGTGAACTCTTTTCATATTTTGTTATTCTTAGGTTAATTATGTAAATATCATTGATATACATGGTCTGAGACCAATCTTTGGGATCATTTAGTTGAAGATTGTTATTCTTTCAAGATTCATGGTAAATATTTACAAAGGTAGCTCAAGTTTGGTAAATCTTCCTCATTTGAAATTAGTGATGGAAAATTTATTCAAATATTTATTGATTCTTTAAAAATTTAGGTTTATTTGAAACTAGATATGTAAATATCATTAATATTCTCAAGTTTAGATATATCTTTGAGCTTATTCAATCAAAACATAGTTGTCCTTTAAATATATTCATATAAAATTATGCAAATCTTGTTTAACTTAGGAATCTTAAACATGAAAATATACTCATAGGAAAGAATTATATTGTTATTTTAAAGAATTGAGCTAAAGATCATTCATCTTTTCAAAGATAAGGTTTATAAGTCATATTTTGAACATGACTCAAGGTTTACAAGCTAGAACTACCAAGGATCAGGACTAGGTCATAGTATGAATCAAGATTACCTCTCCTTTCATTAGAAGTTCATAAGACAACAAGAGTAGACAAAGGTAAGCAAATGGTTTCTAAATATCAACCTACTTCACCTGTTCAAGGTAATATTGTGTTCAGTCCTTATCAAGGTATGGCTTGGTTAGGTGGATCTTACATCAATGTGCCTAGTTAGGTACATGACATACCCCAAACCCTAAGAAATATATACCATATTTTAGTCCTAATGGTGTTTCCATAGCTAAAGAACATATCAAAAGTTTCAAAGAAGCTTTAAGGTTGTTAAATGTATTTCATGAAGATGTAGCATTTAGATTATTTCCATTTAATTTCAAAGATGTTTCATATGAGTGGTTACTTAACCTTCTTGAGAATCATATCACTAGTTTGAATGATTTTAACAATATTTTTATTAATCAATTTGGTAAAATAATTAGTCCTTACATTCTTTATCAACATTTTAGCACTGTTAAAAGAGATTTTAGTGAGACCATTAGAGACTTTGATGCTAGATTCTAGAAGATGTTCAGTAGAACCATAGATCCTTATAGACTTGATGAAGCCTTGGCTTTGGAAATTTACAAGGATGATTTAGACCCCATGAATTCTATGCTTATTAAAAGGTTTGTTAAATCTATACACACACTAGCCTTGGCTTATGTTAAAGATGTAACAATCAATGATCAAATGCATCCTCAAGGTTAACTTGTATATGTCATCCCCAATGTTAATTCTAATTTTCCTAAAATAAATTTCATTTTTAATGCTAATCATAATGTTTCTACCCTAAATCAGAAACCAGTCTTAAACCAATTTCCCTTAAGCCATGCTCATCTTAACAAAAATATTGGATTCCTGAATAATGCTACAAATGGATTACATCCACAAGAATAAAGATCTTTGATGCCAATAACTAGTAATAGTAATCAATTTCACAAATCAAAGGCACAAAAGAATGAGAATGAATCCATACTCACAATGGTTTAAAATCTGATCACTAACTTCTTTCAATTGTAGAAGCAAGTAGGAAATATTGGGGATAACTCCAATAAAAATTATGCTTTTCAAAGGTTCAATAGACCTAACAACTAGTTTCATAATGGAAACAATAAAAATAAAAAAATAATGAGTCATCATCAAGTAAGAACAATCTTAGGATTAATATTTGTGATGTAGCACTAACTAAATATTACAAGGTTCATAATATTTCAAAGCATGGTGAGTTAGATTTTATTCAATTTTTTAATGCTTTTGAATTATTTCAGGATGATTTAAATACACCTAAAGGTGGACCTAATAGAGATAATTCTATAGGTACATCTAGATATTTGAAGTCATCCAAATCTTCTAATACAACCTTCATGGTGAATTTTTTTAACTTTCCATTCTAAGAGGATAATGAAGTTGAAGATACCCTAGAAGAGGTTCATGATTTATAATAGTACCTACAGAATATTTATCCTCAGAGGAATAGGTAGTATAAGTAACCTTTGAAAACTTCAACTACACCAAATAATTTTGACACTCCTTTTGATCTTATAACTAACAACAACTGAGAGCCTCCAAAGGGAAGTACCTCTAAACACAATGTTGATTCATTTAATAATTCTACTAGGGGTGGGTAAAATATATTTGAGGACATGAAAAATATTAAGGCTAACATCAGACTACATGATCTAACTCAAATAGATGATCAAAGGGATTTATTACTTGAATCTCTATCCAAAAAACTTGGTAAGTCACCTAAGGTTGCAAATGTTAATGTTGATATATACAAGAACTAGGCAGATTTTCCACCTTTCTTGCTTATAGTCAAAAAATTTGGTAATAATTTTCATAATTGTTTGCTAGATTTAGGTGCATCTGCTAATATAATGCCTAAAGGTATTTGTGAGAAACTAAGTTTGACTTCAATTAAATATGATAGGATTGTTACTCAAATAGATAAATCTAGGGCAAAAGTAATTGTATAATTATTGAATGTTCACATGCAACTTATAGTTAAATCAAGGATACAATAGTTTATAGACATCCAAGTGATGGATATTCCTGATGCTTATGGAATGCTACTTAGTAGAGATTGGATCAAGTATTTAAATGGTTACATGTCCACTAATTTTTCACACATGTGGCTTCCATAGAAGGGAGTTCTAAATTAGATTTAAATTGAAATATATCCCAAAATGAAATGTATCACTGAGTATAATGTTGTAAATGAAAGTGTCAAGATGGCCAATTTTGAGTTAGGAGTTTACACTATTGACACCTCTAAGATATGTGACTCTAAATATACTCATGCTATGCATGGAATATGGAAATCATATTTTAATGGTGGTAGGTGTAAGTTTGGTTTTGGAGTAAGAATTTTTCTAATTAATCCCTTTGGGAAAGAATTTAGTACCTCTTATAGACTTTAGTTTTCATGCACTAGTAACTTAGTAGAATATGAAGCTCTAATCTTAGGTTTACAATTTTCCATCAAGCACAAATTCAAGGAACTACTAGTATATGGTGACTCAAAATTAGTAGTTAATCAAGTTAGAAGTAAATATTAGTGAAAATTTTATTTCATTAAGAAATATAATATTAGAGTTTGGGACTTAATAGAGGGATTTAATGCTTTCAATATTATATAAATTCTTATAAAAATAAATAAGTTTGCTGATGAGCTAGTATCAATAGTAGCTAATCTCATGTTAGATCAAGAATCTAAAATAGGAAACATTAGTATTGAGTTAGTCCCATGTCCCTTAGTCCCTGATAATATTAACTATTTACAAGTATTCAATGATGAAAAACATATTTTAGACTTCATGAATAGTTTGGTAGTATTTGAGGCTCACATCATTGATGAGTCTAATAAACATTATCTTAATAAAGACAACATTGATGACAAAATTATGAAATTAAGTGACAAAAAGATTCCTAAGGACATGATTTCCTTATAAATATTATTTGACACAAATAGACTAGCTAAAAATATAAAGGATCCCAAGGTAAGTGGGAAAGATTACAAAGTATTTGACCTAGGAACACTAGGTCAACCCCAGTTAGTGAATATTAGTACAACTTGCACTAATGAAGAGTTGAGAAAAACCAAAGAGATGTTGTCCAAGTATAAAGAAGTTATATCATGGTCTTATGAGGACTTAAATATATTCAATCCTAGAGTCATCACTCATACCATACCATTAAAGTAAGCATGTAAGACTTTTAGGCAAAAATAAAGAACTATCATCCCTATGCTGGAACCCTTGATATATAAAGAGGTTAATAAGCTATTGGATGAAAATATATTTTTTCCTATTAGACATTCCACTTGAGTAGCTAACTTAATACTAATCAAGAAGAAGAATGGGGAAATTACATTATCCTTAGACTATATAAATTTGAATAGATATTCTAAAAAGGACAACTATCCTTTGCCTTCACTTGACCAAGTTATTCAAATTGTTAGTGGTTTTATAATGATGTATTTTCTTGATGGTAGTTTAGGTTATAACCAAGTGATTGTGAAAAATAAAGATAGATTAAAAAATATATTCACAACTAAGTGGGGAACGTTTACCTACAAAAGGATGCCATTTGGACTAATAAATGTAGGTGAAAATTTCCAAAGAGCTATGGACCAAATTTTCTAGGGGATGATAGGTAAGTGAATTATCATTTACATGGATAACCTAGCTGTGTTTTCTAAAAATAGGGAGGATCATATCATACACTTGTAAAAGTTATGCAATTTTTCTCAATCCCAAGAAAATAATTTTCTATGTTACTGAGGGAAAACTATTAGGACATTTTATAACTAAGTAAGGGATATCTATAGACCCTAATAGATTAGTTGCTATATCCAAGATAAAACCCCCTAATAGTAGAAAAGAATTGAAATATTTCTTTGGGAAAATTAATTTTGTGAGAAAGTTTATTTTTGGTTTTGAAAAAATAGTGAGACCATTAAATGACATGTTTAAGAAGGACACCAAGATTACATGGAATGAATAAACCAAAAAAGCCTTCAAGGTCATAAAAGAAGCAATAGTGCAGGCACCAATGTTGATAAGCCTTAATTTTTTAAAAGACTTTTATCTTTATTCCTTTGCTTCTAACCATACAATTGTAGTTGTTATAACTAAAAATATAGATGGATGTGATCATACTATTGCATTCATGAAAACTAATTTTAAAAATGTTGAGTTAAATTATTATTAATTGACAAGTAGACATGTGCTTTAGCTAATATAGTAAATAAATTTAGGCATCATATTCTTAGAAATAACATGCATGTAATACTACTAGACCCTACCACTAGGCCAATGCTTATCCAATGTGAATTAGAAGAAATAAGAGGTAAATGGATGTTCATGCTTCAATAATATGATCTAAAAATTAATAATTCCAAACTAGTAAGGTGTCAAGGATTAATTAAATTAATTGTTAACACCAATCCCAAAGTGTCATGCAGGTGGAGAAATAGAGTTTTCAATCCAATGATTGGTATGATTCAATTAATCATTTTTTAATTAATGGCTCTTGTTATATAGGGTTTAATAGAGATAAAATAAGCTATTTAAGGCTTAAGGCACCTCATTTACTTATCAAATATGGAGTAATTTTCATGAAGAATTATGAAGGGATATACCTAAGATGTGTTTCTAAAGAAGCAACATCTAAGATCATGAGTACTTTCCATGAAAATTTAGGAAGTGGACACCCATTTGGAAGGACAATAACACATAAGATCCTTAGGAATAGTTACTATTGGCCTACAATCTTTAAATATGCTTACAAATATGTGAGATAATGTCATAAGTGCCAAATATTCAACACTAAAGAACCCAAAGTAGCCATGCCATTTAAGATAGTTATGATTGATAAACCTTTTTCTCAATGGGGATTAAATGTTTTGGGGGTCATCAATCCCATTTCTTTATATGGACATAAATATGTCCTCAATGCTACTAATTACTACACCAGAGGGATAAAAGTAGTGGCAACAAATTTATGCAAAATAGAAGATATGATAAAGTTCTTGGAAGAGAACATATGTACTAGATTTGTAACACAAATATCTAAAGTTTGTGATAATGGATCTACATTTTTATCTATTGAGATGAATGAGTGGGCATATGAAAATAAAATTATTCTCAAATTTTCATCAAACCATTACCCCCAAGGTAATGGAGTCTTTGAGTTAACCAACAAAAAATTGATGAAGGCTATCAGAAGGTTTGTTGTTGATAAACCAAGAACATGGCACAAGTTACTCAAGTATGTCCTTTGGGTTGATAGAATTATAGTTAAGCAATCTTTGAAGGCATCACAATTTCTACTTGTATATGGTCAAGAAAATGTATTTCCCATCACTTTTAAGCTACCGACCTATAAGTTCATGCAAGAGTACATGGAAAAGGATCAAGAATTTTCAAGTTTTATGTCACTTAAAATTATTCAAATGGAATATGCAAGAGAAGTTTTTTCCAATTTTATTAGACATCAAACCATAGTGAAGAGGTGGTTTGACAAACATTTCAAGATTAAGGTGTTTAGGCAAGGAGTCTTAGTTCTTCTTTGGGATAAAGCCTCTGAACCTAAGGGAAAACATGGGAAGTTCACTCCCTTATGGACTGATCCCTATCATATTGTTGAGATACTAAAAGGCAAAACCTTAAAACTCAAGAACTTCTAAAGAGTAGAGTTTACAAAACCAACAAATGGGAAATATCTCAAGCACTACTTCTTTGGTTCCCCACCCTAAGTCCACATGGATTAACCTTTAAGACTAGTTAAGATTAGTGTAGGTAGGCTTAGATTAGTTTATTTTATGCTCCCTATTTGTACATAGTACATGAAAATATTTGTTTTCTTTATATTTGTTTGCCTTTTGTGTGTTCCTTTCTTTTGTTTATTCCCTACTTTCAATAAGTCTTTTCAAGATAATTCAAAGCTCCAATCCATATAGTTTATCAAAAATAACTCCAAAAATTAAGAATGCAAGTATGACTTCTCCAAATGGTTGATTATGGATCTTGGAATGTGAGCTTGATGCTATAGTTTGAGAAATTGGTAAGGGATGGTATCTAGGATATTTATTTCCTAAAATATTAAACCTTGTTTTGATCTTTGTATAATTCTAATGAGGATTGCATATGTAGGATGAAAGCTTGATTTATTAAGACATAGTCACGCTTGAACTTAAAATACATTATTACACAAGACAAAGTTTACAACCAAGGATGATTATCTAAAATCCAAACATTTGACCAAATCCCAAAACCTAGCTAATCTAGTTCCTAACCTTTGCTATAAGTCTAATATGGTTTAAAAAATACAAAAATAAGATCTCTACTAAAAAATTCAATTTTTTTTTGAGAAAAGGTGATTATGGTAACCTCTATTAGGGCTATAGATGCCTAGATGGTAGTGAAACAAGGCCTTGAGTGGAGATAAAGGCATATATATTGGGGCTATGGACATTTAGCTGGCAACAAAGCAATGTCCAAGCCTTCCCTAAACTAAAACATGATTTCTAATGAAAATATAAATATGCTATAAGTGAATGTTAATGGTTAAGGTCATGAAATCTAGAAGTTGTTTCCTAAATCCCATGGTAAATAGTAATTAGAATCAAAACACACACAACATGATTGATTTTTTATGTTTAAATCTAATTCTACATGTGCAATTCTTGTTTTAATTATGAATTTATCTTAATAATGGTACTTGATGAAGTGGAATAATATAGCATAATTATTAGTCTAAATTCTAACATAATGTTATGATTCCCCTAGAAGTCACCATTTGTTAAGGTCAACATACCCCTATTTCTAAAAAATGGGGGCCTTTGTTTCAAATTTTGTAAATTTGTGCTTTAAATTAAAAAATGCCACTTGTTCTGAGTTCTTTATTTGAAGATCATCCACACCTAGTTCTCATTTATCTTAAATGACATGTCTCCATTTGATCCTTGTCTTATTTTTTCTAATGTTGCTAATGGCTATTACTTGTGTTTTCATATTGTAGGTTTAATGGAGTCTTATTGGAAGGACAATGTATAGGGTTATGTGCCTTGATGATAATTTGATCATTTATTTTAAATAACTCTTGGTCCCTTATTGTCTAATTAAATCTATGTTTAATTCATGAAAATTCCCTAGTCTAATGTGTTTAACCTAGGTCATTTTGAAACACATTCAAAATTACATGGGTTAATTTTATTCAAATTTGGGTAGGAAAACTTTATATTGTTTTAGAATTAGTTTATATTTTATGCTAAGATTCTAGTCATGTTTTTCAACACTACCAAAACCTTAGGCTGAAATTTTATGTTAAATTATCTTTATATATTGAGACCCTTGATAAGTCTACTATTCACCTAGACTAATTAAACCCAAGACACTTTGTTATGTTTTAAAACTTAGCTTAAAATTTTTATCCTAAAGTTTTAATTATATTTATTTATAAAATAAAAACCTTAGTAAACAAATCTTATCCTAAGCTCTTTATGTTACCCAAACACGTACTTATCTATTTCATGGTTTGTAGGGATGGAACAATTGCATTTGACTTCATAGATCAATATCTAATAGAGTGCATTAAAGGGAGAATCAAGGATACAATGGCATGGGGAAAGGTCAAATTATCAAAGTTCCTATGAAGGAACCTATAAGTACCAAGTGGCATGATATTGATGGCTTAGCCCAAAGATCAAATGTCCATGTTTAGCCTGACCACAACAAGCATATCATAATCAATGGTGTACGTTGATCTATGCAAAACATATCTAATGATGCATAATAAAGTTAATAGGTCAAACATCCTAAAATAAGTAGAGCATCCAATCATGTTCAACCTCTTGGATTAAGATTAATGATACACATTGAAGCATACAGATAAGATCCAATGGTGTGATATAGAGAAGACTTTCCAATGAGCCTAGAATGAATGAGATGTCAACATGTGTCACAACCATGGTGAATAAAATAGAGATTGATAAATTGTGATTAATCTCCTAGATCATAATCAATGATAAGAAACTATGGACTTTTCAATGATCACAAATCCAATGAAAAGTTACCACATGACACAAAGGCATTAAATGGTGGTGTGTGGTTGTAACAAGCATAAAAAGCCTATAAAGCTACCACATGGCACACTCTCAGGAAGATCATTTTAATATTGATGGTATACATTAATTCAAATCTAAAATAATAATTTGAAGAACAATGAAACATATTTAATCTAGTTTTAGGATTACATGAGGTGTTGACATGTGTCGCAAAAATGATAAATGGTCATTTTAAAAAATTTAATAATCTATGTGACATGGTGGTGCCACATAAGCAAGGCATGATATATTTGGATATATTTTGGTCTCGATAAGGTAAAGGTATAAATACATGATCCAAAGGAAATCTAAGTCATAAATCTCATATAGTGTGAATCACCTGCCACCATTAAAACTTTGTGCAAGCCTGCTTAAACTTTAGAAAGCCCTAAAAATGTACAAAATGTGCAAGCCTGCTTGAAATTAGTTTTTCATGATGTCATATATTTTAGATGATCTTTATGCAATAAAAAATATCCCAAACCAAATGTAATGGTCACCAAATATAGATATCACATTCAATTCATTTATGACTGTCTACCCAGGCTTGAGAAAGGCCATAACTGACATTCCAATGCCAAAAATTAGCCCATTGATCACAAATTATATTGAATCCATGGGTGATATTTAGTTATATCTAGACTAAAATATTATAAATATTAATGGAACACCAATTTCTCCTCTTAGACTACCTGTTCATGTCATGGACAACTAGGAGAGCAAGAGTGGAATTTTAGTTATTTCATGGTGTAGATGGTTTCTATAAGACTATATACATAATATATTGGTCAATAAACCACAAATATCATGTATTTTCATGGTAATTTCACAAGATATTTTGAATATAGAATATGATCCTTGTTCACATTAGCTATCTTTTATTTTACTCATCTTGTTCTCATTTCATGCTCTAGACACCTTTTTGCTTATTCCTAGTCATCTCAAAATTTTCAAATGGTCATTCCACCTTAGCTAGGTCAAATTTATTATGATAATACCATCCCATAGGTCTTGAGTCTATAGTATAGGAGAATTTAGATTGGACTATAGTGCTAGAGCCTAAGGTGCCCATTTTTAGTGCTCTTATCCAATGGCATTTCTAGATCCAATAGTCAATTTTCCTCATCTAATGAGTCCCAATCCCTTCTTAAATTCATCCTTAAGTTTTCATAATGTCATCCAAATGTGAATAAATCTCAAAAATTTGGAATAAATAATATCTTATATAAAGGACTTCATAAGGCATTTATATCTAGCACTTACTACTTTGGCATAATACATAATTAAAAATCAGTCAATAGTATAGCTCAACATTTTACATCACACATAGACTTACATGCTTGATCAAATAAAGGCATAGGAAAAATTTCATTATAAATCTACCATGCACATTTATTATGCATGTTACCTAAAGGATAACTACATTTGATTTGAGACCCTAGCTTGAGGTTTGATGTAAGCAGTGATTACGATAGCAGGGGTTCTAGATCATGTGATCATACTTCCCCTAACCTAGTTTTCTTCCCCTTATATTTTTTATGTATTTGTTGTTTCATGTGTATAAATGGACATAGGTTTTTGATATTGAAACAAACCTATAGTTAGCTCTATCAACATTCAAAATTTAAAATTTTCATATATAGGCTCACATAGAGACAATGGACAAAACCCAAAAAACTTGGGTCTCTAGGACAATAATAGTAGAAAAGGAATATATCACTAAACACTAAGGTGTCATATTTTATTGCTCTTATCATTTAACATAATGAAATCTAGATCCAAGTTCCTAACATCTTCACAATCTTGTGTATCATATTTTAACCACTGAATCATTCATTTTAACCTATTTTTCCAGATAAGTTTATTTATATATGAAATTAATTTGATTAAATTGATAAAAGATTTTATTGTTACTATATTTTATTGGATTTTACCCCTTACTCCAAACCTTTTATTATTTAGAAACTAGACCCTAGTTTCCCAAAAATAATAAAACTTTTGGTGAACCCAACTTACTTCAAACAAATCTAAAACCCTAGGTACCCTTAGGGTTTTTCCTTCATATTTTGTGTAAAAATTCAATTTCTAATTTCTAATTTTTGTATAAATTTATTTTCATTAATTATATTAAAATATTATTTTATGATTTAAATTATTTCCATAATTTTCAAACATTCTAAAACCCTAGATTTCTAAACTAGGTCCTCAAACCCTAAGCCTTCCTCCCTTACAATTTTTAGAAAAATATTTTGGAATTTTTGCAAATTGTTTAGAGTGTCAAAAATATTTTCAAAATCCCTATGTTGGTAGTTATTTTTAAAAAAAAATTAAATTTCTAATTTCTAATTTTTGTATAAATTTTTGTGCATTAATTATATTCAAATATTGTTTTAGAATTTAAATTATTTCCGTAATTTTCAAAAAGTATAAAACCTCAACCCCAAACCCTAGATTTCCAAACTAGGTCCTTAAATGCCAAGCCTTCCTTGAAATTTTTAGAAAAACATTTTGGAATTTTTGAAAAAAAATTAAAGTGTCAAAAATATTTTCAAAATCTCTATGTTAGGTGTTTAAAGTTGTTATTTGCTTAATAGTAATTTTACATATTCTCTTTAGTGAAATAAATAAAATGGCCACTAACGCACTTCTTCCCTCTCATCCCATAGATCAATTTGTAATTTTTTTTCATAATTATGACAAAGAATGGACAAATTTGCCAAATTACACATAAGCTAAAAAGTAGATGATTTCATTTACAATGAAGATAATTACTATTTTTGTAATGAGTAATATGATGATACATGTGAAAGTGATAGTGAATAAAAATTATATGCATTTTCTTCTCTCAAACTTATCTCTTTTATTCCTTCTTCTAAAGAAAATAATTTTGATAAATGGGATAGATACTTTTCACGTCATTCTCCTATTCACAATGAACCAAATGAAAAAATTACTCATGCACTTCCAAGTGAACCTCTTATTGGTGATAATTTTCTTCTATGTGAACCTAATATCTCTCTCTCTCTTTTGTTACTTCTATGTTCAAAATATAATAATATAAACACAATAAAATCAAATTACCAATACATAGTTCAAATGATGCATCTCATGCTCTCAACTCTACTTTTTCAAAATTATAATTCTCTTACTCTTACTTCTCATATTGTAAATGAAAATAATGTATACACTACATCCATGGATACATAGATCTACATAATATTCCAATTTCACATGATAATTTATTGCATATTAGAAAGGAATTAAATTCTTCTCTTACACCTCTCCCTAGTGACAATGGAAGTGATAATGAGTATAATAGTGAACATGCAAATGAATATGAAAATGAGAGTAAGAGTGACTATGAAAAATATTTCATCTATGATAATGCATTGAATAATGATGATTATTATGTGCATAGTGAAAAATAAAATGCATCTCATGTTTCTAACTCTTCTCTCACTCTTCTTCTCAAACATAATGAAGTACCAAATGTTTTTTCTACTCCTATGCATGATTCTATTTCCAATAATGCACATGTTAATGATACTATCACATCCTCTGCTCAATTATAATATGATTCACTAAAACATAAATATACCAATAAATCTCTCGAGCCACCATCTACTACAGTGGTACCTATTTCTCAATCTTCACCTAAAAAGAATGGTAGATCATATCCCTCCACTAAGGTCCAAGTTACCATTCCTCCAAAAATTCAAGTGAGCATACCCCCTCACTATGATCTAATTGCTAAGTGTAGCATTCTCATGGCTAAAATTAATGATCAAATTCAATGATTAAATGAACCATTTCATAATACTAATATACCATCATAGGAGATTATTTATTTGATGCATGTAGTTGGTGAATTACAACACCAAGTACATCTCCTTACCTTGGAAAAAAAGGCTTTTAAGTCTTGGATGGATGCTAATGATTTATGTGGTAACCCTCTTCCAAATACACTTGTAAAAGATTCATTACAAAAGCATTTCTAGATACCATCATTGCCTCAATTTGATGGAACTGGAGATCCATTCGTACACCTTCAAGATTTTTAGAAGGCTTTACCATCTCATGCGAGTCCTTTGATTCTACTAAAATTTTTCCAGTAGAAATTAGTGGGGAAAACATAGAATTGGTTCTTTCGTCTACTCCATGTTGGATCCTTGCACACATATGATGACTTAGAGGAGGCATTTCTTAGATGTTACATAGAAAAAATGGGCCCTCATGTTACATATGAGAAACTTGCCACATTGCATTAGAATATTTTAGAGCCAATTAGTGATTACATCTTACAATTCAAGATGCAAATGTTAAGATTGATCTATAAACCAACATATTTAGATATTAAACATATATTTATTAAGGGGATTCATCAACTTCTCCTTGATCATCTATTATATCAATCAGACTCCTCTTTCAAAAACTTATGTTATATAGTTCTAGCCTTGGAAAAGAAATTGGGATTGATAGAGGCAAATTCAGTTGATTGAATTACTCTAGATTTCATAGTAGTACATCCATCTACATCTCCAAGCACAAAACATCCACCATGTCCTAAAAAATATAGGAGACCTCAACTAGAAAATCAACCAATTAAGAATAGAGATATATTTTCTAGAGCACAAAAAATAGTATGCACTATAGAAAATAGTAACAAGGTACCACTATAGTTTGATTTAGAGAAGGATAGCCCATATGTCATATTATCAGCACTATTAGATAAGAGTTTAATCACATTACCTTTTAATTATTGATGAGATCCACATATATTACATACACAACCACATCAACCCTTTTTTAATTATCAACATATCTGTGGACATAGAGATAATGATTGTTATGGACTTAGGGATTGCATTAATAGATGTGTTGATAATGGCATCATAGCATTTACATAGGGGCACTAAGATCTCCTCCTGTTTCAAACTATTTTTGCTTTTCTACATTCAAAGGAAGTAAGAAACTAAAAGGTAATGGTTAGGGGTTTGTACATACCTGGATGAAGTTTGTGCACGGTTATCCAAATGACTGAAGGAGCTCCTCTTTGGCTGTGGAGGATGACACCTATGGAAGAAAGAGACTCAAACAAAGAGATTGTTAGATAGAGATAAGGTGGACTGCCAAGCAGAAGCTCGATCCCAGAAGTGTAAAGACTTCCTTGTGGGATGATAGTCCACTGTTAATAAGTAAAAGTGTCAGAAATAAAGAAATGACAAATGATTAACAAAGAGGAAATTAGATAATGCGTACCTATTTCTTTACAGTCAGTCTGCCATAGTCACCAACACCGATTAGTCTACCATCATTGGTTTGTCTGGTTGCCAACACTGATTAGTCTGCCAATGTCAATAGGGGCAATGGGCTTGGAGGCCAATGTTGGTCAGGGAAATGGCCTTGGATGGGTTCTGGATGGGTCTCTAGTCGATGGAATGGTCTGTGGTAGTCTGGGAGTCTGATGGTTTGTGTAGGGTTTTGTAGGGTAAAGAGTAAGGTCTGAGGAAGGAGTCAGGTAGGGGATATGTTGTCAAAAAAAGGGGTAAGGGTAGGAGAAAGGCCTCTCAGCCTCTCCAGGAAGAAAGTCAGGTGTGGTCTGGTTGATAGCTGGGTCTGGTCTGGTCTACAGTACTTAGAAATAGTAAAAAAGAGAACTAATTACTAATACATTCTAAGATACTGAAATGAAAAGATAGAGGAATACTTATATTTTGCTAGGAGCAGAGCCAGAGGTATTTGAAATGCTTGTATCTATTGTGTCTATAGCTAGAAGAGCATTTAGTTGAAGTCTAATGACTGATCTCAGAGAGTTCTTGATGTCCAGGTCTGAGAGCCGAGAGAGGAAGAGAGTCTGAGATAAAATTTATGTTCGTGGTCTATGATTAACTGATTCAGCATCCCTAGGGAAAGATAATTCACCTTTGGGTTGTTTTAAGTGACCAACGTTGGTGATCCCACTGGTGTCAGCCGACTGGTAACCGACGTCGGTAGCTAGAAGAATGGAAAAAAGGCTAAAATTAGCCTTTTACCCATTCCTTCATCTGCCGAGTTCACTAGTCATTGGAAAATGGTCAAAGGTGGGTTTAATAGGCATGAGAGGTTAGTGGGAGGGTTGAAATGGGTCATAAATTAGTCATAAGGTGATGGGAGGTATCCAAGGTGGGGTGAGGTGTCATGGGTGATGTGTCAAAGGGGGGTGTTTATTAATTTAAAATAAGTTATTATTTTAAATTAATAAGTGTGTGGGTTAGGAATGTGTTAGAAGTGAACCAAGGGGACTAAGGAGGAGTCGACCAAGGAGTAGACACAATTTTGGTTTCTACATTTGGCCCTTTTTGTCTTGTTGGTTGTTTTGACGAACTGTAAGACAAAAATAGGAGTAAATTGCCCCAAGTATGGGATGAGGTAGAGGTTGCTCTAGATAAGGGATGAATTATTCCCCCTCAAAGTGGGAGTTGAAGGAAGGGTACCTGAAATTGGGTGCCGATTTGATAGATAGTGGATGGATATGGTGAAGTTGGAGTGTGAACGCTGCAATAGTTGGGATTGCACGCATACCACTTCACGAGATGGTCAGGTCAAATTGTCACAAGTCAAGGGTCAAGGAGTGCCAAAATTAAAATAACTGGGCCCTAGCATTTAGTCATAGCTGATTGGGTTATTCGATCCAAGTTGTAGCTCCAATGGTCATCATGTTCCAAGTATCTCAGGCTCAGGAAGTGCTCCTAGAAAACATGAAAATGTCACAAGTAGTGGGGATCAACTTGCTCGTGATCCAATACTTATGAGGGGTATAATGTAGTGTGTAGACAATTTTGCTAACCATTCATGAGGTAGCATACATATAATCAAAAAAACTAAGGCAAAGTTGTCTTGGAAGTGGTCATGGTCAGAGGAGATAGTCATGATCTCCATGGTCATTGGTCGAGTCGAGTTGAGATAAAAGGTTGGTCCATTAGATGGATGAATTAAGGAATGTGGCCGAGCTAACCTCAGAAGACTCTGTGTCAATTGAGTGCTGCCTACATAGCCCCTATTAGAAGGGCCTCAGGCCAATGTAGTTCTCCCTAAAAGGGAGGAAGAGGGTCGGTTATGGATGGGTTGGACTAAGTTAAGTCATGGTTTAAAGGTAAAATGGTTTGTCCATTAGGTAGATGAACAAATGGATGTGGCCAAGCTAACCTGAGAAGACGTCATGTGATTTGAGTGCTGCCTACATAGCCCCTGTGTTGAGGGCCTCAGACCAATGTAGTTCATAATGGTCGATAGGTTGGTTGATGATTGGTTTTGGTCATGGTTAAAGGTAAAATGGTTTGTCCATCAAGTAGATGAACAAACAAATGTGGCCAAGCTAACCCTAAAATACGTCATGTCATCTAAGTGTTGCCTACATAGCCCTTGTTTGAAGGGCCTCGGGCTAATGTAGTTCAGACTAGGAGTCAAAGTGGTTGATAGGTTGGTTTTGGTCAGGTGATAGATGATGAAGGTAATATGGTTTGTCCATCAGATAGATGAACAAATAGATGTGGCTGAGCTAACCCCAAAAGATGTCATATCATCTGAGTGCTGCCTACATAGCCCATGTGTGAAGGGCCTCAGACCAATGTAGTTCAGATTGGTTGATAGGTTGGTTTTGTCATGATAAATGATGAGGCTATGATGATGTTACAGTGTTTTCCATATTATGTGATGGTGTATTCTGTAGCATCGATTAAGTGGTATTTCATCCCTAGCAATTTTCCATATTAGTGATGGATGTATGCTAAAAATGAAATGAGATTATTTATGCTTCAGCAAGTAATGGTTTATGCTTGACATAAATTGTGTGGTCGATAGTTTCCATGTGTATTGGTGTCCATAGAAACTAGTGTGAATCGTCTGTGTCATGTTGGTGGTCTAAAAATGTTTTGGTTTGGTTGGGTATGGTTGAGAAAATGATTTGGATGTGACAAAGGTATGGATAAGAAGTGAAAGGCATGTTGCTCTTTCATTGACAAGGACTATAATGATGGCATAGATAAGGGGTTTTTTAGAAACAAAAGCCCCATTCATGCATTACGTTGTTGACCATTGGTTGTGTTAGAGAAGTACTCAAATCACTTGACGTTAAGTGAGCTAAAAATCCCTTGAGTATGTTGGGGTGATAGGTTTGATTATGTGAGATGGAAGGAAAGTGTAACCCTTTTTAGAAAGGATAAATTTTCCCCTTTTATAGGTGACCCTGAGAACGACTATAGACAAGTCCATGACTTAATAGTTTTGTCAGTCTTTTTTTTTGGGTAGACTGATCAATGTAGGAAGTCTATGTGGGGATGTTTTGTTTTGCTTTGTGGTCATGTTGTGAAGTTGATCGATGCAAGAAGCTTCTAAGATAGTGTTTTGTATGTAGCAAAAGTTAGGCATAGCCATCCTTCAAGGGACTGGTCTATATTCTACTTTGTATAGTTGAATGTCTTTGAATAGCTATCGTTCAAGGGAGTAGTCTATCAATTACAACAATTATGTAGCTATCCTTTGAGGGAACAGTCTGCATTTATAGTTTTATGACCTTTTGAGATAGGCATCCCAATTATATATATATATATATATATATATATATATATATATATTGTTTTTGACTGAATTTTTGGTCATGGACTTGACTATAGAGGTTTAGAGGGTTTCCCTTTTATTAAGACAAAGCATTCATGCTTGACAAAAGGGTTAACTAATGTTTGGAGGGTTGAGGGTTGAAAAGGAATAGGAATGACGATGATGGGAGGTTGCTCAAGGGATCAAGCTCAAGTTAAATGTCAAGTGAATAATTACTTGACTAATAGTAGACTAGTTGAAGATGAAAGGCATTAAGGGGCTTAGGTTCTGATAAGTCCCTAACCCATGCTTGTGCATCATGATGTAAGGCCTGAGTCAATTAAAAGTAAACTTGCCCCATTTGCTTCGTTCCAAATTGGTCACATGTTGGTCGTTGTTTGGTTGGTTGATGTTTTGTCAATGCTTTGTTGATGCTTGGTCGATGCTCGATTGGGGTTTGGTCAAGGCTTGGTCGAGGCTTAGTTGATGCTTGTTTGGTCGATGTTTGGTCAAGGCTGGGTTGAGGTCGATGTTGGATGTGAAGTTGGTCAGGATGTTGTTGGCATTGGATAAGGAGGCCGTCGAGACCTCACTTGTAAAGAAGTCCCCCTAGCATGGTGTAGTAAGCAGTGTTCTTGATAAAAGCTCACCATTTATTGCCAAAGAGGTTAGGAGGGATGATAGAATATGTTAAGTAGTCCACAAGTCACTTATACCAAATGTCATGTGGACTAGTGAGGTTAGGAGGAATTTCCCCCAGTGATGATGGTCGAGACATGTCCAAGATAGAAATCTTGGGTTGTGTTGGTTGAGAGGTCTTGACAAATAATGGATAAGTCAAAGGTGTAGATGTCTGGTCTGTTCCTTTATTCTTCATAGTTTGGGGCCTGGTGGCCACTTTGATTGTGTTGATTTTGAATAAAGGTTGAGGAGGTGGTTGAGGGACCATAGTCTTATGTTGGGATCCCAATATAGGTGAAGAGGTTTGAGAGGTATGAGATGGTGTCAGTAGTTGGTAAAAAATGTGGTCAGAAGAAGCCTCAACATGAGGGGCATCCTTTGCCAAATGTTGATAGATGACAGCCTTAAGCGCGCAACAACGCTCATTGTCATGCCCCAGTGTGTGATGATAATAGCATATTTTAGTGTCACTAAACCAAGGTGGTTTTGGTCTAAGAGGTTGGTAAGGCTTGATAGGTGGGAGGATGATGCTAGATGACTGCAACAATCGACATAACATCGAAGCATAAGAACCCTTTAATGGGTCGGCACTCTTTGTTGCAGTAGAGGTTGACAATTTCTATTTAAGATTTGTTTGGCGGGTTTACCGTGTCACCCTTTTAGTTGGTGATATGGCCACATGTGGAGATGGCACATTCTTTTTGAGAGGTGTTGGATGTGGGAGAAATCCTACTAAAGTAGATGGATGTGGACCCAAGATGGATGGTAATGGCGAAGGTGGGGGAGGAGTTCTCTGACGGGGTTTAGTAGCCTTCTTTGGTTTAGTGTGAGGACTACTATTGTGTGGGGTGAGGTTTAAGTCTACCATCACTTGTGGGTGAGTGAGGTTGGATGTAGGGTGCACACCGAGGGATTTAACCTATTTTAGCATGGTAGATGACTGCAAGGGTTTAGATGAGGTTGCATGACATTTTATAGTTGGTCGTTTAAAAGATTGAGGTGATTATGAGAGAATCATCACCAGATCTTCTTTGGTCAAAGTTGGTTAAGTGATAAGTTATTCTCTCAGTGGATAAGGAATTGGATAATGTGGCTCTTTAGTTGGATAGAGCGTAGGGATGATAATGGCTTCCTCGTGTGGTTGAGGAGTAGAAAAAGTATGATCCCCCATTGATGATAAGAAGGATGAGGGTGAGGCAGTCGATGTTGGTGTCATCAAGGCATCCTCCAATATGTAAGAGGTCAAGGTAGATTCTCCCACATGTGAAAGAGGTGTGGATGGAGGATTATCCTCCATTGGTGGAGGCAAAATAGGAGAGGAAGGCTCCTCTACCCGTGCTGGACAAATAAGAGAAGAGGGCTCTTCTACCTATGATAGACAAATAGGTTGACTAACCTCTTTAGACTGTGAAAGAGGTTGGTTAGGAATGGAAGGCAAAACCATGTTGACTGTGTGTATATTACACTCTTGAAGGTCATTGGCCATGGTCTGGACATGATTTTGACTAGGGGGATGATTAGGGAAAGGTTGTCTAAAGATGTCTATGTTTTGGTTGGGTGGCGTGTTTGGGTTATCCAAAATAAGATCCCCCTTATCTAGCATGTTCTGGACAATGTTTTTAAAGGTTTTGCAGTTGTTTGTGTCATGGCCTTTGACACAGTGATAATGACAAAAGTTTTTTCCCTATACCATGCAGGGATAGGTTTCAAGGGGTTGAATTGAAGTGGTCAAATTTGAGGGAGATTGAGGACCCCCTATTTGACAAGTTTATCCAAAACAAAAGCGTATGATTCTCCTATAGGAGTATACTGACACTGTATATACCATTGTTGGAATTATTTTGTGATGCTTTGTGATGTGGAAGGTTGAGATTGATTGGTTATGAATGATGAGGATGGTGATCTAAAGACCACAATGTTTGCCACTCCCTTGGGCTTGGAGTGGGAAGAAGAAGGTTTAGACGAAGAAGGGTCATTGGATTTTACATTGTTATTTTGTAATTTGACCTTGTCCTCTTCGACAGCATGGAGTTCAAGCTTTCGAGCCATGGTGAAAGCTTCATCAAAAGTGCAAAATTTTTGAACCCACAAAGTAGGTGAGATGTGCTTGGCACATGCCTACAAAAAGAGCTCAATGAGCTCAGGTTAAGGTAAAGAAAAGGAGAGTTGGTTGATTAAGCCTTTCCAATGGGCAACAAAGTCAGCGATTGACTCATCGTCGAATTGTCTGATAGAATATAGGTCCGTGATGGAGACCTTTTTAGTTATGTTAATTGAAAAGTGGTCGAGAAATAGTTGGGTGAGTTGAGTAAATGAAAAGATAGAGTGACTGGTAAGGGAACTATACCAATCGAGGGTGGCCCCAAAAAGCAACATGGGAAATGTGTGTAGCAACAACACATCATCATGTGCTATAAGGCAACAAGCATGTCTGAATGCTCGTAGATGTTGCTGTGGGTCCTCTTTACTCTAAAAATGAGTAAATTTAGGAAGCTCCCACTAGTTAGGATATGGTCTAATGGGGATAAAAGGGTGTATGGGTTCACTATAGACTTGTTCATATCAAAGAACATTGCTTGAACTAGAAATGGATGTCTCAAGATTAGACATCTTATCCATCAGCATCTTAATAAGATCGGCTAATGAATTAGCGTGAGGGGCACCCCCTAGGTTGTAAGGTACTTGGAGGGCATTAGGAGGGGTGTATGATGTAGTTGGTTGCGCTTATATAGGTGAAACATATTGGTAACTAGTCATAGGGACTGATGTTGAGGTCAGGGGGGCTTGTGTCATGAGGTTGGAAGGCATGAGTTGACTAGATATCGCCAAAGGTGGTTGAATGGCGGCACTGGTAAAAGGATGGGTAGTCACTCCCACATTTATAAGCGCAAGAGTGTGTGGAGTTGAGACAATCAATTTCTACAAATGTGTAGAACTTGGTTGACTTGAGGAGTCTCACATTTGGCCCTTAGCGAGATAGTGTTGGAGAGGCTTGACATTATGGTCAAGGAATCTCTCAAAATTTTGATCCCCTTCGGGAATAATTAGAGATTGATCAGGGGTTGACTGGATAGGAGAATATTTAGTGTCTGAAGTACACTCCATTAGAGGACTTGTTATGAAAGGTGAAGGTAGAAGTGGTTGTTGCCTTGCATGGTTAACAAACATTTTGGTTTGACTACGTGTCAAAACCATTCAAGGCAAAAAGGGTCAAGTTCTAGAAACTGTGTTTTTTTAGTTTCAAAAACTCAGAAGGTGTGTCTAACAGCAAGAAAGTCAGATTTAAGCTTGTTATTTTAGAAGAAGTTTTTGACAGTGACCGACATCGGTTGAAAAATTGATGTCAGTGAAGATATGTTACAGGCGTCAGTGGGAAAACTGATGTCGGTTACTGTGTTTTTCTAGAAACTAAAAGTTTTTGGAAGAAAGAAGAAAGTTTGAGCTATTTTTAGATCTCAGAATGCGACCTCACCAGCTCAAAAAACTAGATAGAGATAGAAAAATAGATGAATACAAGCAGACACTTAACGTTAATTCCTAAGAATAAGTTTTAGAGTCTTGTTGGCTTATGCCTTAGAAGAGTGTGTTTGGGAAGTTGGCTTTTAGAACGGGTCCAAGAAGAAGTAGTCTAAGGTTGGTTTCAGGTTAGTTTCGGTGCTCAAAAGTCTATATTAGGTTTCATACATGGCATGGTGCTAAGGAGCAATCTCCCCTCACTTCACGAGCCCAGAGATAAGCTAGGTCACTTAGCCAGTATATACTTCCCCTAGAGTTTATACTCTACCAGAGAACAGAGTGGGCTCTCCCCTTGGTAGTGAAGTCCAAGTAGGATTGCCGAGAAGGGTAAGGTATCTGCTAGGTGATGAAATCCTAGTCGGGCCTTGTCTTAGGTATGTTTAGATGTTTAGTTTGTGAAAGTGGTCAGGTTGTGTAACATAAGTGCACTACGACTTATTCATAATGCGTTTTAAGTTACTAGGTGAGCTAAAAATGCATGCAAGCAGAAATGAAATGCAAAATATTTTAAAGCCCAAATTGAGATGTGTGTTTGGATGCAGACAAGTGGAGAAAAGGTTGAAGAGTATGAATTTCACTACTCTAAATGCACGAAAGAAAGAAAAAGAAGGATTATTTTTAACTTTGCTGATAGTGTCTTTTGGAAGAGATAGAGGAAAAAGATGCAAGAAGAGACCTAATGCACCTATATGAAAAGTTTGTTTTTAGAAGAAAAAGTATGAACCCAAGGAAAAGTCCTAGGGTCCCACCGGGCATGCCAGAATGTTTCTATATGTTTTTCACTTTTCACATTCAAAAGGAATAAGAAACTAGAAGTAAATGGTTAGGGGTTTGTACGTACCCAGATAAAGTTTGTGTACCATTATCCAGCTGACTGAAGGAGCTCCTATTTGGTTGTATAGGATGACACCTGTGGAAGAAAGAGACTCAAACAAAGAGATTGTTAGATAGAGATAAGGTGGACTGCCAAGCAGAAGCTCGGTCCCAAAAGTGCAAAGACTTGCTTGTGGGATGACATTCCACTGTTAATAAGTAAAAGTTTCAGAAATAAAGAAATGACAAATGATTAACAAAGAGGAAATTAGATAATGCGTACCTATTTCTTTGCAGTCGGTCTGCCACAATCACTGACACTGGTTAGTCTGCCATCATCAGTTTGTCTGGTTGCCGACGCTGGTTAGTCTACCGATGTTGGTAGGGGTAATGGGCCTAGAGGCTGATGTTGGTTGGGGAAATGGCCTTGGATGGGTTTTAGATGGGTCTTTGGTTGATGGAATGGTCTATGGTAGTCTGGGAGTCTGATGGTTTGTTCAGGGCTTTGTAGGGTAGAGAGTAAGGTATGAGGAAGGAGTCAAGTAGGGGATATGTTGTCAGAAAAAGGGATAAGGGTAAGAGAAAGGCCTCTCAGCCTCTCTGGGAAGAAATTCAGGTGTGGTCTGGTTGATACCTGGGTTTGGTCTGGTCTACAGTACTTAGAAATAGTAAAAAAGAGAACTAATTTCTAATACATTCTAAGCTACTAAAATGAAAAGACAGAGGAATACTTATCTCTTGCTAGGAGCAAAGCCAGAGGTGTTTGAAATGCTTGTATCTATTTTGTTTGTAGCCAGAAGAGCGTTTAGTTGAAGTCTAATGATTGATCTCAAAGAGTTCTTGTTGATGTCTAGGTCTGAGAGCTGAGAGAGGAAGAAAGTTTGAGATAGAATTTGCGTTCGCAGTCTGTGATTGACTTATTCAGCATCCTCGAGGGAAGATAATTCACCTTCGAGTTGTTTTAAGTGACTGACATTGGCAACCCTGCTGACGTTGGCTGACTTGTAACCAACGTCGGTAGCTAGAAGAATGGAAAAAAGGCTAAAATTAGCCTTTTACCCATTCCTCTATTTGCCAAGTTCACTGGTCATTGGAAAATGGTCGAAGGTGGGTTTAATAGGCGTGAGAGGTTAGTGGGAGGGTTGAAATGGGTCATAAATTGGTCATAGGGTGATGGGAGGCATCCAAGGAGAGGTATCCAAGGTGGGGTGAGGTGTCATGGGTGATGTGTCAAAGGGGGGTGTTTATTAATTTAAAATAAGTTATTATTTTAAATCAATAAGTGTGTGGGTTAGGAATGTGTTAGAAGTAGACCAAGGGGACCAAGGAGGAGTTGACCAAGGAGGAGACACAATTTTGGTGTCTACACCTCCATCACAAATTCCTAGACCTCATTCCTCCATGACTATGTGATGCCAAGGCATTCCTTTAAAGGAATCATCAATCACTCATCATGAGAATAATGTGGGTTCTAAGACAAACCTTCATAGGGGATCTTCTATTACACCTATTTATAAGGTTTAGAAACTAGTAAAATGAGAAAAACCTACATATAACACTATAGTCCAAGGAGTATATAGTTTAATTCCATATAAATATCTAGCATAGTCATAGACACCGCAATAGAGTATCACTCTGGAGAGATATTCACTATGACTAAGTTTTTTGGGTCCTATCTCACATAGTAACCCACTATAGTTAAGATTAGATGAACCCACATAAAAGAGTATTAGTCCATAGAGATATTCACTATTATTGATCTTTTTGAGACCCATTTCACATAAAAACCCACTATTTTTTATATTAGATGATCCTCCATCATAGGTTATAGTTATAGTTTGATCTATTACTCAGTCATATGTATCATAGTAGAGCTCACATGATACTATCTCATATAATAATCTGCTATGATTTTGGATAGGTGAGCCTTATTCATAACACATATCTTCAATTACACATCTAGTAAGGTTACATTTAGTAGTCTCCATGCACAACTATAATTAGTGCATATAAGATAGTATCAGATATAACATATGTTCCTATAGAGCATGAGTAGTATGAGAACTGTTTTAGTTATCCATCAAGGTTCAGATAGATATACAACATACATTCATATCAACATTAGTTCATAGCTTCACTTCATGGGGAAATGATGGATCCAAAGGACTATCTAGCATTTATATTCTTGAGCCACCTACTCAAAGGGATTGGACACATAGTCTAAACATTGATTAGCATACACATGATCACATAAATTCACTTAGTGGGTGATGATGGAGCCAAAGGATCAGCCTTTGTATTCTTGAGCCACTCTTGGGGAATTGAGCATAAAATTCTCTCTTACATCCCCTTCTACTAACAACTAACATTCCTAGTTCCAAATAATCCATCCCTATCTAGAACAAATTATCCAAAACAAAACCTTACCAATATTTTATTTTACCAAGCTTAGACTAGTTCACTTTATCAAAATAAATTACCAATTAGAAAACTAACAATTTTTTTTCTCACATATGATTGAAAATCAAATATAGTGTCAAACTTATTAACATATCATCAACAATCAAATCACATCACAAATAATATTTTTCCAAAACATATAAATCAATACCAAACCAACTACATCTAAATAAATCATTTTCAAATGAATATACCAACATATTATAAAATCCATAACACAATACACTAGAGTTAAACTCAAAACTAGTATCCATATATATATATATATATATATATATATATATAATAAAGTTTTAAAAACATATACATCACATCAAATATAATCAATCATTATATATATATATATATATATATAATAAAGTTTTAAAAACATATACATCACATCAAATATAATCAATCATGAATACACATCATTCCCTCACTCTCAGTCTCACTCTCTTCTCTAGTACTAGTCTCATAATCCAACCTATCACTCAATGGGTCCACACCTCCTTGAGCTCCTAAATGCCTCTTATGATGACTCTTTCACTCCAATAGCCAATTATTCTCCTCACACAAGTCCACATATCATTGCTAAATATACATGTACTCATCCATAGTACTCATACTCACTAAACCATAATTAGGTGGGGGCATCATATGGCTATCCAGCTCAACCCTAGCTCATCTCTCTCTCTTTCTCACTACTTTGACATATGAATCTATCACTATGATAACTCTATCAAACAAATGAACATAAACACCAACTATCACTATCACTCATTCTATTAAACCCTCCTCCACTACAACATCAAGAACATGCCATGTGAGATCTCAGAGTGTTGACTTAATAATGGTATCCTAGAACCCATCATCTCCACTTCTTGCCCAAGATTGTACCTCATCCTACACAACTCTCATTGTACTTGCACATAAATTACAACACTACATTAGATATATGTTAAATCAAACAAAAGCACAAAATTATACACAATTAAAATATAATTGTTGCTTACCTCCCATCATTTAGATTGACATAAGATCCTCATACTCAAGAGCATCCCCTCCATCAACAAGATATAATGGAGCCCACTGTTTCCTAGCCCACTATGTGGTATATGCCTCTGTACATCCAACATCATCTACATTAGGAATATTTATAGCCACATCTCATGCATCCAAAGGTAATGGTGTTAACTCAACCTTAATAGGCCTCACATGAGCTCCTACCCTCATTATTATCCATGCACTCCTCACCCATACCCATGCTACTAGGGGCACATCTTATGGTACCCCAAACTATCCAGTCATGTGCTCATACTAATAGCACTCATACACTCCAACCCATCGGTCATGTAACTACAACTGACCCTCATTTACTAAAATTATACTCCATCCTCAACCTACCTTATAAATCTTCTATAGGGCCTCCATATGATATCATAAGCCACCAATCTATCTAAAAATAATCTATAATGATCTATCCCAATAGACTGGATAGCCAATGTACTCATCAATTGCTCCCTAAATGGCCATGATGGTGCTCACTCTAGCCTAGGTAACCCAATTGGTCACACAACAATAATGTGCTCATAAACCCAATAATGTAATAAGGTATCTACACTCACACCACCACTAAATGCCTCTTATGTAAACTTATAAATATCCTTGCATAGGTGGGTAAGCATTGTCCTACCCTAAAAGAACATAGTGCCATACACCTCAACACTACAAATAATCTTATAAATCCTATATGCAATCGACACTCCACTCCCATCCACAATAACAAATGAATCCAACAACATGGCCAACCACTTATGTAGACATAGAACACTAGATTGTATTATAAATAATATTATCACATCACTATCACTACCTATCTAATGTATTCTTAAAGGTACACTAGCAAAATACAAGGATGCATGATCAATAACATTAATACCCATGTCATCCTATATTGTCACCCATCATCCACTAATTAGTAAATACAAAATGCGATACACATCCTTTAGAGTCATAGTAATCTCCCCTATAGGAGCCAAAAATTACATGTATCTACAGTCCACCTCTCACATAAGGCAATAATTGGATACTTATCCCATTGCACTATGCCTAGGTTACACACATGACCCAATCCTACCCTATTCATGATAGCTATCTCATTAGTAAATAATGGTAATAAACTCAATGTATCCATCACCTAGCCCCTAAAAAACTCTCTCATCCACACCTCACCCTAAAAACATCAAAATATAACATGTATATCAGTCCACAATGCCAAATCACCAGCAAGACAAAAGTGCTAGGTACAGGACAACACTAGATAGGAGTACTGTAACCTAGACAATAGTGTTGGAACCTAGATGACAACACTAGAGGAAGGACAAGAGTGTTGGAACTAGTCAAAATTTTCCTAGGACTCTTAAAATAGCTCAAATACATCAAAAATAGGTCTTTAAATAGACAAAAATCATGTATTTTGATTACTTACCAGGCTAACATCACCATCAACCTTAATCTAGGCTAATGAATTCTCAAATTAGGTCACATCAAGTATTCATCTCCTTGGCATATCTCCTACTCTAGAGCTCTAAATCTCAACCTAGTCAATCCACAAATGAATCAAGAATCAATCCAATTTCCTATATCAAACAACTTTTTCATCCAAAGCAAAATACCATTTTACCCATAATTAGAACCCTATAACTCCATTTTGTAAATCATTTATTTCAATGGAATAATTACAATGATACCTTCGAACCATGCTAGCTTCACTCTCTTACTACTTCATTTACCTACTATGGAAGATGCATATCTATATTCCTTTTATACTCAGACACATACCTTGATTATAACTAATCAAAATTTATTCTACTTTCAACAATTCAATCTAATCAATCAAACAACTTCTCAATCAATTCAAACTATACCAACCTTGTTTCTATTATTATGCCACTAATCATCACTTTTGGCCTGACCTCCTCTATCATAAATTTCCTCTCTCTCTCCAAAGGGGGGCATCATTCCTACTATTCCTATTCCTACACTTATCCAACATACCCATACACTCTCATAAGTGGATACACCATAATTCTTACACCTCCAGTATTCACATTATCAGATTCAACTTAGATCAATTGAAATATATAGTGATTCAAATTACATGGGTCACTCAACATTACTCAAAACATTCAGGGGGATATACCTTCAAATTATTCATATACAGTGGTTTAGATCGTATAGATCCATAGTGATTTTATCTTATAGATACAAAGACTATCTAGATATAATGGTTCAAATCATATGGATTCACAATAAGTTTGATATAGATTCAGACTCAGATACTAGATTTAGGGGCATGTACATTACAACACATCTCACACATACAACTTCATATAACATGACATAATTATAAGACCGAATAGAAGATTATAAGCACAATGTCTAACATAGTGTTTTTATCTCTAGTTTTACACATGGGACATGGTACAATAGGTCATATCACATGTGGTTATATAGATTAATAACTTATACATGTGTATCAATTACATACCATCTTTGGGGGCATGACATATATGTTCATGTTATTCATCATCTAGGATTTTATAGATGAAATAACAAGACATGCCATTCTCTTCTCACACATTTACAAAAGTTTTAGATTGCACCCAACTATACCTAGGTTGTCACCAAGTTTGATTGCACAACCATCTTCAGTGGTTGGTCCATTATATTACCCAAACATAGACTACACATATGTGTGGGATAGAGGATAAACATTGGTTTTGGGCCTTTGAGGATTTCTTAGTTCCAATTTAGATATTCAATGTGGGGGCATGATATATTTTTCTCTTCAAAACATACATATTTTATACACACATTCCAAATTACATGATTTTATGTGGGATAGAGGGTAGACATTGGTTTTGGGCCTCTGAGCATTTCTCATTCCAGTCAGAGTCAGTATAGGGGGCAAGCATGGCCCTCCTTCTCCATGTTACATGGATTCTAATTCCATATTTAGTATAGGGGGCATCTATTTTAGGTATTCCTTCTTTCTCTAGGCACTATTTGGCTCTCCATCCACTTCCCTATCTAGGAAGTGAATTGGACCCTTTGTAACACCTTCATTTCCATGCAGGTAGGTTCAAGTATGCATTTTATTTTCTTTCTTTTACTCTACTACTTCATTTTATTAAATCACTAGAATAAAAGGGGGGAAAATGTATACACCCTAAATTGGTTAAGAAACCACACATATCATTTCTTTTCATGGTCCTTTCACATGATATTTTGACTGGAGAATATGAGTCTTGCTCACATTAGCTATGTCTTTTATTCAACTCATCTTGGTCTTGTTTCATGCTGCAAACACCTTTTTACTTATTCCCAGTCATCCCAAGCTTTTAAAATAGTCATTCCACCTTAGCCAAGTCAAATATCCCATCATAATACCATCCCCCAAGTCTCAAGCCTATAGGATAAGAGTGTTGGGATTGGACTATAGCACTGGACCTTAGGGTGCCCATTTCCAATGCTCATATCTAATAAAATTTATAGCTCCAATGGCTAGTTTCCCTTGTCTAATGAGTCCTAATCCCTTCTTATATTCATCCTTAAGTTATCTTAATGTTAGATAAAATAAAATAAAGATTTCAAATTTGAAACAAAGAGTCTCCTATATAAAGGACTTCACAAATCATTTTATATCTAGCACTTATTACTTTGGCATTATACATAATTAAAAATCAATCAATAGTATATCTTAGCATTATTCATCACACATAGACTTGCATGATTGACCAAAGAAGGTCCTAGGCAAAATTTCATTCTTACATCTACCATGTACATTGATTATGCACATTCCCTAAGGTAGAACTACATTTGATCTGAAACCCTAGCTTGAGGATCAATGTAGGCAATGATCAAGACAATAGGGGTTTTAGATCATGTAATCATACTTCCCCTAACCCAATTTTTTTGCCCTTATGATTTTGATGTATTTTTTCTTTCATGTGTATAGATAGACCTAGGGTTTGGAGAATGAAATGGACCTACAGTGAGATCTATCAACATTTAGCCTCTAAAATTTCATATACAAGCTCACATAGAGACATTGGTTAAAACCTATAAAAGTTAGGTCTTTAAGATAATAGCGATAGAAAAGGGCTATAGCGTCAAACCCTAAGGTGTCCTATTTTAACACTCATATCCTTTTATAGAACAAAATCTAGATCTAGGTTCTTGATATCTTCATAGTCATGTGCAACATATTTCAACCCCTGAATAATTCATTTTAGCCTATTTTTCTAGATAAGTTTATTTGTTTATATATGTAATTAATTTAATTAAATTGATAAAATATTATATTTTTATTGTATTTGATTGGATTTTTCCACTTACTCTAGACCCTTTATTGTTTAGGAAGTAGACCCTAGTTTCCCAAAAATAATAAAACAAAGACCAAGAGAAAAGGGCTCCTCCACAACTTCCCCTTGACAATTGGGAAGACCATGTTCAAGTAATGGGACAACATTGAGGCAACATCCAAGTACATGACATATTTTAATTTACAAATAGATGAACTCAAATAGTGAGATCCTTATGGAAGGGTTAAGGAATATTAGAAAGCTAAACAAATGTTGAATGTGCCCTATGAACATAAGCTTGGTGCCTATGATCATATATACACTAAGGCATCATCCTATTTTGAGGTCACCAAGAGATTAAAGGAGCATAATGTTAGACCTGAGCCTAGGATAGAAATAAATTAGAAGGAGGATGATAGATGGTATCTAGGGCCCATATAATATCATTTGTTAAGTAGTATACCTACTAATGAGCCTATGAAATGGCTCATTATATCCATAAAATAACATCATTTTTCTTGCATAGGAATTAGATCTAAATGTAGTCTCTAAACTTATGGTTTATTTAAAATAAAATAGTAAGTATATATCATGGTTATGTCTTTATAATTTCTTATTATCTATTTTTAGCTATTACTAATGATTATTGGGAAAAGATGTCAATAAAGTACATACACACTTCACATTAAACTAAGAATGATTTTAAGTATAAAAAGTAACCATTCAAGAATAATGTTGGAGTAGTGTTAGAATTTTATACAACAAAATTCAATATTTTAGTCAAGTTATGGACTCTTACAGGCTTATTACAATAGCTATGGATTAAAATAGGGTTGTTATAATAGTCATGGATTATAACAAGCTTACTACAAACCAACTATGGATTACATTAGATGAGTCATAGACTAATTATAGATTATATCATACCAGCTACAAACCATCTATGGATTACATCAGACTAGCTACAAATTTTAATAGGCTTACTATAGATTTTAGTAAGCTTGTTATGGATTTCAGTAGGCTTGCTATGGATTTTGGCAGGTTGCCATGGATTTTAATATAACTACTACAAACTTCAACAAAACTACTACAAAATTATTTGAAAAATATTTCTAAATATATTCTAATGCTACAACTGTCATGAATAGAGTTTTCCATTTAAATTCTTTCTATATATAGGTTTTTATGTATAGACTTTCCATTATAGATTGTATTTGAATATATTTTTATGTAATTTTATTCCAAAAATAGCTCTCTCCATATTTTGTGAAGATTGAGATAGGATAGATTATCACAATTTTCAATCCTAAATAAGGTTTTGGTTGCAAGCATGAAATTATAAATGCAACCTTCCACACCTAAATGAATAATCAATCAATACACTTTTAGTTCTATTATTCTTAGCAATCCATTTTGAAACTATGTTTTGAATAAATCCTCTTCCAAGGAATCAGTTAGCCACTCATTCCAAAGAATATGGATCCATGTGTTTTATTTATTACTATTCTATAACTATTACTTTACTACAAATTCTTATTTTATTTCTTTACTATTGTAATTATTCTTTTTTTTATAGTTTATGTGAACCTATAAGTGTTTTGTCTATTTATCATTTATTTTCAATGCAATTTGATTTTTGTAAGTGTGTTTACTTTCTAAAAGTGTGTTTTGATTTCTACAAGTGAAATTTTCAATTCTTGCAAGTGTGATTTTTAATTTTTACAAGTGTGATTTTCAATTCCTACAAGTGTGGAGTGTGATAGAAGGAATCGTTTGGCAAATATCTCTTTCTCTTATTATAGACAACCTTCAAACACCAACCCTAGATTGAATTATTAAATGAAGGGGATTGATGACCCCCATCTCTTGCCATACATTCACCAACTAAGCCACAAGTAGGGCCCAAACTTGAAGTCTAGATTGAGAATAAGCCTGAGGAGAAAAGGCTAGATGAAGTTATTTCATTTTCATCAATTCTTAGACCTTTAACTCCAGTAGAGGAACAAGGATCACCTTTAGAAGAGATACATATGATAGATATAGATCCTCAAGAATCTATTGAGGGTGTATTAAAGATGTTATTTATGACATACACAGACTCAAATGAAGAAGAGAAAATAAGTGTTGAGGAAACTAAGAATGACAAAGGAAAATATTTGGACTTTGTTCTTATTGACACTCCCAAAATAAAAGATGAGCTGACTCTTTTTCCAAAAGTGAAGAAACCTAAGCTGACTATCACTACTCCACTAAGTGAAGTCAATATATTCAATGAGTAAAACCTATTATATGGACCACCAATCCTAGAATGGTTCTTATATGAACCTAGATGGGAAAGGCCACCTACTATGCATCATACATGGGCCTTGGTCAAAGCCACTTATATTCCTATGTAACTAGAAATGAATCCATGGATAGTTGAATTAAAAGAAGGTGAAGCTAGAAGAATGGATACCCCAGGTAAATCATTGACTTAATCAAAAATATAGGTCCCAAGCCCACAGGTGACTTAGTCTAAAGTCGGCATCAAATTTGATCCAAATACTATTGGTTTATTGAGATTAACTAAGAAAAATATAATGATAGGTGGTGAGGAGATAACCTATGAAAAGGTAGAGCCATTAACAACTTTGACACCAAAAGAAGCACAAAGTCCTAGAGAAGATCCCAACTTTTAGTAATATCCCTTAGAAGTACCTAAGTATAGATAGAGTAGGTAGTTATCAATATCATGCAATAACAAAAGAAATTGGATGAGAAAGTTATCTTGTATGTACCAAAGGCTATAATTGATATGTTTAAAGACACTTTATTTCATATGTTTAATTCCATAAAATCAATAAATTCCAAGTAGGGGGTGGTGATCCAAAAGAGCACTATGGCAATGAGCCAAATCCACCAATGACAGAGTTCAAGCAATAAAATAAAGGATTTGTTCAATATTTTGATAGAAGATCAAATCCATAATTTCAAAATAGTTAGTTTGGCTCATTTGAATATGGCCATGGTAGTATTGATAGACAAGATCAAATCTTGATAAAATCTCTAAGATCCTAGAAGTTCTTTCTAAAGATGGAAAGAAGTTACAAAGTAGGATGAAACATATATTGGGGATCATAATCAAGGATCCCACTACACTCAACCCAATTGGTCTAATAATTGATGATTAGTTCAAGCATATAACAACCCAAGTTATGCATGAAGTAAAAATTTAGAGTTAAGGAAAGACAAGAGATGATAGTACAAAGATCTTAGACATTATATTTACAACATAAGAGAATATTTCAAAGGATAGGAGCATCAAAGAAGATCTAGAAAGGGTTGATAAAGATCTCAGAACCATGGCAGATTAAGAGGATGAACTCCTCATGGAGCACATTATCAACCTAAATCTAATTGATGATCATCATGACAAATCAATAAAAATTCTATAGTAGAAACAAGGAACTGTAGCATCAAAAGTATCTCAAAGTTAAATTTATTGATTAAAGCATATTATTTTCTAATTACACATGTATATTTTGTAAAGAGAATATTTTTTTTGTAAGGGTATGTGCAACTTGTAAAGTACATCACCTATATGTCATTCCATTAGGAGATGTCAAAATTATTTAACTTTGTAATAGGATAGCTATCTTTAATACTTATATAACTATCATTAGACATGAGAGATCGACATACTCACTTAATATTATATATAAGGGGTGTTATCAATTGTAAGAGAGGAGGGAGTTTTGAGCAAGAAAACTTTGTGATAATTTTAGAGAAATGAATGAAAATATATAATTCTAAAAAGATTGTCTCATTTGTTTGTGTGAATTATCATTATGGCTTATCTCTCACTTGTCTAGTCTAAATATTAAATTTGAATTGTTTTCATTAATTTTATATGTGTACCTTTTAAATGAATATTTAGACATTTGTGTCAATGCTATGTTGATTGAAAGTTCTTAGGTTCATTTTATTTTCTTTGAGCTTCTTGTAGATGTGCTTATATTATTTTCTTGTAAGGGTAAATCTTTAAAGTGAATCTAGTTCTTATTTACATTCTTTCACTTTTTAAAGATGTTTTCCAGATGTGTGATGTGATTTGAGTTTAAGCTATTTCATGTTATACATTGGTTTAAAGTGCATGCTTAGATGAAATTTAAACTTTGTCATTATGTTTGGAATACATATCAACAACATTAATATATTATTTCTTTGCCCAAATCTTGTTTTTGATTATTTTTTGACTAATTCACTTTAAAATAGCTTCATTGTAAATATACACTTTATATTAGTATTATATTTATCTTTGATCATAATTCATTTCACTTAGTTTAGATTACTTCATTTTTAGAAGATAGATATTAGGCCATGGTTGCTCCCAACAACTAAACATTATAAATTTTGTAAAATATTTCATTTATTATATCATTATTCCACCAAAGATATCTATATATCACAACCTAAAACTCATGCTTTGGGTTATTTGAATCTAGGAATGAGTAGTGTTTTCTTAACATTGAGAATCACCTATGATGCACTTTTAGGCATCAACACCATATTGGTCATAAAGACCAATCCATAGACCATATGTATTTTTCAACACAATCATATGAATAGACTTGTAAACAATCTCATGAATCCTTATGAACTAATATTTTGATCTAATTCCCATACTGACCAATACACCTTTCAAATTTTGTTCACTATTCATCAGATCTATACAACACCTGGTTTAGTCTATTAGAATTCTATCACTTTCACCTCACACATTGAGGGCATACTAAGCATATATACTTGTGATACATGACCCAAAGGTCATGTTAAAACATCTCAAGTAATCACACTTTAAAGATATCACTCATATCAATGCTTTTCATGCCATGAGAAGACTCAAGACTCCAATTCACTTTAACACTCAACTCTCTATGATAATACCCTAATGAATAACTTTTCAATCTTCTTTTATGTTGATTGGTTTTTCATGATTTCACTATGTTATGCATAATTAGATATTTGAGGTAGTATCACTTTCATGTCTTCTACACCAATACATTCCCAACACATCCATATTATCTTAATGATAATGAGATCACTCTCCATTTAAACATCCATCTTTCATATTAAGGACCAAATGATAATATTTTTAGTCATATTCAATAGAGAAGGATCACTCAACATAATTATGTTCCCCTTATGCTTATGCTCAATCTTAAAAAATACTCACCTTGTACTTGTCATGACTAGAACCAACATTCATGACACCAATTATAGAATTATGGACTCCCCCTTAGACCAAACATACATCACTTAATGTAACAACTCAAAAAATAAGAATCATACAACCATTATCCCCTTTATCTTTTCAACTTGCTCACCATATAGTCCATCTCTAACATAGATCAAGTACTTTGGTACCAATACCAAAACTCAACATAGATCAGTCTCTTATATAACTAGATATCAAAAACTTACCTCTCAACATGTCTTCATAACTTATTTACATACAATACCTGTCAAAGCTCAACAAGCATCCACCATGCTTCCACTTAGAAATGAATGACTCTATGAATCCTAATGGAATCACCCCTTCCATAAGGAATTAAAACATCACAAATTTAAGAGATTCCCATGTCTCCATACTCTCACAAGATTGAGTATTGTTCAACATCCTTTTAGTCTTGAATGTCAACTTAGTCTTGACCTTTGACTATGTTTACAATGGAAGGGAACAAAGCACTTGGACCTAATGGATTCCATCCTTTATTTTTTTTAGTATTTTTGGGACATTATCCAACATGAAGTGGTGCCAGTAGTTTCTAAATTATTCAAAACATGTATAATCATGAAGGGGATAAATAACATATTTTTTTTCTTATTTCAAAAAATAAGGGAGTCACCCATTTAAAAAAATTCAAATCAATAATTCTATGCAATACCTTCTATAATATATATACCAAGACCATGGTGTTAAGGTTACAACCCTTGCTACTAAGGATCATTTAATCTCAGCAAAGTGATTTTTTAGTTAACAAACATATATATGATAATATCATCTTGATCCATGAAGATATTCACTCACTGTAACATTTTAAATGAGAAAGTATGCTTCTTCAACTAGCTATTCATAAACAATATGATGGAATTTCCTAAAGGTTCCTCATCCTCATCCTTAAAAAGATTGGGTTTTATATGTTTCTCAAAAAACTTATCATTAATTATATTTATACCTAAAATTTATCAATTATCATCAATCGTAGGCCTAAAGTTTTTTTCAAATCAATAAGGTGCCTCTAACATAGAGACCCCCTTTCCACTTACCTTTTCATTTTCTTTGTGGAGTCCCTTAGATGAATGCTATATAAGGCTAGAGAAGATGGTTTTATTAAGGGAGTTTGAATTTCCCCTAGGTCAGAATGTATCACACACTAATAGTTTTTTAATGATACTTTCATGATGGGTACTTACTTTATAATGGAAACCAAATCTTTATAAAATATCTTGGAAGACTATGAAACTATTTCTAGGTAATGTGTCAACTTTTCCAAAAGTTCCCTATTCTTCACACACACTATACCTGACCTTCAACTTCATCTCTCTAACATATAAACTAAAAAATTCATTCCCTTATTAATTATTATCTAAGAATTCCACTTAGTAATGATAGTCTGATCTTGGGGGACTATAACCCCTTATTGAACTAAATATAGAAAAAAATAGTTAGATTGAAAGTTATCTTTCACAAGCTAAAAAAATTCTCTTTGTTAAAAATTCTCTCCAAATCATGCCAAATTATTGGATGAAAATTTTAAACATCCCTTCTAAGATAGATAATCATATTTAAAAAATTGAGATAAGGTTTCTCTGTATAGGTAAGGAGCAAACAATAAGAATTCTACTTGTTTCTTAGGACAAGGTTTGCAAACCTAAGAATTGCAGGGGCCTAGGACTAAGATAGGTAAAAAGTATGAATCGATCCCTCTTATCAAAAAAATATTGGAGGATCCTAAAAAATGATAATAGATGGATCAAACTTATCAAAAACAAATATCTCACTAATAAATATGTTGATTATTTCCTTTAGAAGAGGTTCCTAGTCATGGTTCTAGATTTTAGAAATTAGTGATCAAAACAAGAGATCTCATATGTAAAGGATACAAATGGATGGTGGGTAATGGTATAACTTATTATTTTACTGAAGGAACCATGAATATTCAATCTTCCTCTCTAGGTAATTAGGGATTACAATGAATTAATTCATCAATTTAAAAACTTAATTGAATGCAAAGTAAGGGACTAATGGTATGAGAACAACTTAAAAATAGGTTAGAAGTGGATTTATTTCCCTAAATAAACTATGGATCAATATAGATTTATAAAAAAATTGAACTCTCAGCTCTTAAGAATTCATATCAGCATCTTCCCCAAGGAAGATAAAATAATTTGGTACTTACATTCATCTGATGAATACAAGGTTAAATTTGGATATATTATTGATCAAGATCTTCTGGATCATCACCCTATTTGGTATAAGTTCTGAAAAAAAACCTTGATCCCTAAAATTGGTGTTTTCCACTAGTTATATTTATAGAATAGAATTCTCACCATTAATAATCTAAAACTTAGAGGTTTCTAAATGCCTAAAGATGTTGTCTCTATCTGAAGGTAGAGGAATCTATTTATCACCTATTTTTGGATTACCTGTATTCCTCCTTGATTTGGGAATCACTCCTAAGGCTCTTTAATATTACATGGGTCTAGCCTAGATCCATTTGGGATATTTTATTCCAATGGATCCTACCTTGGAAGCATAAATCTCTAAAACTTCTATGTAACCTTACTCTATTGCACTTCCTTTGGGACACCTGGAAGGAAAAGAATAATAGAATTTTCATGAACAAAATTATAGGGTGGAGAATAAATAGAGATAAAATTTGTAAGGCTATTAAGGAAAATTGGGCTTCTAGGTCCTCTAAGAAGGATACTCCTCTCGATGGTGAGGAATCAATCATTTTGAAGTCTTTGGATCTTAAGCCCCTTCAGGGTTTAAGTATTTGTATTAATTCTTATCAAGCCTCAAACATATGGACTCCACCAATAGAGGGATGGTTCAAACTCAATTTTTATGGGGGTCTTAAGGGTAACTTGGGAAGGGGAAATTATAAGATGTAGTCACATAAACATTGTGACTACCTATGTAGGAAAAATTGTTGAGAAATTAAAACATGTTACTAAAGCTAGGGAAACTCTCTAGGTTATTAAGGTTACATGTGATAAAGGAATTTCAAAGTTTTTTAAATTAAAGGTGACTCCCTTAACATCATTAACTATATAATAAAGGAGTCTTGAACCTCATGGACTATTGAAAAGGAGATTTTAGACCATATGATCCTTTTAAATTATTTTTAGTATTTCTCTCTGAGTCATGTTTTAAGATAATGAAATATCTATGTAGATTTAATGGAAAATTTGGGGGTTTCTTATGAATTCATAATCTAAGAATCATGAGGGAACCCATCCCTCCCTTTCAACATTTTGAATCATGTCCTTTTAGATAAAATAAGAAAGATTTAGCCTTCCTCATCAAAATTGGATATAGATCCTCTCAGTCCTCATCTAGATGTGGTTCAGGTTCATGATGAATTGTGCTTCTTATTGAGTTATAATTTCACACCATGATGGATTTATATTGTATGGATGGACTGGATCCTACTTGACTCTATAATTTGATTGTGTTCTTTCTTCTATACTAGTCGCCATGTCCTTTCTTTCCCTCTTGTAATTTTTGTAATATTTGGTGGGAGACCTAGGCCTCCTATATGTGCTCAGGTTGGATCCCACACTAGTTAAAAATGGGCTTACCTTAATCAAAACTAATTCATAACTAAGAATTATGAGTCCAATATAATAATCTTGCCATATCTAGCCAAGTCCAATATCATAATTTTGATAATGCTTAACATAAATAGAATAAGTGGTTTTTATTACCAATCAAGTTTGAAAATAGTATTATTTTTAATTAATAAGAAAAAATAGTTTGTTAAATAACTATTAAGTACTTATTAATTGTTCCACCAATTATTGAAATTTTTTTAGAGTAGTGAGATATTTTATCCAAATAAAAAGTATTTCATTAGCATGTGAAGTACCAAAATTTATTATGCACATAGTTCCATACATTTTACCAATTTAATTCAATACAATTAATAACACTTCAGAGTATATTTCACATTAATATTTAGTTTTAGTTCACTAGTATATGATACATTATCTGCTTAAAACATAATAGTATTATAATGAGTGAAACTCATATTTATAGCAATAAATTATAAAAATAGGTTTATAACTACCTCATAAGTAGATTTTTAGAGGCAAACTTTCTATTTTCACTTTGTATTTTTTATATTAAATTTGAAAAAATGAAATGTAATAACTTAATTTACATTAAATACTATAAATGAGAAAGTATAATAGGATAGATAAGTTATGAATAAGGGATATACATCTTGTCACTTGGAAATGCATGGCCATTTGTAGCTATTATATGCTCTTATTATGGTAGACTTATTTAATAAGCCTTCAACTTGTATACGTTGCATGCATATACAAGTAGATAAATTCCCTTATGATTGGTATAATTGTATTTGAAATTTATACCATCCATGTTCCTAATACCTCAGTTGCTTCATTTTTTTCTTGATAAAGTCAACCAAATTAGTATTACACTCTACAAGTGTAAAAGAAATATCACAGACTTTGTTCATAACTTCCAATTTGAAATCATATCACTTTAAATTTTTATTCTTTGATCATCTTATAAAAAATATCTTTCACCTCTATGATAGTAAGTAATTAAGCTTTTCTTTTGGTCATCATTTCAACATGAATAGGCCATATTTCTACCCTTATATCAAATATTATGTCATCAAAAATATATATTGTATTGTGATAATCCTAAAAATATTATTCCAATTCATTTAATTTATAATGTAAATTTATCACCCAAATTGAGAATGATCTTCTTTAGATTTAGATAAAATTTATTCAAAAATGAATATCTTCTCACTAGATATGGCCATTTCTTCTAAATCTCCAATTACAATATCCCACATATTTTTATCTATTTTCAGAACATTAATTTAACCATTTATATTTTTATTTTCTTATCCCATCATAACATAGTATTTCCTATCTTATTCAACAAATTCAAACCATCCATAGTTATAGTTGAACCTAATTTTTTGTTACTCTTCCATAACTCTGATATTTACTAATTCTAGTAGTGGTCTCTTTATGAACACTATCTCTTGAGAGTGATGGTTTTGATTTGGGTGAGGGGAGTTAAATCATGATTTCCTTTATTACATCAGTGAATAACATGATATAGTTAAATATAGTATGAACCTACTCTCTAAGTTGTTCCTTGGTTTATTTTTCCTTAGTCCTCTAAATCAAATTAACAACAAACACTCTATATTTATGGGTATATCCTTCCTGATTTGATCGGCCCAAGCCCACTTATTTTATAATATAATGTTTTTAGTAATTTATTCCTTGTTATTATATCTATTTTTCTTGATGATTCAAACATATTAAGCACTTGAGGAAGAATTTGATCATCCTGAAGTGGCTTTGGGTTTCTTTGGTGAAGGATTTTTTTACAAAGAATTGGAAACCACATAAAAACTAGTAACAACATCATTGTAAACCTTCCATTTAATTTTTACCAATTTATAGAAATAAGAAGAGGGTGAATTAAATATATAAATAACCATCTCTATATCAATGGTACTTGGGATAAATAAAAATAGTTATTACTGAGTAGAATCTAGGAAAATTCCATATACCTTATCAATGATTTGATTTAGAGTGAAAATAATGATATGAGGTGGATAAGGATAAAGTGAAGGTGGAGGATCATGAGGAGGAGGAGAATCACAATGAGGAGGATATGATGGAGAGTGAACTTGTGTAAGAGATGGAATGAGAGATAAAGCATACATGTGTACTTAAGTTATTAATCCAGGAGGATGGGATGAAATGATGGTTGGAGAAGTGGTATGTGAGGTTAGAATCTAGATATTATTTATGATAGAAGAAAGATATTTTTGTGTATATTTATATTAAAAGTAAAGACTAATTTTTTTATAAGGTAGTATCAATATTTTCATGCATTGGATAAGGTGGATGCCTTTTGATTTATGATTTATTCTTGGGCATTGCATCATTACCACAAGTATTATTTTGTACTTTATTTTTTTTAGGATCTTATTTGTCACCTACATCATTTAGTATTAGAATCCCTCTTGCATACACAATAACTTTAAGATATGGTCCATATAAATTAACATTTTCCTTATACATAAAAGCATCTTCTTTTGTTGAACTTCCTCCTAATATGTTCTTAGATAACTCATTCATAGACCAATATTTATATATTTACTAGACTATTTTTATTTGTTCATCCATGTCAAATAGCTCTTTTTATCCAAATTAATTAGTGATAAAGGGAGAACTTGGATTTTATTTTCATAATTAGGGTCAATAAAATCACAATCATAATCTAAAATTCCCTTAGCAACCTGTTATAGTTTGTATGACTTTAGTTATCCTAAATTCATTCACATCTAATCTCATTTCCTCACTTAAAAATCATTCTCAAGATATGACCATTAATGTTAAATTTTTGGAATATTATGGTAATTAATTTTTATTCTTAATTTGGCCACCACATAACATTTTATATCAAAATCAAATTTCTTAGACTCATATAAATGAATTTTAGTTATAACAAAATTTATTTCAATATTTTGAGTATTAGATGAATTATTTAATATATAATAGGTAAAATCAATTAAAAAAGGTATTTAAGCTATTTTATTCTCTTTAGAATTCATTTTTACTTTTATAATCTATTGACACAATTCAATGAGAACTATTTTATCATTGGAAAATTGGGGAAATTTTTATGGAATGCCAATAAAAGCACCAATTATGATATATGTGAACCTTTGAAATTGAATAAAATAAATACCATATTTCAAGACTAGAGATGTAAATTTAGTTAATATCCTCATTTTATTACTTCCCTCCAATTTCCTTATTTTTAGCATAGTGAAGACATCATTCGCTCTCTTGAATTTCATCTTTCTTTATTCTATGACCAACTGAGGGTAGTATTCATAAATGGAAGTTGTGTTAGTGTATAATCCTTTGGATATGAGTCTAGGCCATGATATATTTATTGATACAATGGTTTATAATAAACCATATGTCATATATAATAATAAGGTGGACTCTAAGTTGATAAATTATTCATGAATATTTTTGGTGATGATTTGGGCCCAATCAACATATCATAAATTATCTTTATGAATAGAAACATATAGGTGTGTAATGTTCTAGTTTATTCATGTCCCATTTCCTATTCAAGAGTGTTATTATATTTGATAAGTCATTATGAAATTTTTATCTATTCACAAATTTTGGCACCTTGGATGGTCCTTTCTTCTTGTTTTTTAACCATGATTGGGAGAAAACCATTTCCCACACATCCATGTTTTTTTTGAATTTAATATCATAAATTAATTTGGTGATTTCAAATTAATCTTATATTATAATAAGTTTGAATAAAAAATTCAACAATTCAATATGTAGCTTTATATCTATTTCATTATCAACTAAATTTAATTCTATGGTCTCATATTCATAATATTTGACTCAGGAAAGTACTAAATTTGTGCACTAAATGGAGGTTGGGAAACCAAAAACATGATAAATCCCACTCTTCAAAAGTCTTTTAGTGATGATATTTCTATTTTTATCTTGTATTCTATCTCATAAATTAAACATATTTACATGGCCCAACCTCAAATCATAAATTTATATAAAAATTATTTGAAATGAAGACAACTACTCGTACCATTGATATTGATATTTTGTATTACTATTTATAGTCATATGATAGGATATTCTTATGATAAGGTCAAGGTGGGTTTTATATACAAGTTTAGAGGGAGCAATATTTTTATGGATGTAGAGTCTGACCAATGGTGTTCATAAACCTAAGGGATTTGGATAATGAAAATTGTAATGCTTTGCAAGGAAAAGAGAAGTTTACAGTTTATCAATTTGCATGGTTAAGGAACTCATGTTTTTATTGCACATCCATTAGCCTAAAATATTAAATTAAAAAAAGGTAATGCATAATCACAAAGTATACAACTTTAAAGTTTCTTAAATCACAGAGCTTTCAAGGTAGAATTACATGTTACAAATGGCTTGAAGGGTTGATGGAAACATAAAATATGGCTTGGTGAAAGGATGGAGACTTAAGGTATTTTTCCATGGAGAAAAAAGTTCATAAATTATTTTGATTCCAATGGTAAAATTTAAAATTCACATAAAATAAATTTGGCTCATCTTTCCAAGTATTTATGTTTTTTTGTATTGTTTTGGGTTACATCGAATCACATAAGGATCAATAGAACATTTAAAATTTCATATGAACATTTTATTAATTTATATTGATGAATTTGTGAAATATTGGATGTTAGGAACTAACTTAGTTGTGAGAAACCTATCATCAACTGATATAGATAAATGATGTTATTTGGGTATTAACTTGATTTTCAACACTTGTAAATTTTTTATTGGTAAATTTTATGATGTCAAAAAATGACAAGTTTATCAAAATCTTCATTTATTTGATCAATGAATTGAGTGTCATAAGGAAATAATGAGTTTTAGGCACAATTATTTTTATCCTATTATAATTTAACACCTCTTCATTTCCTTACTAGAGTTGACCCCAATCAAGAACCAATTGGTAAATGGAATAAAAGGAAACTTAAGAAAAATTACAAATTGAAGGCTAACAATGAAAATTTTAGGCTAAGTGTTTATATTAAAAATTAATTATTTAGAATTATTATAATTAATGGATAAATTTTTTTGAATAAATTAGGGATTAATATTTTTCTTAGTAGGAACCTAAGTTTTGATATTTAAAAACAACTTTTTACACTATATGTTTGCAATCAAAAATCACATCAACTTGGTTTACTCATTAATGTAAAAATTAGGGGAAAATAGATACTTCAATTTTTGACAAAAACAATATATATTATCATAATATAATAATAATTATTACTATATTTTATAAATTTATGTCTTGATAAAAAAATAAATTAACCAGTTTAAAAATTTGTCCCTCTTCCCATGTCTTTAGTGGTAAGTTTTGATTGGTACATATATTTGGTAGGGATTTTTTTTATGGTTTGAATTATTTTTATTTTTTAATTCATATCAATAAAACTAAATTAGTAATACAAAATTATCTAATTATAAACAAACATTCTTACAATTATATAATAACACCTTTTTCAAGAATATTCTAAAAACATTAAATGCGAAACTTTATAATTGTTAGAATAAGAATTGAAATTAAGCACTTCTATTGAAAACTAATATAAAATATTATATAATATATGGATAAATGAATCACTAAATTATATTTATATTAATATAATTTCATAATGATTTTATCTCATGTTATTTAATTTTTTTACTATAATAAAGATTTCTCTTGCACTCGGAGAGAATGACAAAGTGATTTTTTTTTAAAGGCACAAAAGTATTTGAGGAAAGAGTGGATAAAATTATGATGAAAATAAACTATAGATACATGGGAAGAGGAATGTTTGTTTTGAGTATTAACATGGTATTATATGGAAAAGTACAATTTTCATTTTTAGTTGAAATTTTTAAAAATTTCATAGATGTGGAGAATAAAGGATACTACATTGCATATGAAGAGAGGGAATTTTAAAATCACATAGATTCATCAATTCCACCAATTCATAGTGATCACATATATAGTGACTCTGATGATTAAAATTTTATCATATAATTAGAGGGAGAATATAATGATGACACTGAAATTACAATCAATACAAGACCTAATATAGAATTGATTTTGTTGAAAATAATGTGGTTATCAAAAAAATGATCTTGTAGAAATGATGACATAGTGTAATGGTTTATAAATCCTAATATAAGATTTTAAAATTTATGAAGAGAGACTAGAAACCTTTAATTTTGGTGTAATGGTTTCAAATTTAGTATATTATTACTCTGAATGCTTAAACTTGCTATAACCTAATAAATTAATAGTTTGTATAGTTTAAAATTCATTTTATGTGAAATATGAGTCACCCTAATGATTAAGGGGAGTGATATGTCAAATTTTCCATCCCTTATACATGGTGGTGAACATAATTTGAAGTTTAAAGGTGTTGGTGTCAACTTGATCCATGTGCACTCATCTGAAATCAAATATATCACTACCTTTTGTGTGCATATAGATATAGTATTAAACCCTACTTTAAAAATATTATCCATATCATAAGGATGTATCATAAAATAGCCTACTTAGAAATTTGCCAACATAGAAGGTTTTCCCATATATGTGGGACAACTAATTTTAAGATGATAAAAAATTAAAAATTAAAAGATATGGATGGGAATGTAATATTTAGATATTTATCTTAAACTAGAAGTAAAAAATGTGCCTAATAAGGTGAGGATTTAATATTAGAAATATTTAGGGAGAGCATAAGTTATAACATTGTATTGAGATCATTTAAGGCCAAATAAAACATAAACCTAATTAGATGAAATTAAATAAGATGTTGATGTAGATATTATCATTTAGGTATGTACATTAAATAAAACATATAAATGAGGATTAATTATATTATATATTGAGTTACTTCAATAGTGTAATGAATAATAAATTACTTGGTGAAATTATTTAATATCATAAATTAATATGTGTAATCATATTGGAATGAAATTAATTTTCCATGGAGTTGCACAAAATTTAAGTGACATTTTTCCATAGTTATAAGGTTTGGCCTAGCTTGGACGAGGTTCAATTTGAATCTTAAATCAATAAAACTTGTTTGATTCAGTTCAAAATTGTTTGGTGAAGTTAGATTGAATTCCTTGAGTGTCCAAAAAAATCTAGTACATTGAAAAAAATCCAACCCTATCTATTCTTTTTGAGCTATTTAGTTGAAAGAGAAAAAATGGTTGATAGGGAAACCTTGTATCTGTGCAGAACACGTTGAAAAAATTGTAAGCCATCAAGTAAAAGTCACATACATCTCATGACTATTTTAATTTTCATTTAAATTAGAGATAGATAAGATTAAAGGAGACTTCTATTAACATTTTTTTAATATTTTTTGTTAACGTAAAAAATACTATTAAATATAAAAGAAAAAAATTATAGACCTAGAACATGGTAAATAAATTTATTATTGTTGGCCTTATTTATATATAGATTTATTCTCACTATAAATGGCATATGAAATTGAAATATAATATTAAAACAAAAAACATAAATAATTCATAATTAAAAAATCTATCATGATGGGTGGGTGGGTAGCCTTATGGGATTTTACTCCTTAATAGAATTAACTCTATACTAAAAATATGATGCCTCCAATCATCCATGGAAAATATAGGGTCCATAAAATATTTATTGGAGTATAGGGGGAGGAAAAAGGTATATAAAATCCTTTCCTCTCCCTCACTCTCCTCCTAGCATCATTTTTCATGATGCAAATGATCCTTTAAAGCTTAGATTTGATTTTTTGTGATGCATCCTTAATAATGGATTACAAAAAAATTTAGGGTTTTTACAATCTAATGGTTATGATATAATCTAATCAAATGGTGGATATTTATTGATACACTTATGGATGGAAAAGTTTTTTTATAACTAAGTTGACATAAACTTTATTAAGTTGTGCACCTTAATATGTTTTTATGTTCGGTTAAATTTTTAAATATGTTTATCACTATGACAGATATAATTAGGTAGTAATAGAACAACTATGGGGCATTATGTGATCAATACTAATTATCATATAATTAAAACCTTATTTTGGACAATTTGGAATTCAATAATAAAAACATTGGAATCCAATATCATACTACTTATAACCAATAATAGACATATTGGAATCTAAAATCATACTAGTTAAAAGCCAATAAAATAAATATCAGAATCCAATATCACACTACTTAAAAACCAATAATAACAATATTTTAATCCAATTTAATCATTTATAAAACTTGAATTGGTGTTATTATAATTCTAAATTTTTAGGCATATGTATAGATTCAACAAAATTATGATTTACATTTGATAATATTTGGCTCTATTATTTTGAAAAAAAAAAAAACTTTAGGATTCATATTTAAAATATTTTTCTTATTTAGTTTAATATATGTTTTTCCTACTAGAATTTGAACCACCATGGATAAAAAAATTATAGGATTATGAAGGTAAGCCCAAAAATAAACTCGTGAAAAGTTATCTAGAGTTATATATGGTATTTATCTTCTTGAGGTGTCTTCATTACACTAATAAATAATATATTCTATTCTTATTTAGTGTAAAAATTGAACTCAATTTTGTCTTAATTAAATAAACATGGACTACTCATCAATATAAGGAGAAGTTGGAAAATAATTTGGTCCATCTAGTGGGATGCCATCTTCTATAGGATAATGCTCACACTCACCAAGGTAAGCATGATGACTAAGCTTATGGGATATTATTTTTTAATGATGAAAAAGTTATAAATTATCATATTATCACACATACTCTTGAAGAGGTTAATCATTAGTAAGATTATTAATTATAAGTAGCTTAGATGAAACATCTTCAAAAATCACTTTAGGATGTACAATTTCTAAATATGTAACATGATAAACTTCATTTTGATTAATTATAATAGAATTGAAAAAATTACACATCATGTTTTATACATTGAAACACCATGTTTTTTATGAGCATTTAGAGTCCCCTTATTCTATTGTAAAGGTTTTCCTTTAGTGTTTATATTATATCCAAGGCTTAGTTTGAGTTGATGAGGAGTGGGCTTTTTTTTCTCAATATTTTTTTTTTACCTAAACCATAACCTTTATATCATGTGTTATTTACATAAGCATTACCTTTTCCATATTTCTCTAAAATTATTTTTTATGGACAACAAAAATTACTTTGGGTGATTGGCATTGAATAAAGTATTAATCATAGGTTTCTTACCCTTATCCATAAGATATTTTTGTAACATTAATGGTGTAAGTTAGGAAAGGTATCCCATATATTTAGGATTAACATATTATGTTTTAATACCAAATGAATGCATGTCATCATTACATTAACGAAGTGAAAATTTTAATTGTGGTATATTTTTATCTATGCTATCACATTTGAAATCATAATCATCTATATCATTTTGGGTATGATTATTTTTAGTGGTATTACTAGATTCACCCACATCATATGAATTTATATGATCCATATGAATACACTATTGATGTTTTATTATATTTGGTTGAGGTATTTTAAATTATAGGATAATAACTTCCATACATTTTAGATGTTTTTAATATCATAAAGGGACATTATCTATAGGACAACTATTAATTAAATCCCTCAGATACAATTTTCAATAATATATGTAATTTTGGTGGAACAAAATTAATTACATGAATATAAGGTCTACCAAGAAATAGTTTTTATCTAACTTAATTAGCTATTAATTGACATTTTTTAGTTAGAGTCTTAGGCCCAACAATTATATCCAACATAATTATTCCTAAAATGATTTATGATTGATTATAAAATCCCTTAATGATCATATAATATGGTGAGAAAAACTTAAATAAATTCATAGTCCATTAAGGAATGCTTCACTACATATGTTCAATCCTAAACCCCTCTCCATAAGGACCTCATGATTTACAAGAAATTGATTTTGATTAGAATATACAAGGGAAGGTTTTTTATCAATAATTTTTATAAATGAAAAATTTAATAGATAAAAAATGTGATATTCTCACTTTTTTGTAAAGTTTTGACAATAGATTAAAATTAATAAGACTCAGTAACGATTGATACTATATCATTATGAAAAAATCAAATAATATGTATTTCAAAGTAGTTGATATTTTAAGTAATTATAGGATAGATATTTTGAATTGTGTATTTTTTAATTATTACATTAGGTCATAATATTTTGGCACTTGAATTATAATCCTAGGAGGAGGGGGTTATTCTAGTATTGAGGAGATCTATTTTGTTTGACCCAATCTTAAGGAAAAGGAGGAGGGATAGTGGCATTGTTTGTCATATGCCTTATGTATTTTAAAACATTTATCTCATGGAGAATCATCATACATTGAAATATAGAATAAACATCATAACGGGATGGATAATAAAATATATTATGCATTAAGGTATCATCATATAAAGCTTGGAAAAAACATATCATGTCTTAATAAAAAAATATATTCTATGATAGATTATATGAAACAAAAATGTAAAAATTTATATAAATTTTGATAAAAACCATGAAACCAAGTCTTTGAATTTATAAAATAAAACTAACCCCATCTCATTTTAGAAATGAAAATGGAATATAAATCTAAGCTATCCATGATGTTAAATTAGTAACACAATCCTAAATAGTAATTTGGTAGAGTAAGACAATTCAACATGTCACATTTTAATAATAATTTAGTAGGTATATTCCATGAAATAAGTAAAAAGAAATGGAGAGGCTTTTTTTGAAACCCTAAGAAAATTAAAAAATCACCATGTATAGAGGGTAAAAATATATGTAACCTCTCAATATATATGTATCTTTGATAGTCATCAACCTCATCCTAATTCCACCTTTAAAAGGATTAAGGATTTAATATAAGAAAATTGGTCAATCTCAGCCTCTTCATTTGACTAACCAAGCTCTCCACTCATTTTTAGTATCATGAATCAACTTAATCTAGTCATTCCTACAAAATTACTAGATAAAGGTGTGGATAGATCCCTTATTAAGTGGTCTCCCCTTATTCACTAGTGAGTCAAATTAAACTTTGATGGTTAGCAAATGGGAATCTTGGCCTAGCTAGAGCTAGCAGTTTGATCAGGGATTCTTTAGGGAACATCAAAGTAGCTTATGTGGGGACCCTAAGAATTCAAACTAATCACATCTTTGAAGCTTTTACGACATTATGGGTATTGAGGAGGTAATTGATCTATGATTTCAATTTATACACATAGAAGGGGATTCAATGAACATCATCAATTTCCTTAAAGGACTCTCCCTACCTTCTTGGAAAATTTATAGAATCATCAATGATGAAAAATTATTACTAAACCATTTCAAAGGAGTTATCATTGAGCATGTCTATAGAGAAGGCAATAGGGAAGTGGATTGCTTAGAAAACATCGAGGTCCTTGGAAGTGATTACATCACCTAGCATGTTGGACAATTTTTGGATTATGTCATATAAATATTTGAGAATGAAAAAGGACACATCACATAAAATAATGATGTTTAAACTTATGATGATAAGATCATATGTTAAGTGAAAGGATTTTCACACATGCAAATCTCTAATTTCTAAGGATTTACATGAATGGTAGTCATCATGCTCTCAAACCACATTCATGTCTAGCTCTAAATCCATCTATTGTTATCTTCCTTCCCTATAAGTAATTATTTAGGCCACTTTCAAAGGTAATACTTAGCCAAAAAATGGGAGGGGATAAAGACTGCTTTGAGCTAATTTCCTATTTTGATATCAAGAAGAATGATCATGTCTAGAAAAAATGGTCAAAAGGGGACTAGACCCTTTTATGGAACACCTAGTGGGGCATGATACTTCACTCTCTATGGATTTTTCCTAAGTATAAAATGATCATGAGGTGAGAATGAATGGATTGAATATTGAGATAATAGAGGAGCTGATAGGAGAGACCACTAGGATGGAATGCCATGAAGTAAAGGCATTTAAAGATAAGCACCACAAGGAGGAGGCTCATGCAATTTTTCTTATAAAAATAAAAATAAAAGTATAGGACAAAACCCTCATCCAATAAGGGCTTCATGAATGTTGACCTACCAAGGAAATGGCCAAAGGCATGTCTCTAAATCATGAAATATATCACATTAAAAGGAAAACATACTATTCTCTATTCACGTCAATTCCTTCTCTTGAATCATTTCAAGGGTCATTTTATTAGTATCCCATTTTTTTATTCAAATCATTGGAGGTGTCTATATTGAAATTCAATAAGAATCTAGCTATGGATTTAACTCACCAAATCCTCATATTTCTTTTGATCAAATGGGGGAACTGGTCTGGTCTACGATCATCTCTAAGGCTATTGACATTAACAGTGAGAAGGAAGAGTCAGAGGAGAAGGGACATAATGCCTCTTAATCATATCTTAAAGATGAAAATCAAGGGAAATATTTAGGTGATTCAAGTTTTTGCGTACATAAAAAACACAAAATTGATTTGGGAATCCCTTCCTACACCTCTAAAGGAAAATCCATATGGGGGATGATGTTAACAAGGGTGTTGAGGATTCCCTCCAAAAAATCCACACTAAAATTTCAATATAGAATCTTCTATGCAGAGAAATCTCAAAGGAATTTGAGAGGCTTAATAATTTTCTCTAGGTTAACAAATTTGTTTTTAATTATGGTAAGATCCTTGAAACCCACACCCCTAGAGATGAGTCTACACAAAAGGATAAAGAGGAGGAGGACCTTTGGGTTTATGAGGAAGATAAAAGAGGATCCCTCTACTTGGAATTAAAAAGGAATAAATTGGACAAGGATGAGGATAATTTCATTGGAATCCAAACTAGAGGAAAATGCAACAAAAAAGCCAATGCAAATACAAAGCAATTAGCCTCTTATTCTGAATTGGATCCTTTTTGGTCTTCTAGCTGATTATTGGCTGATTTTTAGTGGAAATTTGGATAATCTATTGGGTTATCCCTTTTATCTCATTGGGTTGTTTTTCTTTTTCCTACTTATCTTTTGGTTCTCTTTTGTACTGGGTATGAGCCCCTTCAACCTATCTTTTACCTATCAAATAAAAAATGTGTATTACAATAAAAATGTGTAATAAATACCTTATAAATGGTGGATATAATATAAAATAATAAATAAGTGAGTAAAATCCAATATTTTTTAAAATAAATTCTAAATAATATGAACATATAAAATAAGATATGAAAAATCAGAAATCAATCAAGCAACCATAGGGGAAATTTTAAAAAGATATAGGAATTTAAAAAAATAGGTTCACCAAAAATTTTAATTTGTTAGTGTTATAGACTAATTAACTTAATAAAAATTGATAAAATAAGATACATAAGTGAGTTATACCATTTACTAATGTAAAAAATATATTCAAACCTTCCATACTAGACATAAATATTAAAAGATCATAAAATAATATGAAATAAATAAATGACTTAAAGAAATATAACAAATATAGAATGAACACACCTAAGAATAATATTGGTATCATGAGGCTGAAATTGAGATGTGTTTTCTTGTATTTGATTACTATTGAATTTAATATGTTGACCACTATAAAAATAAAAAGTGTTCTTTCTACCCTACCAAAGATTGTCTATGGAAAAATGGGCATTACTCCTCTATAATTGATGACTATGTATTTGTTCATTGAATCCATATTGTGGTAAATTTTAAATCATTCTCATTTTCTATAACTAAGTTCCATCATATTCCATGTCCTCTATATACATATGCTTCTCTTATTTGATATGTATAATTTATCTGATTTAATGTCTTTCCACCACCTTGGCCTATATCTTCATAAAATAATTGGAAATGATAAAGGATGAATTTATTTTGATTTTTAAACCTTAAGGGAGTTGAAACTAAAAATATTTCATGCTATAATTATACCCCACACAATTATTATGCATTATGGATGGAAGAGAGATAACAATCCCATCCTTCTATCTAGAGGTGAAATGCAACTACATGATAATTACATATGTCCTTATTTCATTATTATATGTTATTGAATATTTGATGAAATTCATTAAGTATAAATTTAAAATAAAATATAAATTTCTAGACTTTATTTAAATGTAAATTCTCCTTTATCTTCCTCATTAAATTGCCTCAAGATGATTTGTATATATAGACATCCATTATTTGAATTAGGGACCTATCAATGTACAAACATTGATAAGAAATAAGTATAAAATGATAATCATGGATCCAAACACCAAGGAAGAATATATATGGACATAGGGCACACAAATAAGAATAAAATAGATTCATTGGGCCCAAGAAATGTTCCCAAGGCATATTTAGTGGGACAAAAAATTTCATCCATGCAATAAAAATAGAAAAAGATTAAGAGAAAAAGATAATCTCAGGCTTAAAAAATAAAATAGAACACAACAGTGCACAAAAATAGAGATATATGACCACATACATAATAATATGTATAGGAATAAGACATGAAAATAAGCCAATCAGAGCCTAATTTAGACCAGTGATCCATATGCATAAATTTGATAGTAAATAAATTAAAATAATAAGGCTTGTACCAAAAATAATTTTATAGAAATTTAGCTATTGGCATGAGAGTATATGTTGAGCCTAATAATGAGTGTTTATTTAATGTGTTGTATAGTATTTTACACCTTGTGAACTTCCTATTCATGTGTGTGTGACTTTGTGTCAAATGTTATGTAGTAGGATATGTAGACACTCTATTTTGGACACTTTCATGTCTAAACTGGGATTCAGATTAATTTCTAGCAAATGATGAAATTTAATCCTAGAAATAAATTATATTGCCCAAATTCATCTACATAAGGGATTTAATTACTTAAAAACATGGTAAGGCTTGCTTATTTGGGATATTACCCTATATACACCAATAACCTAGTTTGGTTTCAACCCTAGTCAAATTGAAACCTAGAAAAGTGATGTTCTTAGCCTGTTGAGCTATTAATGCAAAACATTTGAAAATAATTAATAAAATCCAAAATCACTCATCAAGATTTAAATAAAAACAAAATCTTAGGTAACTTTCCTAAATAAAAAGTTCAAGTTGAATTAGTGAACTTCACTTATCTAAAATAGAAGTTTAAAAAACATGAGGTCAAAATCAAGGGAACTAATAAAGTGATTTATTAATTCCTAATATTTAAGAAAAGGTGTTTGAAAACCTCATACATATCTAAAAGTGAGTTTTCATGGCTCATAAATATCTAATATGAGTTGTCAAGCCTTGATGATTGCTTTGACCCAACCCAAGATTAACTTGTCTCAACATAGGTTATTTTAGACTCAACCAAAGTTAGAAATAAACCTAATCTCCTTAGCATTAGAGTTAGTTTTAAGACCTATAAATACAAGTGAGATCACTCTACCAAAACAATATTTTGTGTGTAAGTTTATTCTTTAGGAATATCTTCAAGAAACCATCGAAGTAATGTTATAATGATAAATTTATATCAAGCTCCACACCAAGCCAAGCTAAGCAAAGCAAATCCGCATGTGGGCATTGGAGAATTGCTACCTAGATGGATTAACAAATTTATCAAAGTGTTTAATGCCATAAAAAAAGAAAGAACATCTTCTATTCCAACAAGTGGACACTAATTTTGATAAGGGAGATAAATTTTTTGTTTGTTTTTATCTCTTATTTATGGTTTTGTCCATTATGTTTATGATCCCACTAGTTCGTAGGCAAGAATGTTTAGTTTAATTGTATTGTTATACATGGATCTTTAATAGATTCACTTAAAAGTAACTAATAAACATTTTTGTGCTCTTCACACTCCTAAGATATATATTGGAATGCTCAGTGGGACCACACATACTATATGGACTAGATTAATGATGTGGAACCTTTAGAATGTATAGAAAGAGCATTTAAATATTTAAGTTTAGAGTTTTGTGCTTAAAATTCCCATCATTATGTTTTGTTTATAATATATGACTTCCCTATGTAATGATGAATTCACTTTTCCCATCCCCTATTTTTGATATTTTATTTTGCATAAATGGTGATGTGCATCAGTGACTTTGCCATGTGTAATTGTGACATCGATAAATGGAAATGATGACATCAACCCTATTATTCAATGACATTGATAGGTATAATTACACTTAATTTTAATGAATTTTCCTAATTTTCACCTATAATCAATGATTTCACTTAGAATAATCACAAAATTCACCAAAATCCTATTTTTGTCTATTTATTCCACAAGAAAACAACTTTGTTGGAATCCATGGATTCACTCTATAACATAATCGATGACATTACTCTGTGTAAACTAGAAACCTAAGAGTTAAAAAGGAATGCTATTTGTTGGTTATTTTTTTCCTAAAGATAAGAGAACCCCATAACATTTTTTTAGGAACCCAAGTGGAGAAATAAAGGCCTAAACACTTCTAAGTATCATACACACTTTTGTTTTAGTGTTTAAAATTGACCTAACCAAACTTGTCTTGTTTGCATTTTAGTTTTACAAAAGCAAACAAGGCCAAGGGGTCAAAAAAATAATTCATATTTGATTTGGTGTTACTAAAATGAAAATTGAATTTATCTTAAAGATCTTAAGATATTTTCTCTTTTTTTTGTTATTTGTTTATTATTTAGTTTCAAATTTTCTAGATTAGATTTTTAATTTGTGGCAAAACAAACATTGCATGTATGCTCTCCCCCTGCCCCCTATAGGGAACTTGAGTGACCAAAATCACTTTATTTATTTCCTTTTTTGTTTATCCTAGAATGTAATAAACATCATGCATGCTCTACCCAATATTAGAGTGACTTGGGTGATCCAGAAATGGCCTCTAAATTTCTTCCTATTTTCATTTGTTTATTTTATTGTATTGACTTATGGACATGATTTCATTGCCTCCTCACAAGTTATTTATGGGTATGTTGACCTAGGTTTTCATATCCCATCATAGTAACAACCCCACTCCATGGTGGGGTATATAAATTGGGTGCATGATACTGGGATTGAATAGTGGCTAAGTGGTTATTCCACCAATCCTAATGAAAACCTTGATTAGTTCATGATAAACATAAAACTTCACTAAGCAATATATGACTGAAGTCTTTGTGAAAAGAACTAGAGATTTTCATAATAAGTTATCAAGTTTTAATCTAATTGACATGATACACCCTTGTGTTAGCCACACTTGGAATCATGTAGTTCATTTATAAACTTACAGATTTTAGTCAACCCCACTTTCCACAAAATATCTTGCCAAATGTTGAGTGCTTCACACTCTAAGTTCATGCCACATATCAATGCTTGAGAGATATATGGGGGATAAAAAAATATAGATAAACCTATTTTTTAATTATTGGATTAACTCTTAATTCCTTTTGAGCATTAGTATATCGGTGAAAATTTTGGAAGAATTCATGCACACCTTGTCAATTTTAGGGATAGGATGTGCACTTAGTGCAATTTATATTTTATTTTATTAGCATGTGTGTTTGGGTCTAAAATTGATTATTTGTTTTTAAAATAAAATATATATTAAACCTTCATGTGTATTCACACCACTCTGATTTAAGAGGCACTACTCTACCCATTTTATTTGACACATTTATGTTGGATTTTTATTCTAAAACCATCTTTGTTTACCAATTATTTATACAGGGTGTTGTTACACTACCCATTTTGTTTCAAACACTTTGCCTTAGATATTTAGTCCAAAACTATTATTTACCATTTTTTTGGAGTGTTGTTATGCTGCCTATATTTTTCCAAAGCCTTGTCTTATTTGAAACTAATTTCCAAAACTATTTATACTTTTTATTTTAAAATGTATGGTTACACTACTCATTTTAGTCTAACCTATTTACCTTAGAAAATATTAATCTTGTGTATTAAATTTAAAATTTAATCTTTCAAAGTGAAAATCCTAAACTAATAAAGTTTGTGTTAAATCCTCTTATAATTTGGTCTTAGGTAGTCTACCCTTTGCATTTGGATTGTGTAACTTGGATTGATTTTTTATTTGTTCTAAAGAACCCTTGCCTAGATTTAGTAGTTGTTTATTATTATGTGCCTTGTTTTAGTGTCCTTTGAGACAAGTTTGTTTCGACATGCCTTTTTTAATAGTTTTTTTTGTGTTAAGTTCTGAAATTTCATAGTTCTATTTGTCTAAAATTCTTTTGTGAGCCAAATACCAAGTCCCTTGTGAGCCAATTATTTAGTGTTTTTTCGAGCCAATTACCTTAAAATTAGGATTTTTTCTAATTTGTTTACTGAGTTTATCCAATCCAATTAACTTATATTTATATTGAGTTTTAGAGTTCTTATTTTAGATCGCCCTTTATTTCTAGGTCTAGAATTGTTTTCCATGCTAATGATTATAACCACCTTTGGGAAAATTGTTATTATCCTTTCAACCTAGTTCATGATTTTTATACCTTATCTATACACCTTTTCCATTGATTATAACCACCTTTGGGAATCTTTGTTAGACTGGTTTTGATTTTTTATTTTTGACACTAGTTATAACTAACTTTAGGTAAATTAGTACCTATGTTAGACTAGTTTCATCTTTTTATTCTACCCATTACCATAGACATAGATTAGTTGTTTTACCCTTTTGACCTATTTTATAGAGCCAAAGGTTGTTCATTTCAAACCTTAGCTATTTTCCATTTTAGACCTTTGTTTTTTAAGATACCTAGTCATATATCCAAACATGCCATGTTATATATGTAGTAGGACTATGTACAATCTAGACTATGATAACTTTGTTACTAGTGACCCCTTTCAGGAACCATATGGTGATGATATAACTTATGAGACATATCCATATCCATATTATAATATTCCATATGAAAAATAAATAATAACATAGAACTTGGTGAGTGCACCATCCTATCTAGGATAAGATCAAGATCAAATGACATAATACATTACTCAAATGACACATATTATTTTAAAAATCCAATAACAATATCCCTACTATGTAACAACACCAACACATACAATTTATGATATATACTTTGTTATCACCATTTATTAGAAAACAAAGACAAAATTATAGTTAAGTCAGTAGAAGTAGGAGATAAATTCCTACCGAAATTCCCACATGGATTTCTAAATATTTTTATTAAAACACCTATTAATGTTCCTCAAAACCAACAACTCAAATAAGTGTCAACTATTTACAGTCAAACTTTAGTAAAAATAACTCAATAGATCTAAAGTGCACTTGTGAAATGGGAAGTTCCCATGGATGATCAATTGGATTAAGTAAAATAAGCATACCAAAATTACCTTAACCTAACTCAAATTTTAAATGCCATGTTTGTTTCAAACATGCCACTTATAGAGCTAGCTCCATCAACAAGGTCACAAATATATTCTTCAAGATATGCAAATAAAAACATAGACCCCTTTAACCAAGCCATGCTTGAAAGAGACATGAATAATGTCCCCATTATAACATATTAAACTACCACTCAACTAGAATACCTCGTTCAAAATGTAGTGGATAGCTTGTAAGTGAATTCTAATGCAAATCAAAGAAAATCTAATTTACCATCGAGAAACACATAGAATATTCCTATAACTAATACCATAAGTGGGTTACAACAAAAAGGGATAGGTATGATTATTTTCCAAACACAAAAATAAGCCTCCACTCCTAAAAAACTACTTATTTAAGTGTTTAATAGGAGAAACTAGCCAAAAATAATAGACCAACATACCACCTCAACTAGTACAGAACACTACACCACCTCAATAAGTGGTAACTAATGTTCAACCACTACAAGCAAAAACCAATATACCTCGACAATCATAAAATTTTCCTAATAATGTTTTTTCTATTGTTTAATAAAAAGTGTAGGTTGGTAAACAACAATAAATGTTAAACCATCAACAAGTGTCAAACTAATAATAGTTGTTTATCTAATAGCAAGGATCTAATATATAATAGATACCAAGTGCTAGGAAATAGATTCCTTTCACCCAGTGGGTATCACATATAAAAAAAATTATATAAATTAAAATGCCTTCAAAAATAGGGTTTTAGTCACTAGTGTGTTGCCTTTACATAGTAGGGTTCAATGTGTAGAGAACAAGTTCCTACCCAAACTCAGTAATAAGAGTATATCCTACTTAGCCAAATTCCCCTACCATAACTAAAATTTTATAAATAAGGATATGCATCCAGAATTAGCCATAATGTCTACTAAAAACATATTATGTATCAATAGTACAATCCCAATGCATGAATATGTATAACTGGTCATTTGATCAATCCAACAAACATTTTGTAGTAGGCCATTCCTTCATACCTCAGTCAATGTAATCTACCTTTGACTATGCAACCCCAACTACAACAAGCAATGCCATCCAAATTCCTAGATCATGAGTTACAAAAAATGAAGGATGAAATTTAAGCCATTCATACTAAAAATCAAATGAATAAGTTCAAGTTAGATGAAATATTCTCATATCCTTTCAACATGGATTATCTTCAAATACCATTACTACCATATTATGAGACACCCAAATTTAACAAATACAAATTCAAAGGTGACCCCAAATATAATATAAAATAATTATTTATTTATTACCAACTAGTGGCATACAATGACATATATATGCTTCTCCTATTTCTAGGAAGTCTAATTGGACAAGCCTTGGAAAGAATTATGTAACATAATTTGATGACCTTCATGAGAATTTTATATAGAATTTTTCATATAATATTGAGAATGATATTATATTTGTTCACTTGGGATAATAAAAATAGAAAAATGGTGAAATATTCATTGCTTACCTATAATGATGGATAACACTTACAAGCTAGTGCCTCATAATTTTATAGATAATCAATTGGATGTAATATTTACTAGGAGCCTACACAACAAGATATCTTATCATCTCAATCTAAAATACACTCACACATTTAAATAAGTTATTGAGAAAGGTATATATTAATAATATGCTATAGAATGGGGAGATTCAATGAGATACACATACTCCTATGACTAATCATAACTTGGGCATATACTAGAATCTATTTTCTCAACATAAAAAACACCAACAATAGGACCAACAACAAAAAAAACAATGGAAAATAACACCAACACAAAATCAATAGCAATAATGTTAGCCATAACAAAAAAAAATGGTTAGAACCAAGGGGAAATTGACCAAACCAACCAAGGAGGCCATCATGTCATCACGTATACCTAAAAAAATGTTGTAGGACATGTCTTATATGATCATGTTTCCACCATTTCCAATAAAATTTAGCCAAATACCAATAGACCTAAACCTTCACCTAAAAATTTCTATCATCTACATAATTCCTACCATCCTCCTTATGCTAGTAATTCTTCCTCAGAATGTGTTAGTAACCAGGCTCAACATTGCTAAATAATTACCATTATATGCCCTATTACCTCTCTGACCAATTACCAAAAACCTATATCATATTGATATTATGCAATTATAACTTGATGGTCTAAGATCACCATCAAAGGATACAACTAAATTCTATGAATGAGTCCATGCAGACCTCTAGGCCTATAAAAAACTAGCCAATTACCAAAACTAAAAGGAAGACCTATGACATTATGGACCAACTATAGATGACACATGTGTAAATATCCATAATGGATTTTTTACATATATATAACATCTATAAACATATACTAAATGATTACTTGAGTTAATCCCTCATACTTGATGACATCACACCTAATAAAATTCAAGCCATGGTAGGACATTTTGTTCCCAGCCAATGACTTACCTTTGACCAGACTAACTTATCATCCTTGAGCCCTTTGAATAATAACATGTTTTATATCAAGGTTGGTATTAAAAATCATAAGGTTAAATTCATACTTTTAGACAATGGTTTGGGCCTAAACATTATGTTTATGAAGTTGGTAAAGCATCTCAGATATACAATGACTAAACTAGAACCAAATACTATTGTCATCAAGGTGTATAACAATGAGGAATGAGAATCACAATGTACTATCAGCTTGCCAATTACCATTAGGCCTTTAACACATGACACTCTATGACATTTTTTAGACTTGGATTTATCTTAAATTTTATTATTGGGATGACCATGGATCCGTTAAATTAGGGCCATACCTTCCACACTACATCAATGTATTTAATTTACCCATTCATGAATAGAAGTGACTATACCAACTAACCTCCATCTTTATCAGTATTGAAAACATATTGAGTTTGATTAAAAGAGTTATAATTATTATTTTGGTTTGAATATTATGCCTAAATATGATGGAGGAAAAGTCAATAAAGCCAAATCCATTGAATTAGAAGTAGAAGCTAATTACATTGACTCTAAGAGCCTAGTTTCTATCTCATCTACAACTCCACCAGATATTTTTAATCTCTTTTACATATCTAAAAAAAGTATTTTAAATTATAATACCCATGATTACTTCCATAATTCCAAGTTACCATAAAATCCAAAAGCCTATGGGAGACCCAAGGCCAAGACTACTCACATGGAGTGGCGAACCAAAGGAAAATCTCATCATAACAAATCCATTATTTTTAAATTGGCCTCTGGACTAGAAGAGGATCCATTTTTTAAAGATGATTCATGTATATATAATTATGATTTATTTAACTATTATGAAATCATAAAGTATCTTATCCCTAACTAGATTATGGATAACCTAGATAATGAATTCAGAGGCCTAGGGATATATCAACAAGGAATGCTCAAGCTAGTTTCAATGACCAAGTACAAGGGAATACATGATATTGAATTTAAACCACTTAGGGCTGAATCCACATAAATTATTTAGGTTTATACACTATTGGCTAGTAAATATGATGTTGGTAGTGATGTAGGGTTTGATTATAACATTTATAAAGACCTTGCCAACATGGATATGTTTAACCCCTATGTCATTTGTATTGTTAACCATGTTTATCTCCCTTTTACACTAACCCTTTATCACCCATAGTTGATATATTGGGATTAATAAGAGTTATAAATCCATTATATGGTTTTGAAAACAATGATGCCATTTGTGACTTTCTAGGTTGGAGGGGGCACATTCCTATAGGAGATAAGAAGCAAGGCTTTTATATCAGATTAGATCCTACTACACATTTTGGATAGTAGGTGAACTTCATTAGACAAAAAAATAAAATATTAAGGTTTAAAAGTGAAAACTTCTTTGAGGTGATTTCAAATGAGGGTAAAAGTAAATAAAAAGGAAAGTCTCTTAGTGAAAACCTATTTTAGGCACCATTATATGGGGTTTTTCACCCCTCTTTGCATGAAGTGCATGAGACCAATAGTCTGATGCTTATTCATGGATCAAAAATTATTATAAAAAAGTGGTAAGATTTTGCTCATATTTTTTTCTAAGTTCCTAGAGGTATTTGTCACATGGCCTTTACCAACATTAGGAGATTCTAATTCATCTCATTTGAGAGAATAAGATGAGCCAATTTATCCATAGGAGTTTTCCACTGTCGATAAGTTTACTTCCTTATAAACTATTGTAGAAGATGGTTCTACACTTCTTATGGAGGACACTTCTAAAGTTAACGTTTGGACTCCATATGACCCAAAATGGATGAAATTAGGTGCATCCCTCACTGAGGAGGAATGTGAAGTCTCTATAGACATTCTGATGTAGTTTGTTGCCATATTTGAATGGACATATTTAGAGATGATAGTTTTTGACCATGCCTTATTTGTACACCTTATTTTTTAGATCCTGATGCCAAACTAGTTAAGTAGAAGCTATGAAAAATACATCTTTGTATTGATTTGATAGTTAATAAAGAGTTGGAGATACTATTAGACATTATATGTATTTGGTTGATCGATTATTTTGAATGTATCTCTAACATTATGTTAGTTAGTAAAAAGCTAGAAGGTATCATAATATGCACTAATTTGTAGGATATTAATAAATATTTCCCAAAGGATGACTTTCCTCTACCAAATATTAACATGTTTATGAATTCTATGGATGGATATGAAATGCTTTCTCTTATGGATGGTTTTTAAATATATAGTCAAATCAGAATCACACCAAAAGACTGGCACAAAATAGTATTCACCACTCTATGGGGAATGTTTTATTATTAGGTGATGTCATTTGGACTTAATAATGTAAGAGTCACTTAAAAATGATCCATGATAGTGATTTTACATGATATGATGCATGACATTATCTAAGAATAGGTCAATGACATCTTAGGTAAATGTAAGACCTGTGTTGACCATACAACTATACTACAGAGAATATTTGAGAGACTTTATGAGTCCATATTTAGTCTCAATCATAAGAAGTGTGTATTTGGTGTAACTTCTATCAAATTATTATGCCTCATTATCTCTTTTAGGGGCATCAAAGTTAATCTATCCAAACTTTGAGTCATTACTAAAATGTTGCTTCCATCTACCTTGAAGTAACTCCATAGTTTACAAGGCAAGATATAGTTAATTCGATGTTTCATATCATAACTAGTCAATAAATGCCATCCATTCACACACTTGTTTAATAAGGGAATTAATTTCTCATGGAATAAATAATTCTAGAAATCATCTGACTGTCTCAAAGAGTATTCGACTAATGCACCTATTTTATTACCACTGATGTCAAACAATCCATTGTTACTTTACCTGTTAGCAACTAAAAATGCTATGGGGGCACTTTTGGCATAACATGATGAATAGAGTAAAGAGCATGTTATTTATTAATTGATCCAAACCTTGGTCACATATGAGGATAATTATATGTGGATTAAAAAAGCCTATTTATCTATGATTTTCATAGCCCAAAAGTTACATCATTACATGTTGAAAAACAAGACCATTTTTATTGCCAAAGTAGATTAGCTCAAGTATCTACTTTTAAAAATAAATTTATATGGCAACATGGCAAAGTAGATCATGATTTTGAGTGAGTTTGAGATTAAATATGCCAACCAAAAGGCCATCAAGGGATAGGTACTTATAGATCAACTTGCATAAGCTCCTCTTCATGATATTCAACCTTTTGTATTTAGATTTCTAGATGAAGCCATTATGACCATAATAGAAGAAGAAGCACCTTATGAGTTAGAATAGTGGAAAATTATCTTCAATAGTTCCTTCATATCTCATGGGTTAGGTATAGGAATATTATTTTTCATGCCATAATGGGATCTTATCTCTAAGTCATTTCACATTGGTTTTCCCCATACTAATATATGGCTAAATGCAAAGTAATCATTGTAGGGATTCATCAAGTAGTATAGTGTAAAATCCAAAGTTTACTGGTTCATAGTGATTCATATCTTATCATCAATCAGGTCACAAAAAAATACTATAAAAAGGATGATAAGTTGGTACCATATAAAGACATGATAGACACTCTTAAATAATAAATTGCCAACATTCAGTTTGAATGGATTCTTAGAGATAATAATATAATATTTAATGCTATGGCCATAATTGGATCCATGATTCAAATTATAGATAGAGTCAAGGACTATCAATTTCTTATAAAACATCTCCTATACCTAACACATGAACAAATAACCATTGAGATGGTTTGTGATATTGTTGGTCCCATATCTCCCTAGTATTCTTACATATATGCCTATTTCTAATACAAAATCATTCCCCCTAACCTTTCATGTGAAAAAAAAAGACTCATCCATAAAGCCTTTCATTACACCCTACTTGGATTTACCCTGTATCATAGATACTATAATGAAACTTTACTTTGTTTTTTTATCTTTGATAGAATCCATATTAGTGTTGATGGAAGTTCATAAAAGTTTATGTATATCCCACACCAATGGGGACATCGTAGCTAATAAATTACTATGTACTATTTATTACCAACTAACTATAGAAATAGACTTAAATGCATATGTGAAAAAGTGGGTGAAGTGTCAGAAGCATGATAATCTCATTCATGATCTAGATAAAATTCTTATACCATTGATAACACCATGCCCATTCTCAATGTGGGGACTCAAAATCATAGTCAATATAAATATTACATCTTCAAATAGCCATAAACATGTCCTTATTACTACCAAAGATTTCACTAAGTGGGTGGAAGCCGTTCCCCTCACTTATGTAATAAGTAAGTAGATATCCAAATCCTTTTCTAACAATCTCATTTAAAGCTATGGTATCTCCTATGACATTATATATGAAAATGGTAGATCTATTTAAAAATAATTATGTGAAAGAAATTTGTAACTAATACCATATCAAACAACATTTATCTACCTCCTATTACCCACAAGGCAACAACCAATATAAGGCTTCTAAGAAAATCATTTTTAATATTCTAAAGAAAATTATCAATGATGATAATCATAATTAGCACTTACAATTATTTAATCTCCTCTAGGCCTACCATACCACATTCTATACTCCAATAGGAGCTATTCCATACTTGTTTACAACACTGAGGCCATTCTTCCTATCGAGGTCAAGTTGACTTCTCTCTAGATTTTACTATAGCACATCATTGATGATGACGACTACAAAGTAGCTCATTTAAAAGAGCTAGAATTACTTGATGAAAATAAAATGGATGCCTTGAATAACCTTTAGGAATATCATAATAGATTACATGGCCAATACAATCAACATGTTAAGCATAAAAAATTCAAGCTTGGTGACCTTGTATTAAAATAAAATCAGAAGAATGTCAATGCCAAGGTAAAGAGGAAGGGAAAGTTCCAACCTAACTAGTTAGGGTCTTATGTAGTTATTTCTAACTATATTTTTGTATCATATAGGATCACTACACCAAAATGAGATGAAATTTATGAACCAATGACATAATTCACCTGAAACATTTTTATGCTTGAGGGACTCAAATTATTTACTATAAGGATTGTTTAAGTTATGCCATGATATACCTATTATTTTTACCATACCTTTTACCACTCCACAATACCTTATATTATTTCCATCTAGTTATTTTTACCATACCCTATTGTGTTTGGCCTTAGTTCCATTTTATTTTTATTTCAAGCATGTTTAGTGGTTAATGACATATGTAGTTGTAGTAGTTGTTTCAGATTAAAACTTTTGAATGGAAGTGTATGAAATCAATATGATAGTGGTCTTGGTAATTACATCCTTAATTTATTGTTAAATTTTATAGCATTAGTCATGCTACTAATTATAACCACCTATGGGAAAATTAGTATCACTATCCTTTGTCATTATTCCCTAATTATAACTGCCGTTGGGAAAACTAGGAATAACACCTTTATCATGAATTACAACATCACCTTGCCATCACTATTTCCATACCTTTCCATTTATATATTCATGAAATTGTTGTAACTTATTCAAATGACTTTTTTTTTAGGAAAAACTATAGTGACTTGAGGTCCAATTTAGATTATGTAGGTAACACTCAATTTACATTGAGGTTAGTCTAGTCTCACCTAGCCATGCTCTCACCATTTTACAATCTAGTCTATGTTGTATCTCATAATTATCCATTGAGTTGAGATACCAAAAACACCAAAATGTTGGAAACATTTCAAAACTTTCACCACTATAGGTGTAACTATAGTGACTTGAGGTCCATTATGGACTATGTAGGCAACAATCAATTTACATTAAGGTAAGCTAAATCAACCCCTAGCCATGATCTCACAATTTTATGAGCTATTTTGTGTTGTATCTCATAATTCTCCATTGAGTTGAGATACCAAAAAACAAAATGTTGAAAACATTTCCCAACTTTAACTACTGTAAGTAGAACTATAGTGAATTGAGGTCCTTTAGGAATATGTAAGTAGCACTCAATTTACATCGAGGTCAGCACAAATACTCTTTTGCCATGTTCTCACCTTTTTCAATCATTTTAAACCACACTCTCACCATTTTATGAGTTTATACTGTGTTGTATCTCATATTTCTCCATTGAGTTGAGATACTGAAACACCAAAATGTTGGGAATTTTCCCAACTTTCACTACTATAGGTTGTACTATAGTGGCTTAAGGTCCATTTAGACTATGTAGGTAGTGCTCAGTATTTTCTAAAATTAGCTCAACCAAACTAGTTTGAATGCTTTCATTATTTTGTGAGTAATTTGATTTTGAATGCTTTCATCTTTTTGTAAGCACCCTAAGTTATGCTCACTGTTTTATGAGTTAGACCATTCTGTATCTCATGATTCTCCATTCAATTGAGATGAATAAAATTTTATAAAAACATTTGAAAATTTTCAAAACCCCTAAACCTTTAAAAAGATCGAGGAAAATCCTAAAAATCACAAAATCATGAAAATTGTCTCATAATTTCCATGAGAAATATAAATTGGTCAATTTTTTTTGGGATGGATTATCTTACCTATCTAGCTTCATTATAGGTTCATTTGCCTTTTCCATTTAATTTTTGTGAGAACTACATTAGCCTAAGGTCTACATAGACTATGTGAGTAACACTTAGATACATAATTTATCACATAGGGTATCTCAGGTTAGCTCAATGACCACCATCATTTTCTTCATGACCATTTATTTGTATTAAGGATTATGGGTCCTATAGATATTTCATAATTAATCACTTATCCTTTAGTTTACCCATCCTTATTGTTATCTTACAATCTCACTATTTTGTGAGAAATTTTTATTTAAACACACTCATTATTTTAAAAGTAACCTCAGTCAACGCTCTCGCCATTTTGAGAGATCATTTTTGTCCACTTTCCTAGTGCTTTTGGAACCAACTTGGCTACCCCTTCTTATTTATTTTATTCCCCAAAGATTTTTTGTTTGTGTCATTGTCTCTTATATCCTAGATTCAAATTTTGCCAGCTTATCTATGTTGTTGCTCCATATAACCTAGGGGAAATTATTTTCCATCATAACCTTTATCATTATTTCCCTATAGCCTAGGGTAAATCTTGTACCAAATTTTCTTGTGTTTTTTACTTGTGTTATTGTTATCTAGCCTAGGGGTAACCCTATCACCAAGAGTAACACCTCTATTACACATGCACAAATAATTTATTTTCTTGTATTTTGTGGGTACTAACATTATGACTAGCATTGTTCATATATTGTCATTTATTTTATTTTTGATTATTTTTTTTTGATTTTTTTTATTTTTTTGTTTAATTTTGTTTATTTTTTTAATTTTTTTGTGTTTTTTTAAGTTTTTTTTATTTATTTGGTTGTCTTTTTTCTCTATTTATTTGAGTGTTTGTGTGTCTATTTTGTTTGTTTATGTATTTAATTTATTTTTGTTTATTTGTTAATTAATTTATTTATTTAGTTATTGTTTTTTGTTTACTTCTTTCCTTTTTGTGCCTTCTTTGATTTCCGTAGGTCTATTACATTTTACTTACACTTAAGTCTTGATTATTCATATCTTACACTTAGGTTATGAATGTTTGTCGTTAGACCTACACTAGGTTTATTTGTCTTATATTTACACTTGGGATTTGATTGTTTATATCTTATTCCTAGGTTGTTTAAATTAGAATCTAAACCAAGTTTTCCATGCTTAGGATATACATTGTTATTATAGCTATTCATACCTATGATGCATAATATCACAAGCTATAGAAAAAATTAGGACAATAGAGATTATCAAATCAATACAATGGTGGTACTTAATTGAGATAAAATATATCCAAATACCAAAAACATGCCTAAATACTTGAGTAATACAAAGATAATATGATTTATTATGTGTTTATATATATGTGCATCTCTGAATAAGCATACATATAAGTCATAAAACATAAGTAGATAGCACCAGAGTAACATAGCATATACATGGAAAACTAATAAATGAACAAAGAATACATGTGTAAATGAACATAAACATCAACCATGACATCCTTAATCCTAAACAATGATAAACATGAGAGATCAACATGGACATGAAAAATGCATCATATATATCAAAATAATATTTATACATATACGTCAACCTTGAAGGACACAAAAATGAATGTCATTATATATCAATAATGTCATATACATCAAGAATATATACAAATCATCATGTTGTCTTAGAGTAAAATCAATATGCCAAAATTCCAATAATAAAATATAAATCAGTGTGTCTATGAGACCTGTCACTAGAGGTGGCCTATCTAGTCCTGGTGGCCCTAATGGTCCTAGTGGTAGTGGTTGTTGTTGATGAACTGACTTCCCTTAAGCCCCTATAACATGTGTCTTGGTCCTTGATCAACTTGATCAACTACCTACTCTTAGAGCATCACATATATCAAATTTGGTAACTTGTTATTACTTAGGAATAGTAGTCTTATATTATTTTTAATACTATAAGGCCTCATTCTTATCTTGAAGGATCTCAAGAATCATCTATGAAAAAATTTCCTACATAAAAGCTCTCTAAACCTCATCACACTCTCACCAAATCTTTTGAACATATACCAATGCCTAATCCTTGTTAGTGACAGTACAATCTTTCTTTGTTATGATATGGGCCTATATCTAGACCATCCTAGCCACCTCAACCTTTGGTTAGGTAATATTCAACTGAAGGTGAGTCATATCTTCATCATGGATGTCTAGTATAGTGTACAAATATTCCATCCACTACTCTAAGCCTACAATCACCCCCACCCTAGTGACAATCTCCTCTTCAAGAATTCCAACATCCCTACCTACCGTAGTTATACCATAAGGCCCTACCTAGCCCATATCAAGTTGAGTACCTATTATACTTTTTGTGTTAGGGTCTAACACCATCACGGCTAGGCCATCATCACTACCATCATCCCCCATGCCATCTCCTCCATCATCTTCCACATCATCCCTATTGTCAGATACATTGTCATCATTACCCTCCTTGCCTCCACTACTTTTCTACGTGCTCCCACTATTATTGGCCCTACTAGAATTATTATCCTAAACATCATCAATACTCATGGGCATCTTCCCACTTTCCTAACCTATAATAGTAAGACTTAAAGGGCACACATGTACCCACCATTAGATATAATCAAGTGTAACCCCTACATCTACTATCCCCCTGTGTATGACCATGCTCCTTATGGCATGATAAAATAACTAGTAGTTGTTACACACATCAAAATAAAAATAATGTCCTAATTGATCCTTCTTGTAATAAGGGTGAACCACCTAGGCCCCTTTAACACAACCTATGTCATTCCAAACTATCAAAGTACCTAATTAGGGTAATACTCCTTGATAATTTGGGATTACATGATAGTAAGAAATCATTTTGATGTCATATATGTCATATAAAAACCATACTTAAACCATTAAAACTGATATAGTAGATACAATCTCTAGATGAATAACTAAGGAGTAAGCTCATAAATCACATGGTACTAAAATTAAATCTATCCTTGATACCCTCATCATCCTAGCATAATCTATGCCCAATCATATGTCATGGGCTCTTTGTGGTCTTGGACCCATCTATAACCCACTAGTCACTCTATGGATATGTGATACTATCCCCAAACCATCACTAGTATCACCTTGACAATTTTTCATCCTCCTATGAAAGCCATCGTCTGAAGATCCCTATATAACTGTGCCAAGACAACTGACCCCCATGCAAACTATATGGCCTCATCCATCATGTTACATACCACAGCTCTAAGGCCCATATGGAAATATTTTCTGCTCTTGTTAGATAATAAGATGTTGATAATATTCATTAAAACCATGACCTCCTTATTAATGACTGTTTTTAGTGAAGGATCCCCAAGGTCTAGGTCGTCAAGTCATATCTATTTATGTCTCAAGAAAACCAATGTCTACCTTTTAATGATCTATGGGAATGCCTTAATAACTAACCAGGTAATCTAACATATCTCGATACTATGATGGATTAGTCTAGAATAGCCTCCATCTTCACATCAATACCTTGAGGATATACTAGGTATCCTCAAGAGTGACTAGGCATGTGAAAGGTCAAGGTCTCATTATGCTAGCACTTTGTCAGCATGCTCAAATACACTCAATCCCCATGAGTAGCTAGAATTAGTGCCATATCATACAAATCTAGGACCTGTAAGAACTTATTTATCTTCATTGTCCAGATTTGTGGGTTACACATGTAGTGGGAACATCATTCCTATGCCATCAAAACTACGAGTCACTCCTACAATCATAGATATATTAGTGTGAGCCTAACTATATGATACTATCTAAGCCTATGCCTACCATATCAAGCCTATTTTCCCTTTTCTCCTAGAGTTTAGACCATTATTTTGTCCCCTAAGCCAAGTATTTTATCTTTCCAAGTGAAGTTTCCATTTTCCCAAATGGTGAAGTCATCATTTTGGTGTTTTGTACCTTTTTAGCTAAAAACACCATTTTCATTTTTCATGAAAATGGTCACTTCATCCAAAAATTGGTGAAATCACCATTTTAGTGATTTCATATCCATTTTGAATAAGTCATAGTTTTTAAGAATGGAGACATCATACAATGTCATTGATTTCCTTAGTGAAGCCACTATTTTGCCTAAAATACAAACAATGACTTCATTGATTTTTGCCCTAGATCTAGTATTAATGCATAACAAATGACATAAATTATGAAAGTGAGAATACACACTAGTGGCCCATAGTATGGTGGTTATTTTTACTCTCTCACTCAGTTAAAAACATGTTGTCATTCTCCTCTAAATGCCATTTCTCTTAGCTAGCTAGCATGTAAAATTAGAGTTCAAATCACAAAAGGGCTAGGGCACCGTAGGAGTGAATATAAAGCCTATATTTTTTAATTTTACCCCCCTAAGGCCTAATTTTCCTTCTATGAACTCCAAGAAGTGTATTTTTTACATCTATGGTCTATTTTACATGATGTTTAATCCTATGTGCCTTATTTCTTGGTTGTATTATAATAAGACCATATTATTGGCCTCTTCCAAGACCCATTTAACAACATTTTTCTACCTATACAACATGTTTTTAAAAAAAATGCATTTTCATACCCAAACTTAAGCTAGAAAAATGTTTTTATTCTTTGTTAGCTCATCAAAAATTCATTTTATGAGTTTTTCACATGCACTCTCCTTACCAATTTGCCTAGATGTGGAAACAACAATCTGATTAATTAATGATATATTTTGCCTTTTTAGGGAAAACTCATTTTCAAATCACATAATTAAATGTGTGAATGATTTTAACCCCCATTAGGTAAATAATTCTTTTTCCATCCCATCCTAATGATTATAACTACCTTTGGGCAAATAATTATTTTTGACCTATCTGCCTTACTAGGGATAATGCATGTACCACTGATTATAACTAGCTTTGGGAAAATCATTGTCTCCACATTCCATATTGCATATTGATTATAGTCTCCTTTGGGAAAACTATTGACTTCGATACCATTATTGATTATAACCACCTTTGGGATAATTAATAATTCCACCCCCATTGCCATTAGATCGTGTCATTTTCTTCATTTTAAGGGAATATTCAATAACTCTATTTTGTCACCTTACCCCTTGATGGGGAATCAAGGACTAATTAACTACCCTTTGGGGCATGAATGTTTTAGTTGAATGCCTTTTGCATTCTTTGAAATTATGTTATTGTGACTATGTCTCATAATACCTTCTCAAATAGGGGCAAAATATAGACTCTCCATTTTGGACACTTTTGTGTCTAAACCAAAATTTAGATAAATTTTTAGTAAATGATACAATATGCCTATAAATAACCTAACTTACCCAAATTCATTAATTTAAGTGATTTAATTTCTCAAAAATGTGGCAAGGCTTGATTAGTTGGGGTATTACCCTATATGTAGCAATAACCTAGTTTGGTTTCAACCCTAGTCAATTGCAACTTAACAAATTGACATTCTTGTCTTGTCAAGCTATTAATGCAAAACATTTGAAAAAAAATCATAAAATATAAAAGTATTAAGAAATATTAATTAAAAATCAAATCTTAATTAACTTTCCTAAGTAAAAATTCCAATTTGAATTAGTGAATTTCATTTATCAAAAAAAGATTTTTTCAACAAATATGAGGTCAAAGTCAAGGGAGCTAATAAATCAATTTATCAATTCCTAATATTTAATAAAAGGTGAGTCACAAAATCATAAATATCTAAAAGTGAGTTGTCATGGCTCATAAATATCTAAAGTGAGTTGTCAAGCCTTAATGATTACTTTGACTTAATCTAGGGTTAACCTAACTCAACCTAGGTTATTTTAGACTTAATTAAAGATAGAATTAAACCTATCCTCCCTGGGGTTAGATTTACTTTAGATGCCTATAAATACAAGTGCCCTCACTCTAACCAAACAAGTTTTTATGTGTAAGGTTATTCTATGGAAATGCCTTAAAGATGCCATCAAAGTAATGTTATAATGCCAAATTGAAATCATGTTTCACAACAAGCCAATAAAAGTAAAGCAAATCCACATGTGACCATTGAATAAATGCTAATAATATGGATAAAATAATTTATCAAAGTCCCTAATGTCATAAATCAAGAAATAACATCTTCTATGTGAACAAGTGGACACTAATTTTGACATGAAAGGTAAATTTTTTGTTTGTTATTATCTCTTATTTATGGTTTTGTCCATTATGTTATTTCCCTAGTTCTTATGAAAGAGTGTTTAGTTTCATTGTACTGTTATTATTGGATTTTTATTAAATTCATTGACAAGAAACTAATAAACATTTGTTTGTTCTTCAAACTCCTATGATAAAATATATATCTATAATTTCCATTAGATATAAAATTAAAAAATGTCTAGAATGGAATATAAACCATAGATTTGTATGAATCTCTTATATATCCATGGTCAGTGGATATAAATTTCTCATCCTAAGTGCATGGATGCACCCTATTATAATTTTATAGATGATGAACAAGTGTTTGATTTATATTTTATGTTTTTACATTAGTATATGGATGATGCACAATAGACATGTCCAAATTATTGTGCCCCAACATACCCCATTTTGAAAATTCAAATAGGGACCCATCATTATCATAAAGACTTTATGTTTTAAACTAGACAAACCTCAAGATTCCAAACATTGAATTTATCCATCTATCCTAAGGTTTATTTGGTTTAATTTTACATTTAAAAATAAATTTTGAAGTTTAGGAATATTAAAATTATTTTTTTATCAAATTTGATTCTATTTAAAAAAATTACTCCAAGATTGAATTTTTAGGTTTATTTTACTAACAAAGATAATAAATTTGTTTTATAGTGTGTATTAACTCTTGAATGTATTTGGGATTTCTTTCAAAACTGATGATTATTTCATATTTGGTCCTTAGCCAAATTTTATGACTACGTGTCTTCATCTCTTTGATTCTATTTTCCTAGGGTCATAGTTTATTGAAAACTTTTATAACTCCAAGAATCATCCATAAAGTGAAATCATGGATTCTCATAGTAAATAGCTCAACAATCAAGCCTAACTCTTCCATTTTCTCTGGATTCATGAGATTGAGACAAGTGTTGTGGTCTTATTAGTCCAAATCTAGTCATGGAAAGTATGCATCAATATTGAAACAACTATAGATACCCAAAATTTATCCACGTGTCCAATAATCTAAAGAGGGATCAAATTCCATGTAATTATCCTATGATATGGTGGTGTGTGTGAAAAATTGGTGCAATTGTAAATATTGGTGTAATCCTTATGTGATTAAGTGCTCAAATAATAACTTGTGACGTTAGAGGTGCATTCAGACTTAGCTGAAGGCTACTAGGGATGTGTGGAATTTGAATTGGGAAAAATAGATGTTTTTTCCTCATAGGTAGATATTATGGTGATTTTTAATCATATGAGTGTTAGTTAATAATGTCTTGAAAATGTGTCTTTATAGTGAACATTTTATTATTTATTTTGATGGGGATAGATAAATGTGTAGGATGACCATTGGGTAAATTTGAATTGTAGAAAATAGTTGTTATTTGGTGGGAGGAAATGGCCCATGTAAGAAAACACTATAAATGAGTGGGATAGTCCTAATAACATAAGATTGTCTAAGAAGCAAGGATACTTGAGCTAGAATTGTGGTTTAGTTAGAGAGTAAGTTTGAGCTATTTGGAGTGAAAAATAGGGAAATTTTTAGATCAGTATTTTTTTGAAGGAATGGGTCTTCCATATGGGAATGAATTGATGAAATTCAAAAGACTTTGGAATTAAGAATTAGTTGTCTATAGAGTGGTCATAAGTGCATTATTTTAGAAATAATTTGATTTATGTGTCTAAATTTCCCTTAATTTTATTCTAGTAATGAAACAAAATGAAAATATTAGAGTATTGAAAGGGTTGTAGTCCAATTAGGGAGGATGATACTTACTTCTATCCATCAACCAAGGTACAAATCCCTCATGATACCTAACACTAAGAGTCAAATAGTTAATTCCAAGTTGTGCCTTGGGTTATTTTGATTGTGTGGATGCCCCTTAGTAGTGGCTTATTATCCAAGGATATCACTAATTTATATGTGTTCTTAGTCAGGAATGTAATATGTAATATTTTATATGTTTACTCCAAAATATAGGAAACTATGTTGACAGTCTATAAATTAATCCTTATTTAAAATCAAAATTTTGAAGTAAAAGACAAAAAAACTGATATATATATATATATATATATAAAATAACAAGGAACAAATTACATCTGATTGGTTACGTGAACCATTATGTATTCTAGTGAAAAACAAGTGATTGTATAGGGTAGGACCCTTGGATATTTATTATTTTTTGAAATTATTGGATTGAAATGTGCATGTCTCAATCCTACTTGATAAGAGAGTTTCTTTAACAACTCAAGGTGTGCTTGAATCCATCATTACATATGCAAAGTAATATACCAACTTGTAATAATTGTATGAAATATAATGGTTCATTATGGTGCAAAATTAGTGCAAGAAGGTGAATCAACCATTTAAAACAAGATTAGTTTTTGGTACAAAAATAACATAATGGGAGACTAGCGTGTACAACATATAAAATAACATGAACTTTCATTCCTTTTGTGAAATTGGCATAAAGTTTGAGAAAGAAGGTGGTCATGTGCCATGCACATACATCCAATCTAATATATAGGTGTATATGGATTCATAAAATAATTAATATCTATGATTTTATGAGTGAAATAATTGTGAAAATTCATAAATACATGCCATGCATGATGTCCCCAATCTGATACAAGCTTGAGTATAATCCTAAAAAAATTGTATACCTATTGAGAACTATTCTATAACTTGTGATTATAATAATTTTTATAAATAATTTATATCACATTATGTTGGACATGGTTGGCTCACACCCTTTTTAAAATGGACTACTATTGTCCAATGCTTTTATTTGGGTAATTTTAGGATACGTAATTTAATCAACTCAGTAAACCCTATCATTTATTATTTGTGTAGTAAGTTATTTTATCTTAGTCTCTAAGACAAACTACTATGTTTGCCCCTTACTTTTAGGTAAGTTTTGAAACTTATGAAATAAATAAAATCAAAAGAACAAAATTACATGAATTATGTTATATAAAAGTTTAAAATTAGAAATATTAATGATAACATGGAAGAGCATGGAAACATCATATATAAAATGAGTAATGTGGTGGCATAAGATGCATGTGGAAATAATCATACATAGTGTCCTATCTAGATAGATTTTAGTAATGAGAAACAAATTAAACAATGATCATAAACTGAATATGTGAAATTGAATAGAATAATTCAAGGAGGATGCATGATATTCATCATGGCATAAAAACCTAAGAAGATGCATGATATCCATCATGGCATCAGAAATTGAGTAAATAAATGTCATGGCCATGATGCACACATAAAAATAATACATGCAAAAGTAAACAAATCATGAAAGATAAATACAAGGAGACAAATACAAGGGACATGTTTAAATATCACCAACATGCATACAAGCATACAATGAAGGCTTAGAGCCACAAACAAGGAAATGTTTAAATGTCCACAATACAAATAAGATGAATACACACACGACATGAAGTAATAAAATAAATATGAAAAGCATGCATGAATAAGAAAAGTTTATTAACATTATCAACTTGTAACATTAGTATATTCAACAACCTAGGTATACATTAAGATAACAATATGAAGATAAATGAACTAATAAATCATGCAATGTATTGTACTAAAGTATGAATAATATAGATAGTCACATAATGATAAAACATGTCTAAAAATATGCCATGAGTTAATTTTATATGGCATAGATTAATTTTATAGAGCCTATGATTAGTTTTAATCTATAAAATTAGAGCCTATGTTCACTAGGATAAGTCTAGTGGAATTAGACAAGACCACATTGTATTACTATTTAAATTAGAGTGATTTTATCTGTGTAAAATTTATAAGCTTGAGACAATATCACCACCTACAAATTCACATGGAAATGAAACTTGTATGTTTTATAACTTTCTAAAATTACACTTATGAATTATATTTGATATAAAAATAGATATAGATAAGTATTTCATATACTGATCACAAATCAATTGATGTAAATGAACTAAACATAGGTCCTAGTTTTTAGAATTTTATTGAATATTATATTTTTATGTATTTTTTGAATATATTAAAATTAAAAGGGAACATACCAAGCAATTACTCCTGAAAGAGCCTTAGAATCAATATGTCATGCATCTAGCATAAGAAGGATTAACTCTCATGAATGGAAAATATCATGCCATTATGAATGAATTGATTTCAACTCAATCTAAAAATTGATTTAACATTGTGCCATAAGTTACACTATCATGATAATAATCTATAGCATATTGTGTGTTTTTATTTGTAATATGAAATCTAATACTCTTTGGAAACCATCATCAAGTGTAATAAAAACTATATATTGGTATCCTTTATGGAACACAATTAGTTCCTTGTTATAGCAATATAAGATGAGCTAGAGTAGAGAGTAACTCTCTATAATCTATGACAAATATCTAATTCAATGAGCTCTCAAGGATTGGTTTCCTTGGAGAATGGATCAATTTTACAATTTTACAAGTAGGTTTGACCTTTTTAAGTTATTCAACTATAATTTTATACTTAGTAACAATGGTTTTTGGTTGGAAGAGGTATGCATATGGAATACCATGAATTGTTATAAACTCATTATAAAATTGTATTTCAAATACATATGTATTGTAGAAGTAATTGTGTGAATTTTATAAATCCAAGGACATCCCAATAACATATCAAATATTGTTTCATTAGGTACTACTATAAACTTGGTGGCCACATGTGTTAGACTAACCTATAATTGTAATGTAATCTCACCAATAGAACTCTAAATGTAACCATTAAAGCCTTTAATGACTATGGTAGTAGGAGATATATCTATGTCCATGTATATAAGATGAGAGAGAAGTGTGACATCAAGTTCACTAATATGTTTTATCAAATTTAGGAATCAAGAAAGTTTTTAAACCTAACAAGCTTTTGAGTAAAATCAAACTACTATAAATATGCAATAAATGACATAAATAGATTTGTAACTTTATAAAATTATCATATTCTAAAAATGGAAAGTACCAAGGTAATAAATCTTATTTATAAATTAAATGCATAGTACTATATATACAAATGTAAAAATGACTCTAAGATTATGTGATGATGATGTGAATTAGGAACAAGGGTTTATTTGGATCTAAGACAAGGCCATTAGAATCAAACAAGGGTGGCATGTGTTGGTGTCCTTAGGTTGCACTAACATACTATGATGGTTTTCTCTCTGTGAGTGATATGACATGTTTTCTTGTGCCTGTATGTCTTTTTTGGTTATGTTGGATATATCAATCTATTGTAGAAGCCACTGTATACCTTATTATTTACCAAAACCCTATCTTAATGAAACATGAATATGAATGGAATCATGAGGTAAAAAATAATTACTGCTCAAAGTTGAGTTTGACCTCAACACCCCTTGTGTTAAGCATCACCCACATACTAATACTCAAAATAGGGATTAAAAACTATGTATTTCTCTAATGTTATAATGGTGTGTGGGAAAGATTAGTACAATTCTAAATATTGATGTAATCTATATGCAATCAAAAATTAATCATTTCTATAAATCAATCTTAATTAGGATAAGATAGATCATACCATATACTTCCGATTGGGGATATAATAAATAATAAGGAACATGACCAATATGGGGATCCACTAAACCTAATTAGTGGATCTCTTATCATAATACACAATGCTAGGGAGAGTTCCAAAGCCTCCAGTCAAGAATAATCATAAAATAACCCTAAGGGAGTCCTATGTTTTTATATCTCACTAAACTAGTAAAAAGTAAAGTAAAATCTAATCTATTTCTCACTAAAACTTGTGGCACAAAGTGGGGGTTAGAAATAATAAAAGTAAACATGCATAAGAGACATATGACTCATGCCAATTATATATGATCCTAATTCATGTAAGATAAGTACAAATGCATATCTATATACTTTTATAAAAGAAGAACAAATTTAGGAATACTTACCTTTGAAGACAAACTCACAAAACCTCAATTTCTCCATTAGGTAAGGTGCTTCGCAATAGGTTGTTTTGGTATGTAAGGATGACAAAGGAAAATATAATTTAGGCTACACAACATATCAATGCATCCAAAATACTTTTCCACAAGACAAGATATGTACCTCAAAATAAAGTATGAAACCCAAAGCTTGTTCCTCAAGTATAATGGTGGATAAGTAGATGCACAATAGATCTTACTTCTTCTCTTCTCTAAATAATGGTGAAATGATTATGTAAATTAGGTTGACCCTATCAACTAAAAAGTTTATAAGGGATTAGGTTTAAATCCACCTATATATATATATATATATATATATATATATATATATATATATATATATATATATATATATATATATATATATATATATATATATATAGGTGGATTTAAACCTAATCCCTTATAAACTTTTTAGTTGATAGGGTCAACCCAATTTACATAGTAGTGAATTTGACAATGAAACATGATAAATAATGAACTAAGTCAAAAATGTAGTTGATGTCATAAATAATATAGGGTCAACATAGCCAACATAATTATGTAAACTGATCAAGAAGGGTTTTAGGATTAGGAAAAGGGATAATGAATGTAGAAAATGAATAAAGGAGTGTGTAAATAGAGAATAATAATCTTAGGGGAATGATTTTTAGGAGATAAGTGTGTACATAGAAAGTGGTAAAAGGGAGAACAATCCTGTGAATAACCAATGGTCTACCCACCCCTTTCTCGGTGTAACCCTTATGGTGTACACTTAGAAAGATTAAGAATTGATGGGTTATTAAACGATAAAAAGTGTCAGTGAGTGCTAAAAGTTTGAAAATATTATGTGTATACATATTCCCCACTCAAATATCACCATGTATCACATAAGTGAAACATGAGATGGTGCTTCAAGAATAGAACATGATAACACATAATACTAATGCTAAATAAACTATAGAAAGGAGAAAATAAGATAAATGAAAGGATATAATTGAAAAACACATACCTTTACTTACCTTAGTGTTATAGATAAATAAGGAGATTTATATAGAAGTGAAGGCCTTAAAATGTGAAGAACATTAGGCAAGGGTATATAGATTAGTGCAAAAAATAGAAAAAAAATCATTTTTTTTGGAATATAGGCATATAGTAGTGGAAATGATTCTCTATGACATCATGATTCTAGAAATTATTATGGTTTGGAAAAATCTTAGTAGAGAAAAATATATGAGGGTTTTAGGAAAATTATTGAATTAGGATTGTTAAGGCAATGTTAAAATAAAAAGATTGAGGGAAAATGATTGACAAAATGATGGAAAATGAATGAAAAATGATTGTAGAACATAACAAATCATATTGCAAAACATGTAAAATATAAATGTTAAAAATTAATATAGAACATACTAAATCATGTTGGGAAGCATGTAAAACATAAATTGCAAAAATGAATGTTAATGAAAGAAAAATCTAACAAAGATATGTAAGTAAATGAAAAGTAACCCCATGTAATATAAGCATATCAAATCAAACATAAAGAAAAACATGAATGAATTAAAATTAAATGTAACTCAAGATGTAATATAAATTGAAGAAGTCATATATAAATAAAAACATGTAATAATGACAAATTTTAGATGTAAGATAAGTGAAGTCCACAAAAATCAAACAAGAATGTGATTGGAAAAATGAAAATCAAAAGCTCTAAAGGATGAAAACTCAAAATTAGTGCTTGTTTTAAGATGAAATATAATAAAACACAACCACCTAATGACATGAATAGTATTAAAATGAGATGGTGTGGTAAATAAATGGTGTAAGGGTGTTTGTGAGGAAGGCTTGGTCTTATCCATGGTATTACAATGCAACTCACATACTATAAACCAAGGGGAATAATAAGGTAGATATGATCAAGGATGTGATCAACTAAAAATAAATATATAATAAGGGGAATATAAGGAAAATATTATGTAAAATAAGGAATGTGAGGCACCACATGGGTGATGTGAAAATTCTTAGCAAGGACGAGACACACTAGGCAAGCGAGAAAGGCTAAAAACTATCAACACCAAGGAATTAGAACATTTTAACTAATGAAAAAAAATCTTGGGATAACAAGTGAAGTATATAGATCATCCCATAAAGGTTATATGCATGAAAATTAAAATGGAATTACCTTCCCACAACATGTTCCCCATTCTTGAGGACCCCTTATAGATCCATCAGTCTACTAAGAACATTGGGTACTTGCATGAAAAAGTAGGTAGAACTAAAATATTTTTTATTCTCCATTTCTAATATACTAGCCTACCACACCCCAATGGACCTAAACTCTATCTTTAGGACAACTATGGAGTTTGAGATTCAACTAGAACAAGGAGATGTGCTTAGAATCATATCTTTTAGTTTGATTTGACTTTGGGAATTTTTAGTGTTTCCTTTTGGATCATTGCCTTTTGTTTGTATTTTATGAGTTAGCTTTTAACTTCTTTTGGATTTTTATATTCCTCCTATATATGTATTTGGAAAACCAAAAATGGGTGTTAAAGATGACAAACATGAAATATTACATTTGGTCACTAGAGAAAAGGACCTAAAGATCAAGGTGTGTAAAGACTCCTAGACTTACCCAAAATTAAGTGTGAAATATCAAATTTGATTGATCTAAGCCTCAAATGAAAGGAAATATGGGAAATATGGGGATCATGAGAGATACATATATTTAATAAGTGATACAATGATGAATATGCTAGAAGCTGATCACAAGGAGGTAAAATAGTTATATGAAAGGGATGAAACTATGTTATGATAGTCATGTCACTATAAAAACCATACTAACATACAATGGATATAGGATAAACATTAATGAATTTAGTATTCATCCCAAAAAGTGGCATAAAGATGTTTTAATATGGTAATTTATGAGGAGATCCTGGTCCTATCTATAGTCTTACACTACAACTCACAAAGTGAACACCAATGAGGTGAAATTCTAAATAAGGGGGAAAATAATCATAAAGCTACTAAGGCAAAGAATGGCATCAAAATATGAGAGTGAAAGAGATATATAAGGACCAAAATGAAAATAAATGCAAAATGTAATGTGTAAGAAAACCAAAGAACACAAAGGTGAAAATTATGATGATATTAAAATGAAAGTAAAAGAAGTAAAGTGCACAAAAATAAAGAAATATGAAATAAGTAATAACAATAAATATATATGATAACATATATATCAAAGATGATCATGTGAAATACAAGTTTATAAGTCTCAAAAGGTTTCTTGAATCTGAATTTCATTTGTATTATGTATTGTAGAATAAGAGTGGGCATCGTAAGATGCCCCAATGGGTAAGTGGATATAGGGATGGGCATCATAAGATTCCCCAAAGTCTAAAGGGACATGTGGATGGGCATCACTAGATGCCCCAACATGTGAGTTAGAGTAAGGTAACATTGAACCATTAAAATTATTTGCATTAGGTTGGTAGGTGCATTTATAGATAGGTAAATGTGTCAATTTTTTAGATTTTAGGGATGTTGAATGTGATATGGGATTTGTAGGAGAGGTATGAAGAGGAAAAGGAGGTAAATGAGGACCATGTATGATATTATTTGGAGTAGGCATTTGAACTAGGTATTCTTTTGGTTCATGTGACCTAAGAGGTTGAGGTTCAATGGATGCAATGATATTTTTAAAATTGTTTATGTTAGTTATATTTTCTTTATTGGTGTATGAAGAAGGATCAACTATGGTTTGAACAACATTAGTGAATGAGGTGTAGGTATATGATAATTGATATTAATCATTAGGTAGTTTATGTTAATGTGATTGAGATTCTTGAGATTGAATTTGAGAAGCTTGAAGATAGTATTGATAACATTGTTTTATGAGAGTATCAAGATTGAAATGTGGACCAAACAAGGAAGAAAGAATAAAATAGTGAAGATCAAGATAAGACTCATGAGAATGACCTATAGTATCATGCCGCCAACAAAATTTATTAGGATTATACCATTTTAGAGGAGGTTTGAAAGGATCAAAGCTTATGGGTTTAGAGGGTGGAAATTTATTATTATGTTGCTATAGACTTAAGAGATGGTGGGTTAGATTAAAATTAGTTGAATTTGATGCTCCATTTTGAGGTTGGGGAGGCTTGGATGAATCAATGTTATGATAAAATGATTGAAAAGGTTATTTATTAGTTATTTTAGGTGTTTCAAATTAAAACTTAAGAAATTCTTACCTTTTTACTTGGTCTAAGGATTCATCTAAAGTTTTAGGTGAAAATATTTAAACTTTGTATTGAAGGGGAGTTTTAAGACCAGTAACAAATAGTTTTGAAAGAGTATCATCATTCATGTTATGGTACACTTTGTGAGCTAGAGACTTCCATCATTTGATGAAAGTGTGAACAAATGTCATTAGGAAGTTTCTTGGCATTTATAAAATGTCTAACATAATTTTTAGAAAGGTCACATGTTATAATTCCTTCACTAGAGCATTTACTAAATCCTTGAATTGTGAGATGAAATGTCTAGGAATTTGTTTGTACCATTCAAGTGCATCACCAACAAAAGTTTTGGCTAATATCTTGGTGGTATAAAATGTGTTAGTTTGGACCCATTTATGATAAAGACTACTAAAATACTTACGAAATATAGTAGGATCCTTAGTCCCATTATATGTGATCTTTGGATAAATGTTTCCAATATCTATGGATGTAATAAATGGGGATAAAGGTTAATTTTGAAGATGTTGAAGCATTTCATTATTTATTAGAGGTTGAGGGATGATATTACCATTGTCATGTCTATGGGGAGGAGAGATAAAAAATTTATTTAGTTGAGACATGATGACTTGAGGTGGTTGACTAGTCATGTGTAATAAATGTTGTTCCATGTTCATGATTTTAGAATGATTAGTTATTTGCATGATGTTCATTTATTGAACTATTTGTACAATAATTTGAGTTATGTTTTTTAGGAAGAGGATTATTTTTAGGTAGAGGATTCTAAAAACTAGTGTTAGTTGTCTTAAGTATGGTATAAGCATAAGGAAGCTTGGTAGAGCCACCATTCTTTCGAGGAGTGTAAATAGTATTATCATTAAGATTTTTATATAATTTAGAATAATCTAGATTATCAATTTGATTGGTTTCAACCATGTTAATTTGGTAAGTGATAATGCTAGGTGATCTTGTTATGGGTATAAAAAGAGGATTGTGAACATTGGTTGTAAGAGGTGGAACATAATGTGAGGTTCTAATAATTGATGTAGATAGATTGATGAGTTTATGAATTCTAGGTTTATAAGGTGTGAAAATGGTATAAGGTATATGATTGTCATGGTTTTTTATTTATCTAATAGGATTATTTGGATCTATTATATGGTATAGGGTATATCAAGATCGAGAAGATTTAAAACCATGTGATGAAGAGCTACACCATAAAGAGTTGTCTTCTATGGTGGGTAGGCAAGGTAGGAGAGAATATCCCATGCACATTCGAAATGGATTGAGACTATCAATAAATAATTAGATAAGAGGATTCATGATGCCAAGGAGTGGATATAAGAAAGCTAAGAGGAAAAATAGGGATAAAATTGGCCAAAAAGAGGGAAATGTTAAATGATACTAAGTCAACATAGTTGATTTAGTATGTTAGGGAGATAGTTATGAATGATACTAAGTAAACATAGTAAACTTAGTATGCTAAGTAGACAGTTTTGAATGATACTAATTCAACACAATAGACTTAGTATGCTTGGGAGATAGTTCTGAATGATACTAAGTCAACATAGTTGACTTAGTATGCTTGAGAGATAAGTAAATCAATTTGTAAGAGACTGTGTCAATAGAAATGATAGTGTTATAAAAATAGGGAAAAATTTTCAATTTACTTTGAGACCAAGAAATAGAAGTAAACACACAATCAATTGGGTCAATGAAGATGATCCAATGAGGTACACAACACAAAACCTTACACTAATGCTAAGTTTTTACAATACAACATATGATTGAGTAAAGAGAAAATAATCAAATTGGAAAGTAAATGATAACTAAGTAGTCATCATAAATGTTATTATATTATTAGAGTATGATTTTAAGAGTGATAGTATGTTGACTATAAGTAGGGAACCATAAAGAAATCTATTGATGGTTTTAAGATGTTTAGGCTAAAAGGGATAAACGTTGGCAATGGTACTGGCTTGGTATTGGGGCCTACCCCTTCACTTCACACACCATAGAGATAAGGGTATCAAGTGAATTTACAATATATATCTTTAACCACACATTTATACATGGCCACAAAACCAAGTAGGTAGGCCTTAGGTAGACAATTATTTAAATGCATTTTAAGATTATGTGATTTGGTAGTGTGTGAAAGAAAATACAAAATAGTGAAACTAAATGGTATATTTAAAAATTACCTAGTTATATTATGTGACCTATTATAAGCATGCAAATAATTATAAAGTGAAAGTGTGAAGTAATTACTAGTATATAAGTGTTAATTCCATCTTTGAAACATAGTATAGTGTTGGATTAGACAATAATATATGCATAAATTATATAATAGAATCGGAAATATCACTACTATAGTATTGAATAAGGGGTCTAATAAAAAACTACATTTATAGTGTCGATCTAGTCTTCTAGATAGAAGATAATACAAAACTAGATCGACAGAGTGGACCTAGTTTGTTGTATAGGGGTAGTTTTAAAGACTATAAACTATGAAAAAAATAACTATAATGAATAATAGAAATGAAAGATAAAGAGAGAAAGGAACCTTGGTGGGTTGGAATATGATTAGAAAAATGAGATTGTTGTTGAATTACCTTAATTTATTCATGCAAATTCTGCCAATTAGGTTGACTAGATCAACCTAGCTATACAATTCCCTATTTGTTAAAAACCTATCAAAATGTACTATGATGATTGGGTTAAACCAATATATTTTTTGGAAGTATGGAAATGTACTATGTTGTTAGGGTTGACCTAGCATCTTGATATGGAAGTCTAAAGATGTACTATGTTGATAGAGCTGATCTAGTAGCCTGCACCTAATGAAAAACATACACAAATAGAACATAATCATATTGATGCTTCTATGTGTTAAACCCATACACATAAATTACAACTATATCAACATTTTCAACCTAGTATCATAAATATAGAGAAATAAAATAATGAAAAATGTAAAATAAAACTTGCAAGGGTTAGATTCACATCAAGTTCACTAAAATGTATGCAATAAAAAATGTATCATGTCTATAAATCAATCCTAAATTAGGAAAGATAGATCATACCATACACTTGTGGTTGGGGACACATTATATAATCAAGAAAATGACCAATATGGGGATCCAATATACCCAATTAGGGGATCTTTTAACATAATACAAAATGTTATGGAGGGTTCTAAATCCTCAAGTCAAGCACAATCATGCAATAACCCTAAGGGAGTCCTCTATTTTGATATCTCACTAAAGTAATAACAAGTAAAGTAAAATATAATCTCATTCTCACCAAATATTTTTGAACAAATTGGAGGTTATAAATAATAAAAATAAACATGCATAAAAGACATATACTCATGTCAATGTATACAGAATCCTAATGCATGTAAGATAATTACAAATGCATATCTATCTGATCTTACAAAGGAGGAATAAAGTTAGGAAGACTTGTCTTTGAATATGAACCCATTGAGCCTAAATATCTCCCTTGGCCAAGGTTATTCACAATATTTTTTTGTGATATGTAAGGATGACAAAGACAAATAAGTTCTAAGATACACAGCCTATCAATGCATCTAAAAGACTTCTCCATAAGACAAGATCCATATCTCCAAAGAAATTATGAAATCCTAAGATTAATCCTCAAGTATAATGGTGTTTAAGTATATGTGCAATAGTTATTATTTATTCTTATCATCTCTAAATAAGGAAAAAATGATCTTGTATATATAAACAGATTTAACTCTAAGCCCTTTAAAAAGTTTTGGTCAACAGGGTTCAACCCAGTCAACTTAGTAGTGAATTTGACAATAAAACATTCTAAATAAGGAAATAAATTAGTAATGTAAGATGATGTCAAAAATAATATAGGGTCGACATAACTGGCATCGTTATGTAAACTATCAAGAAGGGGTTTAGGTTAGGGAAAGGGCTAATAAATGTGGCAAATTATTGGATGAGTGTGAAAATAGAGAAGAACAATCTTAAGGGAATGGTTTTTAGGAGACAAGTGTGTAGATATAAATTGGAAAAAAGGAATAATCCTATGAAGCACAAATGGTCTTCCCACCCCTTTCTCATTTCACACCTTAAGGCATGCACTCAGAGAGATTGAGACTTGACAGGTTCCTACAAGATAAAGATCATTAGTAAGTGATAAAAGTTTGAAAATATTATGTATATACACAATCCTTTTGTGATTAAGTTATTAAAATATAACCTGTGACCTTGAATGTGTATTCAAACTTAGATTATAGATATTAGGGTTGTGTGGACTATGAATTGGGAAAGTATATGTTTTTATCTCAATGTGCAGTTAGATATTCTAGATTTTTTCAATCATATGAGCCTCTAGTGAATAATGTCTTGAAAATTTGGATTATAAAAATTAATTTGAAATTAATTTCAATGGGGATTTATAAATATACAAGATATACCATTAGATGAATTTTAATTTAATCACTTAGTTATTATTTGGTGGGAGGATGTGACTGATAAAATCAGACACTCTTGGCAAGCAAGATTGTCTAATGGTGAGAGCTTATCTAAGGAGAAATAAAATCTGATTTAGAAGTTTAGAATAGTTAGAGATTAATATTTATCTATTGGGAATTATAAATAGGGATATTTTTAGGTCATTGGTTGATTGAAAGAATGGGCCATCCACACATGAGTGAAGGAATGGTGGTTAAAATATCGTGTGATCAAGCATGAGCTAAGTGTGTATAAAAAGTAGTCACAAGTGCATTGTTTTATAAATAAATGTTAATTTATGTGTCTAAAACTATTAATTAACAATTTATAAATTATGAAAAACCTAAAACATCAATTAGAAATAGTAAAAATAAGGAAAAACCCTAGCAATATTTATGGTTAGGGGTTTGAAATATTCAATCAATATACAGGTTCATTAACATGTTTTATAAAATTTGGGATTAAGAGAGTTTTAATCCTAATTATAAAAGTGATGTGTAAAATTAGAATAATTATATATATAGTAAGTTATACAAACTAATTTATACATGTTTCATTTCAATTTGCATGAAGCATAGTTTAACATTGTGGCCTACATTCAAGACTATTTTTAGGTAGCTTTAAGGATGTTTATATTATTTTAATATATTAATTTCAATTTTATGAATTAATATAATTAAAGGGAGAAAATTTACACATGTAAATTAACATTTATTTCTTAAAAAATGCACTTTTGACCATTTCTCATACACATTTAGCTCATGCCCAGTTCGATGGTCCTTGAATGCCCCTCCTTCACTTATATATGAATGACCCTTAAATTTTAAACAAATTATGATTATAAATATCCATATTCACCATTATAAGCAGCCTAAAATCACTTTCAAATTAATACACACTTCTATTTTAACTATCTCTACTCCTCAAATAAGGTCACTCTTTTAATACTATATCATTGACTGATAGTGTTTGAATCTATTGAATACATCCTCCCACCAAATAACAACTATTTTTTTAAATTAAAACTCGCTTAATAGGTTTTCTCACATGTTTTTCTAGTCCCATTTGAAGGAATTTAAAATGATCACTATAAAGCCATATTTTATAACTATTTTCCATGTTGGGTTCACTAATATGCTTTATCAAATTTTGGATTAAGAGAGTTTTAATACTAATTAGACAAATTAATGTGTAAAATAATAATAAATAAAATATACAATAAATCCCTCAAAATGATTTGAAAATTACTATATTTGAAAATATGCTAAAATGGGGAAGTATAAAATTAGAAGAACTTAACTAGAAATTAGACAATATAGGGCTATGTGACTAATTGGGAAGCTAAGTGAGATCACTATGAATTAGGAAAAGGGATACACATCTACCTAGGATAAGGCCATGGTATTTGGACAAGGTTGACCTAGTTTGGTGTTTATAAATATTACCAACATCTAGTAAGGTTTTTATCCTTTATGTAAAATTTACATGTGTGCCTTCACCTATGGGTCCTATGGGAATTATTAGATCTATATGATTTGTTACATAGACTATTGTATGCTTTCTTCTTCATTTAAAACCCTAGATTGATATACCATAAATAAAAAATTAATAAATGGGAAAAAAATTTAGAGGTTAAAGTTGTAATTGACTTTAATATCCCTTATGTTGAGTACTACCTACATACCAATAGTCCAAAGAGGGATCAATATCCATGTAGTTCTCTTATACTAAAATGGAGTGTGTGAATGAATAGTTTAATTATAGATGTTGGTGCATTCTTGGTGTGATTAAGTGTTTCATCAATGACTTGTGACCTTGGAGGTGTATGTAGACTTAACTTATGGATACATGTGTTATGTTTACTCAAAACTAGGAAGAATAGGTTTTTTTTCTCAATATGTAGCTAGATATTCTAGTGATTTTCAATCATATGAGCTTATAGTGAATAAAATTTAGGAAATTCGGATTTATAGTGATGATTTTAGAATTCATTCAAATGGGACTTAAAAAATATGTGAGATGACCCATTAGGTGAATTTCAAATTGGGAAAATAACAATTATTTGGTAGGAGGATGTGGCCATTAGATTTGTACACTATTGATGAGTGAGATAGTCTTGAAGAAATGACTCTATCTAAGGAGTAGAGCAAACTAGACTAGAAGTGTGTATCAATTTGAATAGTGATTTTAGGATACTTACAATGATGAATAGGGATATTTATAATCATAATTTACTTAAAAGGAAAAAATCGTCAACATATAATTTAAGGAAGGGTAGTCAAGGACTATGGAATTGGGCATGAGCTAAGAAAGTACAAGAAATGGTCACAAGTTCATTATTTTAGAAATAAATGTTAATTTATGTGTCTATGTTTCTCCATTTTATTTTGTTAATGCAATGAATTCAAAGTACTAAAATAAAAAGAAGACTTATGCCTAAAATTACATATGAATATTAGTCTTGAATTTAGGCCATAATGTTGAGCTATTATTCATCAAAAAATTGTAATGAAACATGTATAAATAAGTCCTTAATTAGGATAAAAATATGAAAGTAAAGACAAGAAAGTTATAGATCAAATAAAAATTATTTAATATGCTTTATTGGGTACATAAACCATTATGTTTTCTAGTTTAAAACTCATGACTGAAGAGGGTAAGACCCTTGCAGACTTTCATTTCATTGAAATATTTGGATTGGATGTTGCATGTCATAATACTCATTGATATAAGAATGTGATTAATAATTCAAGGTGCATTTGATCTGTAATGTATATCCAAAGTAGTGGAGATAAACTTAAAATCCCTATATGAATTCCAATAAATCTTTTTGGTACAAAAACTAGTGAAAAAAGGTGATTCAACTATTATAGACTGAATAAGATTCATTTCTAGTGAAACACTAGTGTAAAATAGCATGATTCAAGTTTGGTTACTATGACTTTAACCTATGGAATGTATAGAGATATGTCTGGTTGAGTTTTGGCTTACATACTTCTTATATTATCTTGTCACATCTCTCTCTATCCTTAGTAAGGTCAACCTATGGAATACTCATGGATAAGTAGAGTATATATAGTAGGTAATGGTTAGTATTTGATCATCATATTATGAATTATACTCTTATTACATTTCTATGGAGGGTTTCTCCCCTTTAAAGTGGCACAGCTATATTTATCAATCATTTTTCTCTTTTATCAAATTATTGTGCTTGGATTTATGTATTATACTATTATTTATATGATATAATATTATATTATGAAAACATCTAAGTAGTCTCATTACAATTGGTATCAGATCTTTGATTTGGGAAAGTTTCTACCATGTTTTTTAAAGATTTTATGTTATGAGTCTCTTGCAAGTGGAGGGATAAAGAAACATAACTTTAAATCAAGGAAGAATTTATTTTTTCCACCACTACAGTATTGTTCGAAGTGTTTTTTTGAAAAAATATTAAAAAAACTCTTGAAAAAAATTCACCCTTTTGAAAATTACTAATCATTAGATGCATCTCAACAAGATGATCACAATTGTATAATCTATTGGTAAACTTTTTGGGTTGAAAATTTTCACCCTTGTGCACATCAAAAGCCATTGGATTCATCTCAATAAGATGATTACAATGGTATAATATGATGATACACTTTTTTTATGGATAAAACCCTACATCCTAGGGTTTGTGCATGGTTGGTCCTAACAATCACAAATGTGGTTTAAGGGAAAAAAAAATCCAAAAAATCCTCATAAGGATGAAATGGAGTCTTGTAGTTCTAATCCATTTATTTCTAACATAGTTCACCAAATTCAATCAAATTTACAAAGCACAGTGTAGAAATATGATCTCAATGTGATCAAATGGGACATCATTAGTGCAGGAGAGGACTTTCTTTTTTTAAGGATTAATTGACACTTATAACTAGGCAATTATCCAATCTTATATCTCAACCTTCATAAAATAATCTTCCACCACTCTAGTTTTCTTATCCCCATTCAAATAATCACAAATCCAATCCTAGTTTGAAGCAGTTGTTTCTAAAGTGAACTTACACAAGTTTGATGATAAGGATCCACTCACTTAGATCTATGAAATATAAACTTTATTTGATCCATATTAGACTCTATGTTCATAAAAGTTGCCATGACCTATACATATCTATAAATTGAGTAGGTTATTTGGTATAGATGGTTGTGTACTCAAAATAAATAGAAAGGCTTTCAGGTTTCCTAGTATATATTTTTTGAGGAGATACATATCCACTATCACAATAATGTCTCAAAAAATTACTTCAGTCAAATAGTAAAATTGCATCAAATAAGGGCTGTGAAGGATTATATTCATTAATTTTATAATATATCCTTATGTTTAGATGACATAATTGAGGCAATGTTGAATAACCTATTCTTAGGTAGCCTCAAAGATAACATCAAAATAGAGGTTCACATGTTTAGTCTTAGTTCATTATTTAAAGACATACAAATGGAATGCATGGTAGAGGAAGAATATCTTGTCAAATAAATACCTTAAACACATAAAACATGTAATAATTTTAAGGGGACATATACAAGGGACATACTCAAATGTCACTCATACACATAGAAGCATAGAGTAAAGCTTAGAGACACAAGAAATGACATGTTTAAATTTCCACAATCTAGACAAGTTGAATACACACAAAACATGAAATAAGAAAGCAAACATGAAAAACATGCATGGATAAGCGAAGTTTATCTACATAATATACTTTTAACATTATGATATTTAGTAACTTAGGTATCAAATAATATAGAAATCTAAAAGTAAGTAAGCAAATAATTGCGTAGTATAATGTATTGAAGTATAAACAATAGAGATAGTCATGAAATGATAAAAATTGTGTAAAAGGATGTCCCTAGTGTACTTGTTATGATGTGATCAATTTGTAAAAGGCCTATGACTAGTTTGAATCTAAAAAAATAGAGCCTATGTTCACTAGGATAAGTTCAATGGGATGAAATAAGAGTGCACAAAATTACTATATGGATTAGATTTTTATTATCTATATAATTTTTATGGATTTGAGACAATAACACCACATGCAATTACATCCATAAATTACAACTTGTATGTTATTCACCTAAATCAAGTGAAAGTTTTAAGCATGTTTGATATGGAACTTGATATAGATAAATACTACATATACTAAAGCATTAATCAACTTATGTAAGTGAACTAGACATATGATGCATTAATCTTGGTTTTTATAATTTTATTAAATATTCATATTTTTTTGCATATATGAAAAAATAACATACTAACTGATGACTCTAATAATATCCTAAAATTAATAGGTATTGTATCTAGCATAGGAAGGATGACCTCTTGAAAATGAAATATATCCTTCCATTGTGAAGTAATTAATCTCAACTCATTATTTGAAAATTGATATGAATCTACATTAAATTAACATTATCATGATAATACTCTATAGTATCTTGTGTATGTTATTTTTAATGTTGAAATATATAACTCTTTGGAATCCATCATGGAGTGAAATAAAAAATCTATGTTGGTGTCCTTTTTGGAACACTCTTAGTGAATTTTAATGTTTATTTAGGATGAGTTGGAGTAGAGTGTCTTTGTAGAATATGTGACAAATTGCTGATTAAGTGGATTTTCAATTATAGGTCTCTTTAGAAATTTTACCACTTGATTTTGAATGTTTTGAGTAGGTTGAATTTTTTAGGTTCTTCAAATGAAATACATTGTTTAGGAACAATAACCTTTTGTAATAGGGGGTATTAATATGGAATACCATGAACTATGAGAACCTCATTAGAAAAAAATTAATTTAAAAATATATATACTATAGAAGGAACTAAATGGAGATGCTAAATCTAAGGATGTCCAAATAACATATCAAATAATCCTACACTAGGTAAGACTATAAAAATGGTGGCCAAATGTACTAGACAAACCTAAATTGGTAATGCGATATCACCAATAGAACTTTTATCATGATCATTGAATCAATTAGTGACCATTGTATTAGGACATATATATCTATCTTTGAATCTAAGATGAGAGAGAAGTGTCATAGTGCACATATTCAAAATTGAACCATTATCAACCATGATAATCTATATAGGTTGATGATAAATGTAAGAATGAATGAATAAAGAGTGAAAATAAAAATCATCATTGAAAATATCATGGTCTATGAATGTGATAAAAGATGTAGAGGACACTAAAACATGATATGTATCAATGATGCCATTTAAGGGATGATGTGATTCTATATGAGGAGTATAAGAATTTGTGGAGGGTGTGTATTGCATGTGTAATTAACTTTCAATTTGTATGTTATTTATTGATGTATATATTATAAGAAGGATCATTGAATATATTTATTTTTCTACTCTCACTTTGTTGTGACTTTGTACTTTCAGGAGGTGTGCTCTCATCAATGATGTTCTCATTTATCAAGTCTTGAATCTTATGTCTCAAGCTGATGCATATGCTTGTAGTATGTTGTGATGGTTTGTGATAATAAAAAAAAACATTTTGATTGAATTATTTTAGAAGAGGTTTACTCACAACAATCTCTTTAATGAGAGGGAGAGCTATGAGATGATATTCTAGTAAATTTTGATTGCCAATATATTTTATCAAAATTAAAATTAATATATTTTAAATAGTAATTAGACAAACTACTACATAAAATCATAATGAATAAAATATATAATAAATCAAGAAAACTAATTTGGATCTTATTATATTTGGAAATATTCTAAAAATGGGAAGTATCATAAAAGAACAAATTAGCTTGAAATAAGATAATACATGACTGTGACTATGATTGTGATCGACTAAGATCTTGCGTGAGGTTGTTATGATTTAGGAACAAACCTTCACATATTCATAGGTCAATGCAACATTATGTTGACAAATCTGACATGTGTTGGTGTTTGTATGGAGTTCCACCATCTATAAGGTTTCTTCCCTCTATGTAAAAATGGGCTAGTACACCTTCTTCCTTGGGCTCAGTGTACATTATTATATATATGTGATTTGTTGTCAAATATATTATATGCCTACTTCCTCACTTAAAAACCTAGCTCAATAAGCTATGAATAAAAAACAAAATAAATGGGGAAAAGGGGTTATTGGTTGAAGTTGTCCTTGACATGAACACCCCTTCTATAGAGAACTACCTACATACCAATAATCTAAAGAGGGATTAAACTCCATGTAATTCTCCCATGATATGATGGTGTGTGTTAAAGACTCATGTAATGATAGATTATAGTGAAATCCTGATGTGATTATTTGTTATAATAATGAACTATGACCTTAAATGTTTATACATACTTAGATCAAGGCTACTAGGACTATGTGTACTCAAAATTAGGAAGAATAGGTGATTTAATTTCAATGTGCAATTAGATATTGTAGTGTTTTTCAATTGTAGGAGCCTCTAGTGAACAGTAGTTATAAAATGTGGATTTATACTTATAATTTTATAATTATTTTGAATAGGACTTATGAAATATGTGGGACAATCTGCTAGGTGAATTTTAATTTGATAAAATAGATGTTATTTGGTGGAAAGATGAAATCAATGGATTTAGAGACTACCAAAAAGTGGGATAGTCCTAAAGGAGTGGCCTTGTTTGAGGAGTAGAGACAACTAAACTAGAAGTGAGTTTATCCTATTTATAATGATGAATAGGTATATTTAAAATTATAAATTTCTTAAAAGGTAAGGGTCATAGACATAAAAGTGAAGAAAGGGCATTTAAGGACCATAGAATTGGGCACGAGCTAAGTATGTACAAAGAATGGTACCAAGTACATTGTTTTAGCATTAAATGATAATTTATGTGTCTATATAATTATCTACATAGAGGATAGGGATGTAATATTTGAGTAGTTACACATAAATTTGTACTTGATTGGTTTTTTCATTACAATAGATAAGAATGGTTTCACCTTGGCATATGGCTATAAACATGTCATTCAAATTGTTGAGCACAATATGGTTTAGAACTAGGGTATGTGTATGTTACTACATTTATATCAAGATTTATATAGATTAAATATAGAGTAGGGTGTCATGGGTTTGGTATATGGGACCTTATTATAGGTATGGTTATATGAGTACATTTTTTATCCATCCACTTGGTAGGCCTCTTCAGACCTAGATTGTATTGAAGACATATGAAACTTAATGTGTTTGTGATCATATAACTTGTCCACATGAAATTACCACTTTTCATGAGACCTTAGATGTTTTATAAGCATATAATATTATTCATCAACCCTAGTGCATGCACCTAATATGGCTTGAGGATGTTGTGATGCTTCTTTGGGTGAGAGTTAGTTGGTGGTTGTTAAACCATAATGGCATGTCAATATGAGCATGTCACATGATATTTTTAGATTTATAAAGATCACCCCTTAGACCTCATGTGTGGAATATAGAGCCCTGATCTGAGATAGAAAACTTCTTACCCCTATAAATGTTAACATACAATGAGAGAGGACATTATATGGATATGTATATATTACCTTTATTGAGCCAGATATAGACAACATGGTTGTTTGGATTTAAATTGGTGACCTTAATTCTAACCTAAAATATTTGGTGGTATTGATGAAGATGGTGGTCATGAACCCATAGTTGGTGATGGATATACTCCAGATGTTGGGTTTAATGGAGGTGATGGGCATGATGTATCTAGAGGTGGAATTGATCTATAAGTAGGTCTCACAACATAAGATACATCTAAGGATCATGGGAAGTGTTTATAGTTAGTTTATTTATCACTTTTTTATTAGGTTATTTGATTGTAGTTTATGATAATTTTGTTTTGTGAAAATTTTCATTTATAGTATCATTCATGTGGATCAATATTATTGCTAGTGAAACATGTGTGTTGATGTGTGATATAAAATATATTAAGGGTCCATTTCATGACTTAAATACCATTGATATATATTATGCACCTTTATTTGAGCCTTTGGCTACATTTTGATAAGTTTATTTCAATTAGAAACATGTTAATGATGAGTTTCATGCATGTGCCTAATAGGATAAACATTACAGAGTTCCCTCAGTTACATTTGCAATGCCTACAACCAAATTTATAAGACCTTTTGTTAAGGAGATCTTGATAATAGGATGATCAAACATAGACTTTGAAGTATTTAAAATTTGTGAAGGGTTATGGTTTGATTCCTATGAGTATTATCAAAATAGTGGTTAAAGTGCACCCTCTATGTTTGGATTCTTGCTACCTCACTTAGAGAGAGGTGAGAATAGTGTTATTGGGGCTCATCGAGCTAGGTCTAAGGAGGAGGGTGGGAGTGACAATTCTCCCCCACCTTAAATAAGGTGTTGAGTTATTTTTACTTGGGTCATGTTAACCTAAATTTCAATTTATGTACTTGGAATCTCTAATCAATTAAATACATAATATGATTTTTTTGTCCAATGAATTTTTTGTGTGTTTACTTTCTATGTTTGCATTTTACTTTTTAAATTTGTATGGATGTAGACATGAATTATATTAGTTAAATGAATCTATGTTATATTTATTATTAAGTAATGTATAAAAAGTGTGTTATAAATGAACAACATGCATTTGTGACATGAATAATATCTAGAAGCATCTAACTTAAAAAATATATATGCATTAAAAATGCATGAAAAGTAGACTAGAGATCAATCCAATTATGTTTTTTTTGTGTGTGGTTGATATGGTCAGGGGACTTCAAGTAACTCTATGAGTCCCTTGTGACTAAAAAGTGGATAATTTTCATCATATTTATAATCCTCACATGATCCCACTAATTGAGATATGTCATTCCAATCATTACTTTATATACTAGTAGGATAAGCATAACTGACTTGTCTATACTATGGTAGCATAGTAGATGATGCATTATATTTTGTTGGTTCTTATATTTCACTATCATTATCATTTTTTTGGTTAGGTAGATATTTTATTTCTCTTGTAGTTTTTTTATTTTTTTTAAAAAACAAGTAGGCATACCTTATAGATTGAATGCAATGTTATCATGATTCCTATCAAGTGTTGCATTCATTTATTTTATTCAAGAATTTCCTAATATGGCATTATATTAGGAAAAATTAATGTCAATATGGAATATAATGAGATAAGTTTTGGGACCAAGGGTTTTAGGTAATTAAATGGATCTTATTGTGAGTGGTTTGTGTAAAATAGTCTTAGTCAAGTGTTCAATATTGTATCTTAAATATTTTATCTTAGTAAGACTACATACATTAACCTTAAGTGTTATCACCCATGATATTCTTACATTAATTTCCATATATGGGAGGGATAATGATCAAAGTTTCAAAGGTTAAACTATAATTCATAGTTATCCCATTGGAAACCTTGCTTGTCATATTATCCATTCAAGGTGCACACTTTGGAATTTATTTTTTAGATAAATTCTCTTTAGGTAAATTTTTGTTAGAAGGTGACATTTTGCTTGTAATGGGTTTTTTATTTTGTGGATAATTACACAAATTTTTGTTATTGCATTATTATAGATGCACTAATATGAAGTTAACTTGAAAATGTATTTTTTTCTACTAAGTATAATTACTATCTACACTTGTTTTATAGAAGCCTACATTTAATGCTTACTCACTTACATGGGATACCACCTTTGGTGGAACCAATAGGGAAAGGAGAGATTTATCTTGCACAAGATATTTATACCTCTCGTTTCCATTTTTAAAAATAAATTCTAGATTCTTTATGTATTTTATAAGCATAGACAATTATTTTCCTCTTCTTATTGTGTGCAATGGCTTGTGCTTTGCACTATTCTATATGCACATGTTGTATAAACTTGCATTTAATACTTAATAACTTCACATGTGATACCACCTTTGGTGAAAAATACCTTTAATGGAATAATTAGTAAATGGGGGATTGATTTTTCATAAGCTATTTATATTCCTCATCTCCATTTTTATAAATAAATTCTAGATTTTGTATTCTATATCAAGAGACTATTATTTTTATCTTCTTATTCGATCCAAAGGCCTACGGTTTACACTATGGTGATGATCTATGGATGTGATATTGGATGTTGAGTATACTTTAACCATATATGGTATGAGAGTTACCATCTCCAACTATTTATCTATGTATTTATTAAGCCCTTTTTTGAGATCAATATTTTTCTAGAAGAGTTTGGAGTGAAAAAAACCCTACCATTGTGTGGATTAATTGTAAACACTATATTTTTGAGTCAATCAAATCTGATATTTTTGGGTTTTTTCAAATTTTTATGTATAAATTCATATGGATGCCATTTCCACTTTAAAGGTTTTAATATATATCTATTAGTTTTTAGTAGAAAATTCATAGGTTGTTCTCGTATTTTTTTGGTAGATCCATACATTTTTATAAACATTTGTGGTGATTATATTGTTGTGCAAGGGTTATGTTTGTTAGGGATTTATTTGCCTTTTGATATCACTTCCCTAGTTTTGATCTTGCATATAAAATTCACTATTTATTAGTAGTAGAAAACCATCACTTATTCAAATTATCTATATATATATTTGTCTCTAATTTTCATAGTAATGATGTGAAATTGAAGAGTAATTAGGGCAAGGTTGTATAATGTCCACTAACATAGACTATATTTATGGCCTTAGCACATGATTAGTAAAATTTTATCTATATAAATATAAATCTAGTTCAAAATTTTCTTTTGTGAGAGGGTATTTTATTTCTTTAAATGATTAATGAAAAACTTCTAAGTATGATATGTTTTAAAAGAAAATCCCTGTGTTTTTGGGTGTAAATTTAGAGGTTTCCTTCCTTAGCATGGGCCAATCATCCCTCCTATACTCATTATTCCATGATGCATTCTCATTTTTTTGGGAAGGTTTGAACCCTCATGCGGGTCTCTCCATATTTCCATTTAGGCATTCCCCCTTTTCAACTTGATTTTATTATTGAAAATTTCAATGATTTTGAAAATTCAAATATAATTTTGGACAAATTCATTGTTTGTTCCCAACACGACTTTTTAAAATGGTGAATATTCTATTAAAGTGGTGTAATTTATTTTTTATATAGTGTGGAAATTATTCTTAAAGGTGAGAGCCATTTTATAAAAAGTGTTGGCAAATTTATTTGGAAAGGAAGATTTATTGTGAAAGAGGGGAAATTTGATTTTTTGAGGTAAAAATATGGTGAATTATTGTAACATAGGGCCATATTTTGTCCAAAGTAGGTATTTTTGTTGCATCATTTTTTTTACTCCTCTTTTAACTTGGTTTTCTTCATATTTAACCTTATTCATTCTTGGAGGTCAATTTTCTTGTATTTGTACTTCTATTATTTTAAACTATAGAAGAATTTTTGGTGGTGTTATATGTATGCCATCTATTGAGAGGTTTTTTTTGACATTATTAATGGACACATTATTGGTGGCAATCAACATTTATATTTTGGCTGTGAAATTCCATATTTTTATGTATTTATTTCCTTGATTCATTCATTTTTCCTCCTATTATGTCTTCATGCCTTGATATACACACACTAAATTTAGAAAATGAGATATTATTTCAACATAAAATTGATATTTTGGACTTACACTACCCTTAGTCTAGTCCACATACAAACATTGTTCCTGCACCTACTGACCCTGATTTGTCAATATTTGAGCCATACATTATATCTGATGCTTATAATCTTACTACTTATGTTGTTTCACCTTATGTTCTTCCTATTTCATATCTACCTAATTATCTACCTTTTTATTTTGAGAATCATACTAATGCCTTTTTTTCTCACATTGTATGTTCCACATGATATCTTGGCGAAGGTCTTGGTAAACATTCATAGGATATTATTTATTGCATTCATATTGTTAGTTGGAATTATTTCCATGACATTAGTTTTTATGTAGGTAGTTCATTAGGGTCATTTGATGGCATATGTTATATTTGTTCACTCCAATTTTCATTATTATTTTGAGAAACACATGAGTTTTGTTTCACCTTCAGTTAAACATGAGAGTCCTCATAACACTTCAGTTAGGCATGATCAACCTAACACACTTTTAGATGTTACCTTGCATGCAAATTTTGTCTCCTTTGCTCTTACTTGCATGAAAAAGTCATCACACACCATCTATATTCATATGGGAAGGATATCTAATCGCTTGTGATGGTGACATCGACATTATTTTATATGATTCTACTAGTGTTGTTGTTGTTGTTCTATTTAGCCTCTTTGTCCACACATTGCTCCTTTGTTTTAAGAGTGTTTTATCAAATTTTAATTGAAATGAATTAAAGTAATATATTTAAAATATTTAAATTGAAATGTAAGAATATATAGATCTGATAGTGAAATTAAATATAGTACAAAATTATATATAATTAAAAATCACTTAAAAATATTAAATAGGGCTATAAACATGTAAACCTCCTTAAAACATAGTTTATGTTAATTTTTTACACTAAATGTAATTAAAAATTTCTTGGAAATACATTTGGATTATGTGATGACCAAATATAAGAATTTAAACTACACTAGGACAAGTCCATAAGAGGAGGACTTGTCTGCTGAATATGTCCATGTCCTAGTTGACTAAGGACCTGATTTTTTAATTTGGGTCTATTATTATTTACAGGGGTGTGTTGATTTATTTTGTGTTTTTATATACTACACAAAAAATATACAACACAAAATCTTGTTCTTACATAATAAATATAATGTAAATCAAATGTAAGTGGGAGTAATGGGTAAGGAGAATAGCCGAGTATCTTAAAAAAACATGTGTATTTTTAATTATACCTATATAGCCCAAATATTCCCCAACTAATTTAGTTCTCCCTCTTAGGGTGATTATATTATCCATGATTGTGTAACTATGTGTCATGTCCCCCTTTTCAATCTAACCACACATGAAGGCCCTTAGCCTTTAAATTATTCCCTTGGGATAAGGGAAAAGAAATAAAAGAAAGAAAAGGGAACATTGTAGATCTTTTTATGAGCAATTAGCAAAATGTACTTTATGTTCTAATGTTCACTTATGTTGTGTTCTTTTAAAGGTCATGGGTGCTAAAAATGTAAGTTAGAGTTATAAGGATTACTCTTTTTAATATTAAAAGAAAGATTTCCTCTAAGTTGGATGACCCTTTTGGGGAATCATTATAAAATCAAGTGAGGGGATCATTTGAAGGGAGTTTGAATTGGATACTAAATCTTATTGCTCAAGTATTTCAAGCTTAAACAAGTGACTTAAGGATGAAAGCCTTGAAGTGCACAAAGGAATTTAGGTATGAAAACATTCATTCTTACATAGAGGGAAGCTTTAAATAAGGGTTGTAATTGTTCTTTATAATTGATAATTTTTGAATTACACATCTCCTAGGGTGGTGACTTGCTTTCATAAATAGATTAAGCATTGATGAGTGGTGTCTTTCTTTTGGAGGTCATTTCTGAAGTGTTTAAGGGTTTTTGAGGGTGGTAACTTGCCTTGAGGCATTAAAGAACCCATAAAAGGTTTGAGATACACTTTTAAACCCTATCCTAGGGTTTGTGATTTTATTTGGAATTTATTACATCTAGGTGAATTGCCTATTGAGGGTTTTGAGCATACATTCATGCCCTAGATTAGATCTATAATTTATTAATATTTATTTTAACTAAGTGACTATGTTTTGAAGCTCATTTTTAGGAATTATGAGGCTATTTGAAGGTAAAATATTATTAATAATATTATTCACATTGTTTTAGTTGGGATACCCCCTTGTGAATCCATTTGGAAAGGTTTTAGTGCCATTCAAGGCCTAATTTGCAATCTAAAATTTTATATATTTTTCTAGTAATTTCTTCTTATTATTATTCTAGTGATTAATCATTAGAAACATTCATTTATTGAAATGTTTGGTGGCTAGGATTTATTTTACAATTTTATTAATTTTCAAAATTATTTTAATGATATTTTGTGGTGATTCGGTCACTTGTAATAGTATGATTTTATAGGTAGTAGTGCGGGTTTCATGAAAATTCAAAATTAATAAATTCTTTCTAGGGTTCACTTTATAACCTCATTTTGTCAAATTATCCCAAATTAGGGACATTTCATTGGTATTAGAGCCAATTTGTTGATTAAATTATGGGATAAATAGGCATATCAAATAGTGACATGAAAAGGGCTAGGTTGGAGAGTCTTATTAAAGCCCAAGATTAGTTAACAAGGACTATGACCACATTAATTCAAATAATGAAGGGACATAAATGGGACCAAATCCCTTATAATGGAGTATAAAACCTTTATTCATTGGTATTTGATGGATTATTATGATGAATACATGGCACATAAACCCAAACTAAGGATGTTATTTAGCTTCAATGAGTTTTTAACATGGAAGCAAAGTAAAGAGGGATCTAGGATATGAAGGAATAACCAAGAAGATATGTAAAATAAATTTGGGATGATTGTTATTCATAATTTTTTATGGGGATCCAAACACACTAGTTAGGGTATGTGTAGACAAGGTAAACACATACCTTAATTTGTGCCCTAGGGGAGAAAAGGAAGCCTTACCTTTGCTATAATGCATTTGGAAGGAGATACCCATGATTGGTGGAATATTATAATGAACTCATAAATTCATGACATCATTGGTACATATGAGGATCTTACAAAAATTCTCATTAGGCATTTTGACAAAACACATATGGGGAGTCAAAATTTTTAAATTAAAATGTCGTATGTTAATACAAGTGGTGAGTTTCAAAAGGGGGAATCTTTGGGATAACCAATGACTAAATTTTCTAAGCCAAAAGAACCAAAAATTTAGGGGAAACCAAGTGAGGGTTCACAAGAAGCTAATAAAAAATAAGAAAGGCTACAAGTATAAGTCAACATGTAAGAAAAATCAAACATATGGTGATAGGCAAGTGTGGAATTTTTTGAGCCTCAAAAACCTAAAAATTTATATAATCAAGAAGAGTTGTTTCAATGAAGTAAAGGGAAACCAATGATGGAATTTTCTGAGCCATAAGAACCATAAATTCAAGGGAAGCCTAGTAAAGGTTTCCACTAAGATATGAATCAACCAATGGGGTTGAAAATGGTAGGAACTAAGGTGGAATTAGTATAAAAATTATAAATTATAACGATAAATCAAGGAGAATTTGTTAAATAACTTCATGATCCAACAAAGGATCAAGAAGAAATCTTGGATATGGATAAGGAAACCATAATGGAAAGGTATGTTATAAAATAATATTTTTGCATTGTTTCTAATCTTAATTCACCTTATCTGTGTAAATTCCTATTTCAAGTGGAATTTTGGGAGAAATAATTAACACTTGGAAAGGAATCACAAGTAATAACAAGATTAAACAAGGCAAAGGGATCCTTTGAAAGAGTAATGCCAAATAAAAAGAAAGAAGATTTCATTTTTCATTTGGAATAAGGATATTCAAATTTTTGTATATATAAGCAATTGAGTTATCATCTTGTTAAGTTCTCATTGATATATCCTCATAATTTGATATTTTGTTGTCTTGGATGCAAAACTTGTTCTATCACTAAGGTTGAGGTGAATGACACTCAATGGGGAAGATAATTCTTCCAAGTAAATTCTAGGAATGAGCATGACAAGTATCCATCATGGACATGGGATCCAAGTGAGCTCTATAAGATTAATATTTCTATTATGTCATTTGGTGAGACAAAGAATATAATTTGGGCCAACCAAAAGAAGGGGATAAGCATGAGTTATCATGGTCACAAGATCATAATAATTTTTATTTTTATAATTTTCAATTTGTTCACCTTAATATTATCAAGGCACCAATAAAGAGTCCATATCATGATTATAAGTCATGATAGACATTGTAAAAGTGTTTCTAAATACTAATGTTTTTACTAATATGTTTGTTCCATATGTAGGGTCACTAGATAAATCAATTGTAATGGCTATAAAGAGTATAAATAATGTTATGATTTATGTACATGGGTAATTAAGGGAAGGTGGTTAAACCCACCCAAATTCATGTTTGGAAATATTTGTAAATTATGAAAATGATTAAGGTAAAAAATGATAAAGAGGTGGGAAGACTCAACCAATGTAACACTCATAAAATCATGAAAATTTTGACATATTACAACCCTACACAAATTATTGAGATACTAGTGCCAAGTCTAATTTTATTGACTCAAATTTTTTTGAGTTAGATGAATAATCAAAACAACCTATTATGAACCAAAAAGTGTGAAATTGGAGCATACTACAACCCACATGGATAAGGGAAAGGATAGCAATAAATTGTGATTTTTATCACCCAAATTTTTTTGAGTTGATGATGTAAACACAACGGTATCATTATCACACAAATTTTGTTTTTTTTGACTGGTTATTATTATCTATAATTTAGTGTAAGAATATAAATACAACAAATTTTCACCTATGAATAATAAATGATAGATTTTCAAGCTACCAAGCATAAATGACATGAAAGAAAATAAGAATAGAATAGGAGTACTATACTATAAAATCCATGAATGAGATCAAAACATATATTCTATTTAAGCTAATGATCTAAATTACTTCTTTTCATACACTTGCCTATAAAGGCTTTTAAATGACTCTTCAAATTCCTATATGACTTTTTGAGTCCTTTTTGACACTTCACATATCTAGTTTATATTTTTTTATTACAATTGATATCAAATAAGACTAAATATCATTGCCACTTACCCATGCTAACACTCACATAGACCAAATACGTGTCTTGCCTCGAGACACACAAAACCTAAACAAAATCATTTTTTTAAAATTTGTTCCATTAAAATTGTATCTGAGAAAATAAATTACACTAACTCCTACTCTCCATGGCCTCTTTCTAGAGTCCCCACTCTTCTACTCTACCTACTCTAATCAACCTAAAATACATTTTAATTTTACAAACTTATAAACCCTTTACTTTCTTCATACCTTCTCTAAAACATTTTCCAAAAACCAAATTGAAAAATATTGAGCAACCAGAACATCAAAAATGAGTAATAATATGCTAGCCTTAGTTTTTTAAAATATAAGAAGGGCTTGATATGTTCATTTTACACTATCCAATAGATAGTGATTATTTACCCTATCAATGTCTTAACAAATATTTTCATTCTTCCCAAAAAAAAATCAATTTATTCTATGTGCAATAATATTGTACACCTTCTTTATCTTGTCTTTCTCTTCTACCACTTTTACCATTAAATCTTAACATACATGAGCTCTATATATTAACATGTATCAAATTATCATATATATCATAAATATTATTAGCATACTATTATTCTCACATCATGTGTGATTTCTAAAGGACCACTCGAGAACTTAATCACATGAATGTTTTGTTTCTCTATAGATCTCTAAAATACGATTTGTGATTTAAATCCCTTCATGAGCATCAAGTCTTATAGAGTGAGGCAAATCACAAAGCTCATATGCTAGGAATTTCCATCATCATTTCAACCATGAGGTCCCTCTTGGTAACATTTAAACTTCTACATGTTACTCAACTATATGTACCTATTGTTAAATATGCTAAAAATGTCAACCATAATCATTGTTCCTAAAATAGTGCTAGACTAGATAAAATAACATGATCCATTATAACCTCATAGGTGTCATCTTTCAATCATTTCCATGTGTTACATTGGTATGAACCAACCCAATCTGAATTTAACAAGCACTAAATCTTAGACCTAAAATAATAATAATCCATTCTTCTAGTGTTTATTCAATCAAATGGGTCATGAATGAAAAATATTCCTCCTCATTGCTAGGCTCAAATCAATAAAAATATAACATAAAATAGCTCTAGAAAATAATTGAATGTGGCATAAATAATGGAGGCCAAACACACTCCCCTAAATTCATAGATATCTAAATAATCCTATGAGTTGTTAGAGGCACAAACTTCTAACAATATGTTGATGTTTTCAACATCACTGGCTATCATGTGCCATTAACATAACCACAAAATTAGTGATGGAACTGAGGGAATCCATAATTCAATAACTAAATATGTTCATGGATGTATTTTTACTAATATAAAGATGAATCACTGAAATCACTATCCATAATAACAATATAGGACCCTAAAATTAATACTATCATTTGTATGCTCACCATTTGTATGTATGAGAGAGCTACCACTAGAGAAGAAAAATAGTACAAAACTAATATGCTATGTTTCTCCTCTCATACTCATTAAAATAAATAAATGCACCAATATGAACAATAAAAACTCTTTGAATCCTTCATATCAAGAAAAATACACAAAAACATCAAAATTTTATTTGTACCATGGAGGATAAAACAAGTTCTAATGGAAGTAAGAGTATTCAAAACTTCAACCTCCATCTCGAGCATATCTACTCTTCTGGGTTTGAATAATAATTTAGCCACACCATTGTTATTTATAATTTAGTGGAATAATATAAATATAATATATTTTCACCTATAAACAATAAATGATATATTTTCAAGCTACCAAGCATAAATGATAGGAAAGAAAATAATAATAGAATAAGAATACTATACCAGAAACTCCATGAATAAAACCAAAAGATATATTTTATTTGATCTAATGGTTTGAATTATTTCTTCCCATACACTTTCTTATAAAGGCTTTCATATGAATATTCAAATTACTCTATGACATTTTAATTTCTTTTTGACACCTCACATATCTATTTTCTACATTTTATTAAAATTAATATCAAAAAAGACTAAATATAATTTATATTTAACCACGCTAAAAATTACATCCCTTAACATGTTCTAAAAATTCTCATGATTTAGGGCATGATATGAGGTATATTAACAATTGTTTTTAGTTATGTTGGGTAACATATGTCTAGGGTAGCAAGTTGTTCGAAATAAGGTGAAGTTGGAAGGTTATTTGGGAAGGTGCTAAGGGCTTATGGATTTTTAGCAACAATAGGTACATGCATGACATCTGCATATGGGGGAATTAGAGGCCCATAGCTGATTGTTATGTTTTTTACAACACCTAGGGTAAGCCTTTAAATCATAGTTAAAACAAGGAGAGGTTTTGGATTGAGGTTTTCATTCCATGGGAAATATTTACACGTAGAAATTTCATAATAAGGTATGTTGGGACACCCCTTTAGTTATTAAAATTTCTTGAGGATAAGAAATATTGGGTGAGGAGGATTGGCATGTCCCCATTTCTGATATAACCACACATGAAGTCCCTTATCCTTTAAATTTTTCCCATGGAATAAGGGAAAATAAATAAAAAAATGGGGGGAATGTTGGGGACCTTTTATGAGCAATTATCAAAAATTTACTTTATGTTATAATGTTCACTTAAGTTGTGTTCTTTTAATTTTCATGTGCACCCAATCACTGAAGTGAGAGCTATAAGGATTGATCATTTTAATATTTTATAAAGGATCCCTCTAATTTGAATATCCATTTTTGGAGAATTATTATAAAATCAAGTGAGGGGATCATTTGAAGGGAGGTTAAATTGGATATTGAATCTTATACTAAAGTATGTCAAGCTTGAACAAGTGATTTGAGGATGAAACCCTTTAAATGCACAAAATAATTTGGGGGAAAAAACCTCTATACTTCCATCTAGGTCATCTCTATATAAAAGGTGTAATTGTGCTTCAAAATTTATATTTAATGAATTACACCCTCTCTTGGGGTAGTGACGTGCCTTAGCAAGTGGATTGAGCATTTAGGATTGGTGGCTTACTTTTGGAGGTCATTTTTGAAGTGTTTAATGGATTTTGAGGGTATCAACTTTCCTTTAGGCATTGAAGACCCATTCAAGGGGATTATCTACACTTTTGAACCCTCTCCTAGGGTTTATGATTTTATTTTGAATTTATTGTATCTAGGTGACTTGCCTACTGAGGGTTTTGAGGGAAAATTTATGCCCTATATCATATCTAAAATTTCTAGATAATTATTCTAGTTGGTTACTTGTGTTTTGAAGATCACTGTGAAGGATTGTGAGGTTATTTTAAGGTCAACTATTATTAGTAATATTATTTATATTATTTCATTTTGGTACCCCATTGGTAAGCCATTTGGAATGGTTTTAATGGCCATTCATGGCCTAATTTGCAATTAAAAATTTTATAAATTTTTCCAATAATTTATTATTATTTTTATAGTAATTATTCATTTGAAATATTTAATTATTGAGACATTTGGTGGTTGGGATTCATTGTATAATTTTACTAAATTTTAAAATTATTTGAATGATATTTTATTGGCAATTTATTCACTTGCAACAGCCTAATTTTATAGGTAGTAATGAGGGTTTCATGAAAATTCAAAATTAATAAATTCTTACTAGGGTTTGTTTGATAACCCCATTTGGTCCATTTGTCCCAAATTTGGGACACTAACCTATATGAATGTAGTTATAAAATTAATTTAAATTATTGAAAATAGGTTCTATTGACCTAGAATAAAAGATATAGAGACTAACTTTATGACTATTAGAATGCAACAACATTGAAATTGGAAGAAATAGTGCCCTTTTGCTCAGTGTGTAGTAAAATTACCAAGTGATTGCTATATGTGTTTGGAGAAACCTTGATGTGCTTATATATGGGAATATTTGAAATATTTTCACTAACCAACTTTACAAAAGGCATCAGAGAACCATTTTGAAATGTCTTGATTTTAAAAATTAACTTTAAGAGTGTAAGGGATAAGGTCAGAGTGAGGACCTATTTGACCTAGCAAAATATTGTTCCAAAAGGACATAAACTACTATAAAATGTTTGATATGAACTTGTAGGCTGAATAAGAATGAATAAAGTTGAAATAAGGATGCATGTATGATAGTTTTCAATGTTTTCAAGATAACAGAGGCTCTCTTATAGATCATGATTTAGTGCAAAGGTGAATACACTAAGTAAGGTAAACATGTTTCCACCACTTTATTCTAGTGGTACAAAAATGTTAAATTATTAGAGTAAAGTAGATAACCTAAGTGTGTATACACACTTTTTTATTTTTGTAAAGCTTAATTATGCAACATGTATATATGCAAAACCTATAATAATGTCATTGAAATTAATTATTGTCCCTATTTGAAAATTAATAATATTAAAATTGAAATTTGAATTTTGAAAAGAAAGTAATACAATTATATAGATGAAAAAGTATGCAATCTAATTAGCTTGTAACTTTGAAAGTGGATAAGTGATGTCCCCCTTATTAAGGAATTAAAATAAATTTTAAACCTATGACTAATTGAGTGTGATCAAGTGTAAATTTGAAAATATTTGAATTCTCTTAATTTGGAAAGATTATATGCTCCAATTATCATTTTAATGTGGAGATTACTTAAAAAATATATGAAGGGGAACCCACAACTCTATCTTGTTACATAGAAAAAGTGCAACCATAGATGTTGAATGTCACTAGAATCTAATGTGTCCCACTTATAACATGAATATGAATCACATGTGTAAATGTATATATATTATATTTGAGACTTTGAAAATTTTTCACTTTTTCACTTTTGCGCTTGAGAAATTTGGAAGTGCCATAGAGAAACTTAAATATGAATGGCTATCATTCTCCATGTACCATACCATAATCACCCAAAAGTGGTATTTGAGTGATAAGAGTGCTAATTGAGACTAATTATACCTATCTTATCCCTATAACTATAATAGAGAATATTGTCACACTTATCTAACCTTCATGTGGGCCACATGCATCCCTAGGTAGCTCTAAAGCAATCCCACACCATCATTCCTAATCTTATCCCTTTGTGCCTAGTTTTCTTCTAGTTGGACACTATCACCACATGGTGATAGTATCCCCAAAGTGGTTCCAATGTACTTTAACCTAAATTTTCCCAAACATATGTATTTTCAAAACTAAAGCCTCCTAAGTCAGCCTGACATATTTTATCATCTACACAAGCAACAAAAGAGTATAATTACATGAATTTTATCCGTTAAACCACTAGATGGAAATTAGATTCAAAATAAACATTTAAACATAGAAATATTTGGGCATAATTAATGTTATAAATTATTATTCTTCCATACTTATACATACTACCATCTACAATATCCCTAAGCTTGGATTTTCAAGATTTATAGTCTCAAACACATTCAAGGTACTCAAGGCCACTATAATACTAGTATCACTTGAACTTACACTAAAAATTAGGTGGGGATAAATACATAGGGATTGATCCCTCAGATTATTGGTATGTAGACAACTCTCTTCATAGTGGGGTGTTGAGGATGCCCAGCCCACCCTATTAATGAACACACTTTTCAGTTCATGCCCTATTTATATGAAAGATTAGGGTTTGCATAATAAATCAATAATTTTAGGTAAAATAAAAGGTTAATTTTTTTTTTTGTAGGGATAGACCCCAGAGATATAGAAATAGGTGCACATAGAATCTCAAAAAAGTCTTGTATAGAGGACACTATTACCAATTTTAGGACACTACTACCACTTTACCAATAATGGTGCTATTGTCTACTTGTGGCACTACTATCTAGGAGGGGTTATGACATAGGGATATAGTTTATGACATGGATACTAGCTTTCATCTTAGTTTCCATCACTCAAATCATTTGTATTAGGTTTTTTCTAGGTATGTCTTTATTTATACTATTTATTACTATTTTTAGAAAAGTCAAAGCTAGTAAATTATTTAACAAATCAATGGTTACATTTATTTTATATTATACAAATGATTAAATATATTCATATCCTTAACAAAAATAGGATTTACATACACTAATTCCTAAAAGGTTAAAACATTTGGTGAACCTGACTTACTTTGAACATTACTCAAACCCTAACCCTAGATAACCCTAGGGTTTACATTTCTAGCATCTACATTTTATATCCATACAATTTTTGATTTTATTTGATATAATCATGATAATAATGATATAATAATTGTATCACTTTTTGTTTTAAATTTTAATACTTTTATTTTCATGCTTGTTCTTTTTAATTCAAAATGAACTCAGATAGACATAAACACATGTATAGATCATACTTTATATCAATTGAAATATATGTAATATTTCATTATATCTCTAGCATGTTATTTTTATCTAATGAATAATTCAATAAGAAAAAAATACTTATAGACATAGGGTATTTATTACATAAGCTAATAACCAAATTTCAATCTTTAATGTCATATCTTATGCACAGGAAAAAATATCCTTCTCTTCCACATCTCCATGAGGGTAATAGATACTTTCCCTTTAACCAGGTCCATGTTATCACTCCACAAGATGAAGTATCCTAAAACATTACCACTAATACTCATACTCATATTATTCACACCTCTTACCTAAGGGTGTGTTCCTATATGTTTAATCAAAAGCAAATAGGGGTTGCACTTGTTTCACTCTAAGGGATAAAATTATCAGTATGAGAAAGATAATAGAAGATTTATAGAATAAAAATTAGTTATTAAGTGAATATGTCACATTATTTTCAAATCAAATTACATGTACACAATCTTTAGAATATTCTAGCATAAACCATTTATATGTATCTACACTTAACATAGTTGTGCCTATTACTCTTTCATATACAAATCATAAATCATAATAAAGTACATCTACAAATAGTGATTTAAAAAGAATTAAAATATCAAATAAGATTTAAATTAAGGTACTAAGGGAATTTATTAAATATAAATTGATCAGCCTACCCTCTCTACACCCAGTGAGGATATCTAGATATTATTATGCATATCATAGAATTTAAGGGCACCACACTGATTCATGTTTAGAATTGAAAAGGAAAATACAATAGATAATGGATATAGATGAATCACACAATGGAACATGATAAAAACAACATGTAATGACATGTATAAAAAGTAAAAAGGGGTCAAATTCAAAAATAGTATAAAAGTGGCACCCTAATCATAATTTAAAATAAAAAAGGTTCACAAAGCACAATCAAGTCAAGAAATAGTACAAAAAGCACATGTAAAGCAAGGAAAAGATACACATCTACCTCTCCAAAATGAGGCTCAACTTCAAAAATAGTATGGGTTTAGTCAAAAATATCTACAATAGTCTGATTATCATGGTCAAGGTTTGGGAAAGAAGGCCCAAGGAATCATTTCTCCTATTATTGCAATTGATAATGTTGGTCAATAGAGTTTGGGATTTATTGAACATCCTAATGCATATAATTCACATATATAGTTTATCAATGAATAATATATAGATACATAGGAAATGTTATAAAAAGAGATAAAAATTAATTTGTAAATTCAAAATCATGTTAAACCAAGAAGCATTCTCAAAAGAGGCTTTCTATAAAAATAGCCTCCACAACACCATATGTCTAAAATAAGCACAATTTTAAAGGGTAAAATCATAATCAATCTTCCAAAACATAATTCAGAAAGGTCAAATACATAGTATGAGGCAATTCCCTCTAGCATCCTACATTATTATGATTCCTATGATGAACAATACTCATATTCCTACTGCAACAACATTCAACTACAACATAGTAATCACATTACACGAGAGATTACCATTCCTATTTTTGACATAGGCCATAGTGATCGTGAGTCTCCCATGAGACTCATTGATTAGTATTGTTCCTCCTTTTTTGTAAATAATTCATCTCTTTTTTTTGTTACTTTTACATAGTTCATTTTCATGTTCATTGTACATAACATATTTATAGAAAATACATAAACAATATAATATGTAAAAAAAACACATAAACATTCAAATAATTACTCAAAATAAAATAAAATAATAGATTATATCCATTTCTATGTTTACATTTCTTATATTTATAGAAAATAAATATGCTATCTATCTTATTATATTTGGTTTTATCATATGTACATGCTTCACTTGTTCTTATTGAGTTATTGTAGATTGTTACAGGACTCAGGTCTACTGCACTGATCTAGACTTGTTATTATCTACCTAGTGGGGATATGTACATTGATACATGGGTATTCACTTGACATATTTTCCCACTTGGGGGCATATTATACATAGTTTTGATTACCAAGTTATATCCTTCTATACTCTACATTCCAACTTTAGCATTGTTATATCTTTATATTGATCATGCTAGTCTTACTCATATTTTTTGCCAGATACTTATACTTTAGACATAACATATGCACATCCTATCTCTTACATAGATTTGTACTACATATTCATGCATACTTTCATTTTTATCTTATTTAGTTTAGACTTTATTGTATTTATTTTATTTCTTCAATTCAAGTGTATTTGAATATGTCATTATTCTTTAGCTCTACGCCACTTCTACATAATATGTATGTTTTAGGAATGTGCCCATGTCCTTGAATGTGCTTTCCTGATTGTGTGTATAGAAATTTGGACATATCCTATGTGGATCTAATATAATTTTCTTATTATTTGCATATGTGGACATTTTAACATATCCTTGTATGTTTTATTTTCTCATATGTAGTGACATGTGCTCATGTCTCTTGCATTATGGCCCCTTGGCCGACTTTGTATACCTCATGTGTTTTGTATGTATGCTTTCTTATATGAATCATGGCCATGAAACTTTTATTTTCTTGTTACACACTAATTTAAAATGTTGTGAAGGTATTAATGCATCTATCCTTCTCACTTGGGTGTCATTTTAGACATCATGCCCCATCCACCTAGGTAGCTACCCAGTTATTACTTAGATTTATTTTTGTATAAATTAATTACATCTACCTTGACACCTTTATAAATGATAGACATGACATACATATTAGATTACATACTTATGCCTAGATCATCTTACATTTTGATGTTATATATGCACATTATATTGCATTATCATGATGTTATCATATATGATGCAACTAACAAAAATTTGTAGAGACTTTTATTTTGAGGATAGATCTTGGATAGGTTTAAAAACTACCCTAAAAAAAGGGGGAATTCATATGGGTTTGACATAGAGATTAGGATCCTATATTTCACTCATATTACATTTTTCAACACAAAAGCTTAGTTATAGAAAATTACACATAGGTAAACATAGTGGGAAAATAGAGACCCAAAAAGTAGTATAGTTGCACAAAATTTAAACTAGAAGGATATTAGCACCAAATGGAGACATTATTACCACATGTAATTAATATCTAAGATATGGCACCATTGTCTATTAATCTTAGTTTTAGAGCAACCTAGATTGGCTAGAATAGTATAGATTGTTTAATATAAGTTTGCACATATTCAATTACAAATTTATCAAATATACTTAGTTTTGATCAAATTCATACTATTTAAACTCAAATTCATATTAGTTTTCTCAAATTTGGAGCATTATGCATGACATGACTATTCCTTTATTCAATTCAGATACCTAGATATAATTTATTATAACTCAGTATAAAATCCATATACCTAGATATCAGATTTGGGGGTATGTGCAAGGCATATTATTTATTTATAATAAAATACACACTAGTTGATTATATGGAATGATAAATTCCATGTAACTCTCTACATTGTATACACCTGATACTATATTCTAGGTCACACACTAGTTTCATGCCTTAATTCATATGTAGTGGATGACATTTCTGAGTGTCCTGTAGTTGCTTAATATACTTGAGTGGCCATAGATCTAACATACATAGTTATATATACTTAGTTAGACATTTATAGTACTTTGGTTAGTTAAATTTTAGATGCATCTACTATACATGGGTTGGAAATGATGGATTCATAGCCTACTTGAGTTCTTGAGCCTCTTACATGAGAGGGTTAGACACATTTATTAGTAGAGTTTATTGATATTTCATCAAAACATGCTAAGGATGAGAATATTTATGCAATAAACTCATAGTCACATTCCAAATTAATAATTAATTTGAAGGAAAAAATTAGAATAAATATTTAAAGTACATATTTATCTTGTGATATCATGATAATGAAAGGCAATAGTAATTTCAACTACAATAAGAGAATTCAAAGCAATGTAGAAAGTAAATAACCATAACTATAAATAATAAATCATAAACAAGTAACAAATACATAAACCATATAAGTAACCATAACCAATAAATCTAAATTGATCTCTTATGAATACAGAGCCCCTTCTTATTACAAGAAATAACATATATATATATATATATATATATATAACCTATATATATATATATATATATATATATATATATATATATATATATATATAATGTTTACAAACCTATGAGTTTATTGAAACAAATTGAGTTATTTATGCACAAATGGTAAACAATTATACTTCACATTTTTACAGTCCTTGTTATTCTACTAACACACATTTAGTCCAATCCAATCTATTCATAGGTTATGATTCAAAAAGTAGGGGTGGGAAATGATGGAGTCAAAATTGGATTGAGTTCTCAAGCCACCCACATATGAATATTAAACAAACTATCAGCTCAATCTAAACTATTTACCAATTGATCATTGTAAAAATGCACACACATAAGTTATCACCAGGTTCATGCATGGGTTCATGTAACCAATGTGGTATATTCATTATTTTCCTCTTTCTAATCTCTTTACTTAGTTTTACTTCTTTACTCAACATAGTCTTTTACTTTTTATATCTTTTAAGTATGGATTAATTTATGCATGTTTCATTTGTAGGACATGCATCAGATCATACTTCACATAATGAGACCCAGCTTCACATACTCAGATCTAGATTCATGGTCTTTAATTCATAGGTAAGTATAGGAATGCTTCTTATTCCTTTATCTTAGTCATTTCACTTTGTTGAATTTCTATAATGAAGAGGGGGGGCATATAAAATCACCCAAAAGTGGTATTTGAGTGCTAATTGAGACTACCTATCCCTATCTTATCCCTAGACTTATTTTAGATCATATTTTCACACTTATCCATCCTTTGTGCAGGCCATAAGCATCCCTAGTCAGCTATAAAGTAATCCAAGACCCTAATTTCATGATCTTGGCCCTCTGTGCCTAGTGTTTTGCCAGTTGGACACTAGCGGCATAATAAGGACACTAGCACCATGTAGTGATAGTGTCCCCAATATGACACTAATGTATTTTACCCTAGCTTTTCCCAAAAAAAGAGATTTTCAAAATGAAAGCCTCCTAAGGTCAGACTAGACATATTTTATCATCTACACAAGAAACCAAATAGTATAAATACATGAATTTTATCCCTTAAAACACTATATAGAAATCATATGGAAAATACACATTCAAATAAAGAATAGGTTTGTCAAAATTAATATTATCAATCCCTATTTTTCCCTATTTCTTTAGACTACCATCCATTACATCTCTAAGTTTAGACTGTCTAGATTTCTAATCTTAAGTACATTCAATTCACTCAATGCCACTATCATACTAGAATTAATTTCACTTTCACTAGAATGTAGGTGTGGACAACTACATAGGGCTTGATCCCTCCTCTCTTCATAGTGGGGTGTTGAGGATGTCTAACCTACCCTATTAATGAACACACTTTCTATCTCATTCCCTAGTTGTATGGAATATTAGGGTTTTCATAATAAATAAATCATTAAAATAAAAATATAGGGTTCTATAACTCATGCATGAATGAAAAAACCCCAAATTTATAGACATAAGTACACCTAAAATCTTGGAATAATCATGCATAAAAGATACTACTACCAATATAAGGACACTTTACCACTTTGATAATAATGGTGCTACTATCCAATTATGGAACTATTATTTAGGAGGGGTTATGACAAGGGATTTAGTTTATGATAATCATACCAAATTTCATCTCAATTTTTAGCACTCAGATCATTTATATCAAGTGTTTTCTAGCCAAGTCTTTATTTACACTATTTATTACTATTTTTAGAAGAGTCAAAGATAGTCAATTCTATAACAAATTAGTGGTTGTATTTTTTGCATATTATTTCCTTGATTTAGTCTAATAAAATATTTAACAAACATAATAGTAACATACACTAAGTCCTACAAAGTAAAAATATGTACTCTATGTATGCAATGGAAATGTAATTGATCTATAAATCAATCCTAGCTCAAAGAAGATAAATCCTACTTACACTTTTGATTGTTGATATATTAGTTATTTGAGGTCATGAATAAGATGGATATAATACACCTATTCAATGGATATCTTACCATAATAAAATCACTTGGAAGGGTTCCAAAGTCTCCAATCAATCAAAACTATGTAGTAAACCTAGCTAGGTCCTATGTTTTCATATTCACAAATGTAAATAACAAGTAAAGAAAAATCTAACTTAGTGATCACCAAATCTTGTGGCACAAAGTTGGGGTAATAAAAATAAAAAATAAACATACATAGAATATATATAATCACATTAATGTATATAAAATCCTAATGAAAATAAAGTAAGTACAAATACAAATCTATCTACTCTTATAAAGGATGAACAAAGTTAGGAATATTTACCTTTTAAAACAAGCCTATCAAGCCTCAATATCTCCCTTGTCCAAGGTTATTTTCAAGATGTTTTTATGGTATGTAAGGATGAAAAGTATAAATTACCTCTAGTCTTCACAACCTACCTTTGTATCTAAAATACTTATCCATATGACAAAATTTGTATCTCAAAAGATAGTATTGAAACCTTAAGTTATGCATGATATAATATTATTTTTCTTATCTTCTTTAATAAATGATGAAATTATTGTGTTTATATAGATAAATATAACCCTAAATCTTTCTAAAATTTTAGCTAATAAGGTTAGCCCAATCGACTCTATATTGTTATTGATAAAGATAAATTAGGTCTTGATTTATATCAGCCAGGGGCTAACCTAGACCCTAAATAAGTTTGATCAATTAGAGTATAAGGTTGGTGGGGATGATAGTATAATGTAAACCATTGGAAAGGGTTTTAGTCTTAGGTAAGGGATAATTAAAGTGAAAAATGACTAGAGGAGGGTACAAAGGAGGAGATAAAATTTAGTGGAGTGTTTTTTAGAGATGGTGGGATAAATAACAAGTGGTAGTAAAGGGATAACAATATTTTGAAGTTCCAATGGTCTAGGCACCCATTTTTTACACCCCTAAGTCATGACCTTAGAGATATTGAGACTCGATGGTTTCCTAAAAAAATAAAAAAGCATCAATAATTGATAAAGTTTAAAAATATTATGTGTATACATATTCCCCAACTGAAGCTCATCATGTGTCATGTAGGTGTAACATAGGATCGTGCTTCAGGAAAAGAACATAGTAACACACAAGTTTAAAGATAAATAAATTATAATAAGGATCAAAATAAGATAAATGAAAATATAGAATTAAACAACACATACCTGTACATGTTTTAGATAAAGGATGAGATGAAATAAATCTAAAT
>JARHVA010003126.1:465000-757500 GCA_037957365.1 Torreya grandis | reverse complement strand
ATATAATAAAATAAGTGAGATACTAATATCAACTCATTTTGGTTATATGAAAAGGAAATATAAAATGGATTTAACTCCCCACAATGTGTTCTCCATTCCTCAAGACCTCTTATAGAGTCGTTGGTATACTATTAGGATTAGGTACTTATGTGAGAATATAGGTAGCACTAAAATATTTTTATATTATCCTTTCCCAATATACTGGCCTACCACACCCCAATGGAACTTGACTCTATCATGAGGAAAACTATAGAGTTTTAGATTTGAATAGAAAAGGAGATATGCTATGAATCATGTATTTTAGTATGATTTGAATTTTGAGATTTTAATGTTGCCTATTGTGTCATTTTATTTTTTTTGAATGACTTGGATTTTTAATTTTATGCCTTTGAATATTCCTCCTCCATACTGATTTGGAATAACCAACATGAGGGGTAAAAGTGATACACATGAATGAGCTTTATACTTTGGATAAATAAAGCTAAGTCTCAAAATAAATGATTGAATAAACACTTAGGCTTAAATATTAACGAGTATGATATCTCAAGTTTTAACCATGTGTATGCTTAGTTTAAAAAAGGAAATAAGGGAGTAAAGGGATATCCATATTGGATTGGTATGAATAGGAAAAAAATGATATGACTTATTTTCTAATTGATCACATGATAAATAAGAATTAATAAAGGGATCAAGGTTTGTATAACCAAGTCACAATAACAATTATTTGTGGTGTTGAGATAAGGTATAAAACAAACATGATAAAATATATAGACATCCATGAAAAGAAATAAACTCATAAATATAAGAATTTAATCATGGAAAGCATGAAAATAAACCATAAGAGAAGATGAAATAAATGAAACCATATAAAACACATAATGTGAAATATAAAGATCCATGTGAGATAGATAAGTGAAGTAAAATTTGAAACATAGTCAAATGATAAAAGATATAAATAAAAGTAGATCACAAGTCCAATATAAAATCATAATGAAGAATATATTGAAATAATACCATGATATGTTCACAAATGATGGTAAATTTATCCACAAATATTATCCATAAAATATGATATATCTCTGTGAAGTTAGATCCTAACTACAATGAGAGTCTCATTGATCTTCAAGGAAAGTTTTGAAAAGACTTATCATAAAATCTCCTCTATAAAAAATGTAAATATAGATGAACTATTATTCTCATGAGGGATATCATAAATATAATACTCAAGAAGAGTAATATGAGTGGTATCTATGGGACAAGAAGGATCCATCTATGGAGAAGGGACAATAGGTGGAGAAGGATCCATGGGTTGGTAAGGAACCACAAGTGGAGAAAGGGCCAATGGTGGAAGACCCATGGGGGAAGAAGGAGGATCCTTATTATGTTGGAAACCTTTGGGAGGAGGAATAGTGGGAATAGGAAGGGTCAAAAGGTGATCCTAAATATGATACTATATAATGTATTAATGATTAATGTGATGGGTAATGCATTGGTGCTAAATATAATATATCTTTCCATATTTTAGAATATACTCAAGTAACAACTTGGGAGGAGGTATAGACTTGTGTGTAGGTTGAGAAAGAGTAGGATGAAATATGTTGATATATTATTGAAGCTTTCAAAAATAAGTGTAAGAATGATTATTTGTGCCATGGAAGCAACATATATGCTTGTTAGTAGACTTTGTGGGTATACTAATAGAAGGAGTAGAAGTAGAAGCTCAAGGAGGCTAGTATAACTAGTAGTCTATAGTCCAATGATTAAAAACTTAATGAATATAATATTAATGTTGATAATCCAATTGGGTGGGTAAGGGATAAATCTACAACAAAAGAAGTATTCCATCACCAAGTGAAGGTAGGGTAGGTGGAAATATTGGGCTAGGCTTGTCTGAAGGAGAAGAAGAGTCAGATACAAGATGAGGCTTAGGTAAAGGTAGAGTGGGATTAGGATCTAAAATAGGCTTAGTTGAGGGAGAAACATGACACATAGAGTGATTAAGGATAGTAGAGAGCATCTATGGGGGAATAAGGCTATAGGGATCTTAGTATTTAGCAAAATGATAAGGACCAGTCATAGCATGATCCATGAGAATTCTCTTAAGAGGCTATACCAAAATTAGAGGTGTATCATGTGAGTGATCCATCTCTATACTACAAAAAAGTAGAATAATATTAAAATTGGGAACTATATAAGAGGGAATATGATATGATGAATGGAAAGACTATAATAAAGAAAAATGATATCAAAGAATCTTGGCATATATATCCTAGATAAGACCTCCTAGAAATGGATCATCTAAATTATAACCATCATCACAATTAGGTGTATGAATGTTGATTATTCAAGTAGGTATGATATTTTTCTAGGAAGTGGCATGATGAATAGAATGTTGAGTTTTGGTTAATACCATAATTATTTTGTTGATAGGTGACTGAAGAGAATGAAACTTCAATGATGGTGGAAGTTGGATGATCAAATTAGGGGATAAATCCAAAGTTTTGATCTTTTTGTTGATTTAATCTATCTCATTGTCATTGGAATATAAGATTAGGTGGTATGTTCCCAATGAGTTCAGGGTGACCATGATAACCTTGAGTAGAGTTGATGAGAAAATTTAAACATTGAGATTCCATGAATGGAACACTCAGTAAGGGTTCAAGGGTTGGGATTTTGAATACACCACATTCTTATAATTATTCACAATTCTAATGGTTTGTGTCTACTTGAATCCTATAGATATCACCATTGTGGGGAAAATTGACACATTGGAAAGCATAAGAGGCATAATCTCTCATGCAATGACTCCAAGGTTTGCCAACCAAGATTTTATAAGAATGGGGGAAGTTAAATATCATAAAATTCACATGGAAAATGAAAATAGGGATGATAATAGGAAGAAACACAACCTAAAGGAGGCATTTTACTTTTACATAACCTTAACATGTACTGTGTGTGGACTTAAGATTACACTCATAATATCTAGGAATTTTAATGAAGTTTAAGGAGGTAATGAAATTAATCAAACCCTCATCAATAAAACCATTATTAAATTATATATCACCAATTTTAATGATTATAAATAGTGGAGGATCATCAACATGAATTAGAATATTATTAGGGATCATAGAAGCAATAAGAAATTTCAGGGAGATAAAAGTGTCCATTATTTCATAAATGTGTATAGACATTTCTTCACATTGTTATAAGATACTATCTTTTGACCTAGATAAGGTAGCTTCATGTCCTATTGGGAGAAGTCAAGGGATGTTAATTTTGAATAATATTTGCATTAGGTATTTGTTGTAATGCAAAAAAGATCACATGAGTTCAATAAAGGGTATTTGATATGGTAGAGTGGTAAGTTTTGTGATAGGGTACCATTCATCACAACCTATAGGAGTAATGCTAGATAGAGGCACATAATGTTGGATGAGCTCATATTAAGGAGGATTAGAAGTGCATTCAAACTTGTGTTGGTAAGAAAAGTTTGTTTTAGTTTGAATACAAATTGGTTGATTGTCTTTATATGATGGGATAGTTGATTTAGGTTTTTTTATTAGAAGGTTGAATAATGTTTTTAATAGGTGTAGATGTTGGGGTAATGGTATAAATAATATGTGAGGTATTATATAATTCATATTTTGTAATTGGGTCTTTAAAAGATATAAGTTCCTCTTACCCCAACTCTTTTAAGTGATATGGGGAATAATCTTGAATAACATAGAATGTTTGGGATGTTTCGTGCATGTGTGTAGGATTAGTATCAATGAAAACAACTACCGTTCACATATTAGTCATATTTACCACATTATCTTTACGTGTTTGGTTTATAATACTTTTAGCATTATTAGTGGAGGGATTAGGCTTGTCATTATTATTTTGATGATTAGGAAGAGGGTATTTATATATGGCCAGATGAACATTAACCTAGTTCAAAGATTGATTTTTATTTTGTGTTTTGTGATATTTAAAGTCTATATAATAGGTTTGTTGGAACTTATAAATAAGTGAATCAAGGTCAAATTTTGGGCCAAGAGTAACATACATAGATAAATTACGTAATTGCCTACAAGTCTCGTGAGAGTGGCCCCAACTTGTATGAAACCAATAAACTTTATTTGGATCATACCATGATTTCATAAAATGAGTGGGGTCAATCTCTTTTGTTAAAGGCCTTGGTAGAATATTTTGGATCTCGGCCAAGGATAATGGTTTATGAACATTAATATTATTTATGTGATAAAATTGAGGATGATATGTGTTGTTTAGAGGGGGAGATTACTCCATAACATTGTTGGGAACAATGGATTGAATATAATGAATGGCATCATAACAAATAGTAACATTGTCATTGGTAGCATGATGAATTTTATTTTTAAGGAGCATGCGAGTGTATATAGGAGGTTTGGATGGTTCTAATTGATCATTGAGTAAATCTTGGTGCTTAGCTTGATCAAGGGTTTATTCCAAAGTTATTAGAGAGAGAGAGAGAGTCCTAACCCAGTATTAAAACTTGGGATAAAGAGATTATCATCTTCCATGTTATGTAAACATTTATTAGACAAGGTCTTCCACCATTTTCCAAAAGTTTGGGCCATTTCAGTTTCAAGTTGCTTAAAATGATAAAGTGAGCCAAGGTATTCTCAGGGAGGTCATTAGTTTGAAACTCTTATACTAGGGAATTGACTATATCTTCCAAGATAGTGATAGGATGGGATTTGAGTTTATTGTAAAAATATAAAGCATTTATGTAGAATTTTAAAAAAATATATATTTAAAGAAACAAAAGTGTTTAATTTGACCCAATATTTATAGATATTCCCAAATGTTTTTAAATTCAAGGTAGGATTAGTTGACCCATTGTAGCTAATGGTAGGTGTGATACCTCCGATGTCTATATTATCAATTTGAGGTGTAAGAGGTTCATTTTGAATATGTTTTATCATTTTGTTAACAAGGGGTGGTTGAGGAATGAGGTTACCATGGGAATCCCAAAGTGGGGGTGGGGGCATTTTGATTTTTTTCTCCCTATATAACCTATTATGGTTGATTTTAAAGGTGAATAAAATGATTATGCATTTGTATCATTTAATTGGAATTATTATTTTAAAAAGTTTTCATTTTATTAAGAGTTTTTAATAAGATTTGTCATGTTTGAAAGGTATTTTGACATTTTTTTTGTTGCATGCAAAGTATTAGTATTAGTATTAGTGGATTGGGTTCCACTATAAGTAGTGGCATGCACAAAACTAGTGGCTTGAGAAGAATTGGTAGAAAAAGAAGCACTAATAACATGATTAACATGTGTAGTGAATGATAGAATAGTACAAGGATTCCAATTAGAAGAAAAATAAGTACTAGTTAAATTATTACCATTGGTATCAAATCATGCACTAGTGGAATGATTGAGGAGGAAGGGTCTTATAAAAGGTCCACTAGATGTTAAACCTACCATGTTAGTAGAGATAATTGGCATGGAGGTTGAATAATTTAAAGAAGAAGAGGCAATATTGTGAGGAGTCAAAATATAAGGGATAAGTTTAGAATCAAAGAAGGTATCAACCCCAAATCTATGAGAGAATGTAGGGGAGGGTAAATTGGGTTCTTATACTTGAAAACTTATCATGAGATTGTAAATAGTTATAGGGTCTTTTCCCCTATGTTGAGGAAATTCATTAATGGAGAAAAGAATTTTAGGCATGTATTCTAATTCTATCTGATATTCTAAGGAGAAAATAGGGTTACAAATTGATGATGAATGCATAGGAGTCTCATAATTAGTAGTTTGAGTGGCAACATGCACATTGATTTCAACTAAAGTGAAAGCCACCAGTTTTTTTTAGGGAAACCTATTGGTATTGGTTAGGCTCATTATTTCTATTGAGTTCAAATTTGTGTTATAATTAAAAAAGTTTAGGATGAATAAAGGAGTTTAGATGGGTGATACAAATATAAAATTAGAAAATAGGAGATAGATTCAAACTAGTCAACTATGTTATGTAGCCCGAGGCACATAATAGGGAGATAAGGATACATAGCCAAACAAGTCAACTATGTAATGTTGAATAGGGAATTGAATAGGAATATAAGGATATATAGTTATGTAGATCAACTGTGTACTACTGAATAGAGAATTAAATAGGAAGATAAGGATACACAGTCATGTAGATCAACTATGTATTACAAGTAAGAAAGTTAAATAGTATATACGAGACTTTATCGAGCAAAATGATAGTTTTGTGAAATAGGAAAAAAAAATTCAAGATTATCATTAAATAAAATGAAATCAAACGCATAAGTAATTAGATCAATGTGACTAATCTAATTGGAACAAACAACACAAATATTGCACCAATGTTGGCCAATGTAAGTTTTACAATACAACACATAATGATAAAAGAGAAAGCAATAATTGAAAATTAAATGCTAGCCTATTGGTTACCCTAAGTATTATTATATTATAATAAAGATTGATTTTAATGTGATAAGAAATTTGGCTGAAATAGGGAACTAGAAATCAATCTAAGGTTGGTTTCAAGATGTTTGGGCTAAAAGAGATATATATTTGATGGTATTGGCTTGGTATTAGGGCTTAACACTAAGTTAATAATCCAATATTAATAAGTTTTCCAGGTGTTTTACCAATATATACTATTAACCATGTATTTATACTTGGCCAAAAAACCAAGTTGGCTTCCCCCTTGGTGATGAAATCCAAGTAGGTAGGCCTTGGGAAGACAAATGTTAAATGATTTATCAATATAAAGTAGTTTGGTAGTGTGTGAAAAAATAAAAATAGTGTAACTAAAATGGTACTTTGAAAATAACCTATTTAAGCTATATGGTTTATTCTAATGATATTAACAACGAAGAATAAAAGGTGAATTAATTACTATCAAATAGATGTTAATTCCTTGATTGAGAATAGTATTAAGTCAATTTAGGTGACACTATATGTAAATAGTATAGAATAGATTCAAATGGGTCACTAATATTATGTAAAAGCAACATTTATAAGAACATAGTTGAATAGGTCAACTATGTCTTCTAGATGGAAGAGAGACTACACAATTGTGTCAAACATATCAACCTAGTTTGATATAGGGTTACAGTTTTAAAGCTAAAAACTTGTAAAAAAAGTATTAAAAGAAGAAATAAAATGACAGAGAGAGAAAGGAAGTAATTTTGATGGGATTGAAGATGTTTTGATTTCAAATTTTTATGTTATAATGCTCAAATGTTGTTTCAAAATTATGCTAATTGAGTCAACTAGTTTGACCAAGTTTTTAAAACCCTATATGTTGAAGAATAAATGGTGAATAAAGTCAACCTATTCAACTATGCTTGTAGACTTGTATGTTAATAGAATAAAATAATAGAAAAAGTCAACTGGTTTGACTATATATGCAAATATGGAGCTGAAGAAGAGAATGTGCTGAATTGATTGATCCCCCAACCTATATTTGGTGAATAATTACATAAATAAAATAAATTTGTTTGGAAGTGACTATGTGTTAAACTTGCACACATAAATTTGAAACTATACTGATTGGTTTGATACAATACTAAAACTATAAAAAATATAATATGATGACAAAAAATGATGGCATGAAAGAAAACCTGCAAGGGTTAGATTCACATTGTGTTCAATAGAATGTATGCAAAGGGAAATGTAACTAATATATAAATCAATCTTAGCTTAGAGAAGATAAATCCTACTTACACTTTTGATTATTGATACATTAGATATTTGGGGTCATGACCAAGATGGATCTGTTAGACCTATCCAAGGGATCTATTACCACATTAAAATCACTAGGGATGGATCCAAAGCCTCTAGTAAATTAAAACTATGCAATAACCCTAGTTAGGTGCTATGTTTTCAAATTCAAAAATGTAAATGACAAGTAAAGAAAAATCTAATCTAGTACTCACCAAATATTGTGGCACAAAGTGGAGGTAATAAACATAACAATTAAACTTGCATGAAAGATATATACTCATGTCAATGTCTATAAAATCTTAATGCATGGGAGAGAAATAAAAATGTAAATTTATCTGGTCATACAAAAGAGGAACAAAGTTAGGAATACCTACCTTTGAATACAAACCTACCAAGATTCAATCTTTCCATAGGCCAAGGTGCTTCTCAAGATTTTGTTGTGGTATGAAAAGATGCCAAAGATAAATTAGATCTAGGATACACAACCTATCTATGCATCCAAAAGACTTCTCCATAAGACAATATTAGTATTTCCAAAGAAAGTATTTAAACCCTAAGCTATGCTCCTCAAATAGAATGGTGGATAAATAGATGCAAAATATAATATTATTATTCTCTTCCTCAATAAATGATTAAATGAATGTGTGTGTGTGTGTGTGTGTGTGTGTGTGTGTGTGTGTATCGGTTATTTAGGGTCTAAGTTTTCAACCGATAGGGTCAACCCAATCAAATATGTATCATTATTAACAAAGATAAATTAGGTATTGGTCTAGGTCACCCAAGGGGAAAATTAGACCCTAAATAAGTTTTATCAATTAGATTATATGGTTGATGGGCTGATAATAAAATGTAAAACATTATAAATGTTTTTAAGCTTAAGTAAGGGATAATGCAAGCAAAAAATTACTAGAGGGTGAAAAGAGCAAGCAAAACTAAGTGGAGTGTTTTTATGATATGGTGAGATAAATAGAAAGTGGTAGTAAAGGGAAAAAAATCAAGTAAACTAATGGTTTACCCAACCCTTTCTTGGTGAACCCCTTAAGTCATGCACTCAGAAAGATTGAGATTCGATGGGTTACTGCAAGAGAGAAAGCATCATTAATTGATAACATTTGAAAATATTATGTATATAAACTTTGTATTGGTTTTATATTTAAATTATGTAACTATTGAAACCTCAAACTATTGGATTTTTTTTTACTTTTAATTGTAGGAATGAGTGCACATGCATGTCACATGCACCCATAAACTAAAAATATTGAATCATGTTGTAATGTTTTAAACTGTATATTTCATTAAATTTGAAATTTATTCATGAGTAATTGAATTCTCAAGACAATCCCATTATGATGCCACATTTTTGAGATGAGATATGTATCTTGTAATTCACTTATCTCAAAAAAAGAGTTGTATAATATGTGAAATATGGAATCATGTAGTAGCACTTTGGATAATTAGATTAGATTGTATCATAATATTTGAATATAGAATTTAATTAGCATAAGAACACACACACACACACACACACACACACACACACACACACACACACACACACACACACACACACACACACACACACACACACACACACACACACACACACACACATCATGGCACATAAGTACATAATATATATAATGCATGATAGGTATTAACTAGAAAAATCAAGTCCCAAATTAAACTTGATAGAGTTTAATCATTATTTACAACCCAATATAATGTGATACAGAAGAAAAACCACTTGGTTTATTGAAAATTATCATTCATTAAATTATCAACCCAGGGTCCATATACTTTAGTAAGGTCTCTGCATTATATGTGCACACTAGGCTCTTTAGAAAGTTGAGATAATAATTATTGCATATCGGAAACACACTTTGAAAATTTTTAAATGAGATAATGTAATCACTCTTACATGAATGGAAAGATACATAAATGAAACTAATAATATTTTGGAAACTTCCTATGTTTGAACTAAATATAATCAATTGACCATAGATAAGAAAATTTACTTATAATGAAATTGATCTATAAGGATTAAGAGACATAAACACACACAAATGGAAATTTAAATCCTTAAATTAAATTTAAAATATATAATTAATGGATGGGATTTTCACAAGAACTCCTCATAAGTGGGCCCTACTTAGTTTGACTTTTGATTCATATTCCTTCCTTGATTATGAATTATTTAGCTCAAATCTCTTCACTTCCATTGATCAAAGTTTATAGCAATAAAATGATTTTTTATAATAAATTACAAAAGATTACATTATCCTCTTCTCTTAAAATTTTTATATGTTTATGCTAATATTAATCAAAACTTTTAATCACCTATGACTCTTTCCATATATAGAGAGAGGATGTGATTATTATATAAGTAAAGATATTTATAACTACATGATTCTATATAATGATATAAATTAGAATAATATAAGGTTTTGATATGGTTAAAACCATATGATCATACAATCCATAAATAATAATGATGATGTAATAGTATTATATTATGGTTAAAATAATTTATCATAAAGTTTCATGTTTGTTGGAGACTATTGAATGAGTTAGAATAAGATTAAAATTGAAAAATAGAAATTTTATTGTGATCTATAAAATGATCACCTATAGTCATTGTTATGGGTGAACTTATCCAATTAGTGCATGTTATCCCTATTTGTTGTAGGTACCATGTGACAAATGTCTAGTCAACCAATGACTATGGCTATGTCTACCAGAATGGTTGCAGGATATTTGAACATAACAACTCACATATTAAAATTCTAATTAGAAATGAAAATTTAAACCATATAAAACTATTTAACTACATTATAAGATGTATAATTAAAAATATTTCCTTCACACACACACACACACACACACACACACACACACACACACACACACACACACACACACACACACACACACACACACACACACACACACACAGATATATTTACCACATATACACGAGTATATTTATGAGTCTTTTGGGGAGAAAATTATAAAAAAAAGAACAAAGTAGGAATTTTTTAGATATCATATGAGACCATTACTAGGGTTCATCAGGAATCATGGCACTATAGTAACAAGTAATGAACAATAAAATAATGTCACATAATTTCACGTAATTGGAATAATATGTCATATGTAAAGCATAAATGCCTCAAACAAGGGACATGTGAATGTCACATAAGCAAAAAATTCCAAGGGCCACACACAAATGACAAAATTATTCCATATAAATAATAATTTACACATACAAGAGAAAGTTATCACAAAATAATCAATTCAAAGCCTATCTTATCATGTAGTAAAGTAAGAAAGAAACATAGTTCAAATGAAACTAGTTTACATCCACCATATTTATCCATGTCATTGTTATCAAGTGACATAGTCATTTAACAGATGTTAAGTATGAGTGATTATAAAAAAAACTATGATATATAGCTCAACATGGTAGAAAGGTTGTGTACAAATACAACTTGTTAGATTATTCATGAAGAATGAAGAAATGCTCCCAACATAGTAAGGTTGTTGGATAATAAGGGAAACCCAAATTCAAAACCATGTAAAAGTATGTTTGGTATCACACTCAAATACCTCATGAAAATAAGTGTGTATTAAAAATTAAAATATGCTATCTACATAACATTTAATAAATAATAGATGGAAAGTAGGCTAGAAATAATCAAAAAATGCTTCCAGGTCTTTATTTTTAATTTTTGGAGTTTTTTACATATTTGATTGTTTTTTTAACTTTTTTCACATTTTTTTGAATTTTTACCTTATTATAATTAAAAATTTCTTAATAATTAAGGCTCCAAATATAGAGTAAGAAGGGATTGGAAAAATCCTCAATAAGGTGAAAAAGCATAAAGTGTTCATAAAGAAGGGAAGTGATATGCCCCCAAGGTATGTGTAAATGAGTCATGAAACTATAGATAAAATGATTAAGATACATAAGAATGTACATGATCCTCATGGGAAAGAAAGAGATGTGATCATGTAGGTGTAATAAAGGCTATAGTAGGATAAGTTTGAAATAGTGAGTATTGAAATAGCTTGAAAGTTGGTTGTTTTAATTTATTTGAAATGTTTTGAAAATAAATAGGGAAAGTGACCAATGTAAAAATAAATACAAGGGTTAAAATATTTTTGATCAACTCTTGAAGATAACAATGGTGTGCATTTACTTTAAGATGTTACGAAGTAGAGAGATAGTAGGAAGTGTTTGAGGTTTAACACTAAGCATAGATAAAGATCGAGCTTGTTCCAAGGATCAAAGGTGAGCATGAGATCATATAGATAGAGATAAATGGTGCATATTAAAATCAAGAGGTCAAAGTGAAATCTATTTATCTTTATTAAAGATTGAGATCTGTATAGAATATTGATGGAGCACGTTGAGTCAAAGTTTCTAGATTACATAAGATGAGGTCAACTATTAGAGGTTTAACATTTGAACATTAGCACCTATGTGTTAAAGTTTGGAGAATATCAATGGTACTATATTGATGTAAATTTTAGAAGACATGATATGTGAGCATGGTGTTTGATGTTTAACTATGACCGTTTGTATTTGAATATTTGAATTTGCAAATGAAAAATTATTGCTCTATATTTTGGCCATATCTTTTGATTTATATATAATATGATCATGTTGTAAAAGGTAATTATGAAGAGGAATCCATGTTAAATATAATGAACCTAATTTTCATATTTGAAAGTGAGTACAGTCAAAGATATTATGGTTTAAATTTTACTATGTGTTCATTCTTGTTCTGCAAATGATCTGAGAGGTTTATTCGAGCTTGTTGTGATATATCTAGATGAATTGGATATTGGGGAGTGTTGTATAATACACAAGGATATTATATGTGAATTATTAAGGTTTTAAAAATAATATTTAATATGATTTATTTTTAAGAATTTGACTATGTATTCATTTATGGTGACTGTGTGCACATAATGTTGTTTGAGCTTACACAAAAGAGTGCAATGATGAATGTAAGCATTTGAGCATGAATAAAGGGAAATAAGAAGTGGGATTATGTAATTTAAATTGGTTATATTTTCTTATTTTGTTCATTGATATGCTAAATGGGTGAATAGGTATCCATGAGACCTATAAAATCTGCAAGGGTCTTACTAAAAGGTGTAGCTACTTAAGGGTGACCCATAAATGCTATGGAAGATCTATGAAGATTTTATTGAGCTATGTCTTGAAGAGATAGATTAATTAAGGGTTAATTAATGCCTAATTTCTAACTAAGATGGTGATGATCATGATCTCTCTATAAATAGTGAAACCAAAGATGATGGTTTCTAGGTTTGAAGCTATACTTGTGTGAGAGACTTGAGAGAGATTTGAGAGTGGCTTATTTGTGTTATTTTTGGATAAAATGAGGGTTAGAGTTACCTATATATTATTTTAAGATAATAATAAATTAAGGACTATTTTTATGACCTATAGGTCATAATTTAATTGGTAGAATAGTGCTCTTGCATATTGAGTGTGAGTGAAGGTGAAGAGTGATAAACAAAGGTACATCACTAGGTGTTGAAGATATAAGTGCATAGGTGGATATATTTAAAGTTTTATTTTGGAATCTCAACATCTAAGGGGGTTATATCTTCCTTTCAAGGTCAAACTTTCTAAATGTTTGGTTGTTATTGAAACTTAGCTAAACATGTGTTGTAGTACCTTATGAGATTTAGTCTCACTAAATAGGAATTATTGTTCCTTTATTAGTTAAAACTATTCTGAATTGGTTCTTGTTATTATAGGACATTAATCCAATTATAGGTTCTAATGGGTTTTCTCCCCCAAAAGGGTTTCCCACATATGTCATGTGTCATGTAACTGATCTTACATTGTCTCTCTTGCTCTTTGCTATAAATGATGTATATGCTTCATGAATGCTTATGCTAACTGGTTAAGTGATTGTAAATATTAAAATTCAAGTTGTATTATTTATTCTCACTAATTCATCCCACCTTAGTGATTGTACCTATAACACTCTTATGATTTTATCTTTATTTTACATCTTTTCAGCCATTGAAAATGGTATTACATTAAAATAAAATTTAATTCTATATAAAGAGCCTCAAAATTCATTTTACATCTAACACTCACTATTTTGGCACATAATTACATAAAATAAATCAATAGTACAACTCAACATACTGCATACTACTCAGTTATCACACCTAGATGTGCATGCTTGATAAAATAAGGGACTAAGGGAAAGTCATCCTATCATACCATATAATTTGATTATGAATGTTACCTAAGGGATAAATAAATGTGATGCAATACCCTTATCATTATGGTTAATGTAGGTAGTGTCTAGGACAATAGGGATTATACTCTGTGAGATTTTCATATCCCACAACCTAGTTTTTGCTTTCTTTTGAATTTGATCTTGTTGCTTTATGCATAAGTGTTCATTAGGTTTTGAAGGATATTTAACCAAAATGGCTCATAGATAGTGAATTAGGGACTCTCTATATATAATAGGATTAGCATACTTAGACACAGGTGCTCCCATAACCTCAAAATAGTTCCTACATAGAGGACACTAGCACCATAAGTGGACACTAGTGACACAACTCTATAATATAGGGTAAGGTCCTATTATCCAAGATTATTTTTGAAACCTCAACCATATATCTATTTGTAGCTTCCATATCCTTCATCTCATGTAGTTTCTAGCTAAGTACTTTTTTTATCTCATTCATTTTTATTTATAGAAACATCAAATTAGACTAGTTCTTTCACAAGTTAATGATTGTGTATATTATATATTCATCACCCTATCTTATTATACATACCCTATTAAAAACCTATGATTTAAAATCCATAAAACCTAAAATTTTATTTCATTTATCAAACCTACATTACTTTGAATATTACTTAAGACATTAGCTTCATCTTAGGGTTTGACTTCTACATTCTTATGCACTAGATTAAGGTTATAAAATTCTAATTTGTTCATAAATTAATTAGTCCAAATTAATCCTTTATTAGGGTTTCATTAAGTTAATAAAATCTAATTTTTTTCCAAAAAACCCTCCAAAATCGTATATCTACACATTAGATCCCTATACATCAAAATACTATCCTTTAGGGTTTCAAGTACAATCCATATTTTTCTATACATTGGGATGAATATTTCCCATAGTTACACATATACCTATGTTAGATTACATTCTACCTATTGTGTGATTGTTATTCATTGTTTACATTATCTTCTTTGTAAAGTTTAAATTTACATCCAAGAAGCCTCTCACCCTCACCTAGTAGATGAATTTCTGAATTTTTAATAATTATAAGAATGAATGGACAAATTTTCAAGATTACACATTAGCACATGATAATTATTTCATTTATAATGATGATTATTTTTATAATTATGGATATGAGCATGATAATGAAAATGTTGATGATGATATACTATATGCATTTTCTTCTCTTTCCACTCCCTCTTCTCCTACACCTCAACATAAAACTAAAATTATAATGCCAAATTAAGAACCTCTCATTGTTAGTGATTTATTCTAATGTGATCCTAACTTCTCAACCACTTTTGTTTCCTCCTTATTCAAATTAAAAAAATATAATTTAAATAAATTAAATCCACTTTTTCATGATTCAAAAAATATAGAAAAGAGCAATGCATATTATTTACCTATCTTAGTTTAATTTAAAAAAGCATGTACATATGATATTACACCTTTTATCAATGAAAAAACTAAATTATATGAAATTATTATATCACCTTATTTTACATTCCAATATCAACACAATGATTCTTTCCAAAATATTGATAATGCAAATATCCATAAATCTTCTCCTTCATGTCATTAATATGCCAAATGAGAACATCATTACTACTTCTTCTACCCTAGACTCCAAGAATGAAATTAATAATCATACATGCACTCCACAAATAGATAGTGAAGACATTCAATACAATACACCTACACATGATGATATCTTGCATAGTAGTGAAAAGTTAAAATATTCTACTTTCTCTCTTAGTGAACATGCGATTAAAAATTATTCTACTCTTACCTCTACTATTGAATTAATTTCTAAGTTTGATGAAACTTGGAATAAAAATGATTATTATGATGTTAGTGAAGAAGATAGTGAGTCTGTTACTTCTATATCTCTCCCTGCTTATCCCATTCCTCATTTTCAAACTAATCACTTATTGACTGTTAGTTTAAATTATAAAAAATATGCATGCACTTATTATTATTTTCATAGTTTACGTAGCTTACATTTGCATGATAATAATGTACCTTCTAGTCCATTAGCATGTCATACATCTTTGAAAATTTATAAAATAAGAGATACCAATAAATATCCTTTAACCACATTTAATAAATTATAACGTGTTTCTCATTCTAACCTTGACAAGGGTGATAACCCTTTTCCCTCTCACTAGGTCCAAGCTATAAACCCTCTAAAGTTTACAAAGATAAAATCAATCATCTCTTAAAAAGATCCCCAGTGTAGTGTACCAATGGCTAAGATTAATATTAAGATTTAAGAGTTAATTTAACCCCTTGATGATGATAATATACCTTAACAAGAGGTAATCTCCTTGATGCCTTTTTTAAGTGCTTTATAATAACAATTACACCATATCACATTATAAAGTGAAGCATACCAGTCTTGGGCTAAATCCAATGCCATCCATGATTATCCTATTCTACCCAAAATTTTCACTAGAAAGTTTCCACCCAACTTTTAGATACCATCATTACCAAAATTTTATGGTCATGGAGACCTATACTTGCACTTTCAGGCTTATGGGAAAGACATGGAACATGTCACTAATAGTTTGACTCTACTATAGTTATGTGCAAAGTCTCTAGAGGGTGAGGCATTAAATTGGTTTCATCACACACTCTGAAATGGATCACTACATACATATGATGAATCAAAAATAGTATTTATTAGGCAATACATATAAAATAAGGGAGATCATGTCACATATGATAGGTTTCCTTCACTACACGAGTGATATAGATATAATAACTAAGTACATTCTAAGTTTCAAATCATGTATGCATCAGTTTATTTACCAACAAATATATTTAGAGGTATAATACATATTTGATAGAGGCATTATTTTTCCTCCTATGGAAATATTACTATATGAGACATCCAAATCATTTTGGCATCTATCTAACACAACTATGGAATTAAAGAAATTACTGATACTAATTAGGGCACATTTAAAGGTAGATTAGGATCTAGGTTTATTAGATCAATAATCATATAATATGGTATAGGAACCTACTCCACTTATGATTAAGAAAAAAGTGGAATAGAAAAAAAATTCAATATACTCAATAATGGCAAGGAGCCACTTCACAGAGCATCTCCTATAGTGACTAGAGCATAGGACACTAACAAAGGGGATATATAGTCTTCAGATAAGGATAGGCCTGATGATGGCTTACTTATGTTATTAGATAAGGAGATTATCACACTTAATTCTACTCATTTCCATCCATCACAACATTTACAAAGGATTTATAATATACCATATTTCAATTTTTTTAAGATAAGTGGTGATCCGGACAACAATCCAGATGACAATTAGGGTGATGGGTCTACCCCAATTGATGGCATAACTTTCCGGAGGCCATAACTTTTGCACCGTAGCTACAATTGACTCACCGTTTGAACTCTTGGAAAGATAATAATGAGGGGAACATCATGAGATGGAATTGAACTTTTTTGGATGAATTTTGAACCCCTAAAACCCAATGGAAGTGTCCTAAATTTTAATTTTAGTAGTGCAGTCTAAAAATAGTAAGTTTCTAAAAATAGTAATTCCTCAAATTTTGTATTGTTGTAAATCATGGAAATCAAACCAATTCATCTCCCTCAATATTGGTGACCTTCCAGATCCTCCCAACACCTTCAAAGCATGTATAAATTAAGATGTAACCCAAAATGGAAATCAGACATCTCTTCTCAAAGATAAGCATATGTTTGGGTTTGCAATTTTGATAAATAAAACATCTCTTTTCAATGATAGCATTATTTGAATTGTGTTGTTCTTATTTTTGAATTAGATTTCAACCAAAGATTTTTGAGTTTTGGATTAGTGGTATGAAATTAGTTTGTCTTTAGAGTATATGATCTCAAGGATGAGGTCAGATTACAAGAAGCTTGGGTGGAAAATAGAACCAGTAGAATATCCACCTATTCGCTCCAAACAACTTCAAATGGTAGACAACACTGAGGCATTTGATCATTTAAAGGAAATGGTGAATGAATCCTTCCAACAAAAATAAGCATAGATGCTAAAATAATTCACTTAAATTCTCCAACAAATCTTGATGGGAAATTTTGGCTCCTCATCCGCACCTGCACATCCTTTCAGTGCCCCAACACCCTTCAAGGCTCAGGTGAATTTTGATATCCCTACATTTGAAGGCAAAATCAATGCTGATGCAGTAGAAAATTGGTTGGATCAATTGTCATCTTATTATTTTGTAAATAAATTCATCGATAAAGAGAAGATTACTTTTGCTCTTTTGAAACCATCATTGCCTATTAAAAATTGGTGGGAAGTGTACAAAAAGAGATTCAGTGCAGATGATATTGGCCTTGAGATATAACATACATGGGATGATTTCATAGATGTTGTAAAGGAAGAATACTACCCCATTGGAGCATATGACGATATGGCAATTACTTCACCAAGGTAAGGAACAATCTGTTCAAGATTACACTGACTCTTTTCATTCTCTATCTATGAGATTAGGCATCCAAGAAAGTGAAAAACATAAGGTTCTCAAATATCATGGCAGACTACAATGGTACATATGAGGAGAAATGGAACTCTTAAATTTGGAAACCATCAGTGAGGCATACAAGTTCGTAGTGAAGATTGAGTAAAAGCATGGAAGAATGAATATAAAGAATCATTCTTCAAAATGGAAAAGTGACAAAGAAGGTCAAACACAAGGCCAAAATTGAAAGCAAAAGGAAGGAAAGATAGGGAAGTGGTGTGATTATCACAAATCTGGAACTTACTCCAAAGAAGAATGCCGAGCTATCAAATTACTACTTTCTGAGTCACAATTCTCTACTCTACCTCATACAAACCCTGTAGTTGAAGAGGTTGAAGAAGAAATTATATATGCTAATCTTGAAGCCATTGTTGCTTCATCATAAACAAGTGACAAGATGCTAGATGACAAGGAAAGGTTGTTTCACTCTAAGTTATGGGTGAAAGGTAAGCCTCTACATTTCATTCTTGATAGTGGAAGTCAAAAGAATTTGATCTAAACTGATGTTGTGAAAAGCCTAAATCTATCTATGAAGCCTCACCTAAAACCATACAGTATTGGATGGTTGAGTCTAGGGAGAAACCTCTATGTCACCCACCAATGTCTTCTCTCATATGCAATACAACCTTTCCAAGATGAGGTCTTATGTGATGTGGTCAATCTAAATGTTTGTGATGTACTCTTTGGTCTGCCATTCATGTATGATCAACATGGTATATATGAATCAAGAACTAGAAGGATCACTCTCGCTCTTGGAACATGGTGCTACAAGGTACCAGAAGTACCACCTTCTACATGTGTCTCTCTGATTAGTGCCAAGAAATTTGTTCTCATGGTGGTCAAGCCACATGAATCTAAAAGGGCCGATGTTATAGTCCTGACTATAAAAACAACACAACAATAGAAACAAATAGATACCAAGCTAAAGAAGTTCATGGCCTTCAATCCATAGACTGATGGTCAGACAGAAATGGTGAACAATTGAGCCCTACATAGTTCCATAAATCATAGCCCCTTCCAAGTATGCATCGAGAATCAAATCAAAGTACAACTACCACACTTGATGAAAAATCTTGATGCAATGGGGACCATTGATTCTTAATTACGGAGGAATGATCTGAATAACAATCCAGATGACAATTCAGGTGATGGGTCTACCCCAATTAATGGTAGAACTTTTGGGAGCCATAACTTTTACATAGTAGCTCTAATTGACTCAACGTTTGAACTGTTGGAAAGCTAATAATGAGGGGTACATTTTGAGATGGCATCAAGATTTTCATGATGAAGTTTGACCCCATAAAACCCAATGGAAGTGTCCTAAATTTCAATTTTAGTAGTGCAGTCTAAAAATAGTAAGTTTTTGAAAATAGTAATTCCTCAAATTTTGTATTGTTTTAAATCATGGAAGTCGAACCAATTCATCTCCCTCAAGATTGGTGACCTTCCACATCCTCCCCACACCTTCAAATCATGTATAAATGAAGATGTAAATGGAAATGGAAATTAGACATCTCTTCATAGAGATAAGCATATGTTTGGGTTTGCAATTTTGATAAATAAAACATCTCTTTTTAGAGATAACATTATTTGAATTGTGTTTTTCTAATTTCTAAATTATATTTCAACCAAAGCTTTTTGAGTTTTGGATCAAATGGAAATTTAGACACAAATTATTATGAAATTTGAGATCATATTGACCAGTATGTCGATAGAGGCATTATAGCATTTATACATGGTACATAGACATATCAATATACACAATCTCTTAGGTCAAACTACACTATGATTAAATTATCCTAGGAACTTCCTATTAAGGAGCCACTAGTTGCTCATCATATAATCCATGTGGTTTATAGAACACCTACTTATGAGAGATATCATGTACCATAGAGTCAATAGAGATGTAATCCATTTCACATAGATCCACCTACTTATAGTGGCATGGTACAAAAATGGAAGGCAATTCAATCCCTAATAATAGTCTAATAACTGATTAAGATATTTACAAGATATAGAAATTAGAGCACAATTCAATAATTGATTAATATAACCTCCATAAATCATAGAAATCATAACATAATTCAATATTTGATTAATATATTTGCTAAAGATCATATAAATAAGACCATAATTCAATAGCCAACTAAGATATTTGGTATAGATCATAGAAATTAGAACATAGTTCAACATCTAATTAATATATTTGCCAAAGATCATAAAGAAATGATCATAGTTTAATAGATGATTAAGATATTTTCAATAGATCAAAGAGATTATAACACATTTTTAGTGTGATAGCTAATTAGGCTATTTGATATAGTCTAAACACCTAGCTAATAGTAGTGTACCAAAAGCGGTATTAGTTATAGAATGTAATTATATGCCAATGCAAATTGAGTAGTATGGTCAATTTTTCACCATGTCATTTGAGTTCAGATACTTCATGTTGTAGTTACATGATCCACACTAAGATATCTTATAATACTCATATAACACTTATATTAACTAACATTATTAATATAATATACATGGATACTTAAACATTTATAAACATATAAATAACCAATTTACATTACTTAGACATATAACATATATCCATATAAACATCTAAAAAATGATAAACACATATGTAAATATATGATGCCACATGTCAAAATACTAATGTTCACCATACTCATATAAAAACAAATATCCATATACATACATACATACATACATACATACATACATACATACATATATATATATATATATATATATATATATATATATATATATATTGATACATAGTTTTAGTATAAGGATTCAAGTCACTCAATAATTATAGCTTGGTCACCAGGACCATCCCCCTAATTCTCACTTTATGATATATCCATACTAGAGTTATATACTCTACCATCCCTATGAGATCTTGATTAAAAAATGTGCCTAATCTAATATCATGTACCACTAATAACTCGACTAGCACCTATCCATGATCTCATTGTATATGTATATATTCATAAATTATAATACTACCTTACCCTCCTAAAATATTTGGTGCAAGAATAGCTCATCTTTGTATCTATGCGCATGCATCATTCCTATCAATATTTTTTTGCATATATGCTACAATAGTAATGGTTTCTTGGTAAAATAAGTGGGAATGAACATGAGAAACATTTTTGGCCCTATACACTAGTCCATTATCTATGGCATAATTAAGGATATGCCATGTCAGTATTTAGAACAAAGATAAAACCTTTGTTTCCCAATAATCATCATAGCCTAGACCTACACATACAAATACAATACATTAGATAGCTACCCAAATAAATAAGTAATGAAGTAAACATAACATATAGATATACAATGATAACCTACCCTCAACTACCCTAATGGGATTGAAATCCACCACATCCTACATGATAAACCCACCTCATAGAAATAATGGTGACTATATATGTTTCACCCACCATTCACTATACACATCAATTACTCATATGTCATCCATTTCTAATATATCCAACATTGTATCTCACTCCATCAATGGAATCAGAGCTAGCTCTACCATTGATGGTTTTGTCCTATTCTCTTGCCTTACTAGAGCCCACAAAATCCTCACCCAAACCCATAGTGATGGTGGAACATCTTGATTCACCCCAAATTGACATGTCACTTGCTTATACTGAAATATCTCAAATAAATTGACCTAATAGTCATTTAACTAGTAACTCAACCTAACCCATCTTAGCTAAAAACCATCCTCCCTCAAAACCCTTATAGGGTCTCCAAATAAAATGTCTAGAAATCAACCTATATAACACCTATTGATATAAAATTTTGATCCTCTTTGGCATGTGAATAGTACTAATCCATCTCTTTATAAACATATATGAGTGAGACCAATCCACTCATAAAAACCCCTCTAATCTAGTTATTATAATATGCTCATAGGCCCAATAATACAATCATGCCAAAGATCTAATGCCACCCACACACAAATCTTGAGTGAAATGGTATAAATCATGATACAAGTGAATTAACATAGTGCAATCCCATGAGTATATAGTCTTATGGTATTTTATTTATTACACTATATTGTTCATCCTATATGAAATGGATACCCCACTCCCATCCAAAATAATGAAAGAAGCTAGTGGCATTGCCAAAAAATTCCATAAATATAGAACATTGGCCATGACAATCATAGAAAATAATACATCACTATTACTCCTTACTTAATCAGACCCTATAAGCATCATTATAAATTACCTCATAACCCACTCTATAGATCGATCTCTAGTGGCCTCATATAAAACTACCCTTTAAAAAGTAATGCAAATTATCAAGATCTTATAAACATCCTATAATATCATAATAATCTCCCTAGTGTGAAACTAGAATGTACAAGTATTAACATTATACCTCTCACATAATATTATCATCATATGCTTATCCTAGGGCATCAGAGCCAATGATGTCATGTATCCTAAAATTTCTCTACAACCACTACCCTCTTAGTATCTATCAAAGGCGATCCTCGTAAACACTCTATTATATAACCACTCTATAAATCTCTCATACACACATCACCTACACCATACAACCAAATATTACATTAGAATTCAAGAATACCAGATAAACATGTAATAAAAGTCACTAAATAAAAATCCAAAGAAAAATTAACAAATTTGGCTTAGTGGACACTTGCACTGTGTCCTAGACATTAGTGATTTATAGTAGCACCATACCTAAGATAGTAGTGCCATGACCAAGACACTAGTGCCATACTCAATATAGTATCACCATATTTATAAACATGGCACTAAACTACTAAATTTTCTTGAAAATGGTAAAAAATGCAATGAATGCACTAAAATAGAAAAAATGGTATATTACTTAGTAGGGTGACCTCCTCCTCATCCTAAATAATGGTATCTACCTCCTTATATTGGGTAACACTCACTCTTTGTCTCATCGATATGTCTCTAAGTTTAGATCAAACAATATCTATTAACTCAAATGGTTTAAATGATTTGTCGATGAATCAACCAAACTATTTAAGTTGTCTTACAAATGCCACTTAACTAAGGTTGAACTTGCACACCATTCTTGGTAACTAATACCAAATTCTACCAAACTTCATATCTTGGGAACCATGACTGATTTATGATACATTTCATATGATTAAAATTTGATCATGTTATCCCTTACTTCATACCAATTATACTACTATCCCGATCAATTCAACTATAAAAAATAACATATCATATATTGATTTAACAAGATCAATATAGGCTAAAGATCTATCCTACTCCTAATTTCAAATGAACTCCATTAAAATTTCCAAATTAATAAAACTTAAAATAATATTACCAATGGTAACTATCAATAATAGGCTTACCAACATTACTTTTGGTTTGATATCCTTACCACAGTCTTGTCTCTCTCACCAAAATGGCATATACTATATAGATTCACAAAGATATATAGATAGGCTTAGATATTTTGATACATAGCTTGACTCAGATTTTGAGGGTTCCTTGATCATGTCAGAGATTAGTTAATATATATAGATAAGCTCAAATATTTAGATACATAGCTTGACTCATATTTTTAGGGTTCCATGATCTTGTTAGAGAATGATTTAGATACATAGATTGGTTTAGATATACATTGACACAAATATATAGATTGGTTTAGACACATAAATTAGTTTAGATATAAATTTTAATAGACACATATATTGGTTTAGATATATAGATAGGCTCAGATATTTAGATACATAACTTGACTTAGATTTCTAAGGTTCCATGATCTTGTTAGAGATTGGTTCATAAATAAATATAGGCTCAATAATTTAAATACATAACTTGATTAAAATTTATAGGGTTCCATGATATTTTAAATTATTAGTTTAGATACATAGATTAGTTCAAATATATATTGGCATAGACACACATATTTGTTTAGACACAAATTGGTTCATATATACATTTGCATAAATATAGATAGATTCAAACATAAATTGGCTTAGATACAAATATTCTTAAATATTTAAATACACAAATTTAATAATATTTTTAGGGTTCCATGATATTTTCAAATATTAGTTTAGATACACTATTACATTACTCAGATATCAAGTTTGGGGGCATGATGTAGGGCACATATCCTCAATCCCACAGGGTTCCAATAGATTGTACAGATGGAATGGAATTTATACAATTCTCTAAGTTCAGATTAATAGATTACACTCATATTAATACCATCACATCACTAGAATTTCACTAGTTTGGGTCACATGGATGTCTGTAATAGTTGATCCATAAATTTCACTAGACCTAGATTATGTAGGCTATGTAATAGTTCTAACCTCTAATTATAGATTCCATTCTTGTATTTAGTCAAGATACTAGAATAGGGGAAAGTATGGATTATTTATCCATATTTATAGATTCAATATAGATATCAATGTTGGGGTAATCATAACTTATTTCTCCATAGAAATTACATTCTTAGATTCAGTTTAGATACTAGAGTGGGGGAAAATAGTCCTTGTTTCTCCATAGTTACAGATTATATTTTTAGATTCACTATAAGGGTCACCCACATTTTTTATTTCATCATCACATACATCATTCCAACTCATATCCACTTCTCTAGCCAAGAAGTAGGCTAGGGCTAGATCACATCTGCATAAGTAATTATAGGTACACATTCTTCTTTTTATTTTACTCTAATAATTTCCTCTCATTGCATTACTAGAAAAAGGGGGGAAATGTATACACTATAGTTTGGTCAAGTAACCATAATTAATATATTTTTTTTCTCTTGTATAGGAAGATCTTAGTGATGGATGTGACTCTTGTTTATGTGGTTATGTTGGCTCTTTTGGTTTTTATTATGTATTATTTCACATGTTTTTGCACCCGTAATGGTCTTATGTCACCCCCTTCCATTCATAAGCCCCCACTAACCTATTATGTTGAGTCTATACTCAGTTTTTTGACTTCAAGACATTAGTGCCATAAGTGGACACTAGCACCATAGTGCTAGTGTCTAACTTTGGTGCTAGTGTCCAATGGTCATTTTCTTACTTTATTTTGGGACCTAACCCTTGAGCCTTTTCTTATGATTTTATCTCTCTTTTATGTCTTGTTGGCTAATGAACAAGTGTATTATATTTAAATCAAAATTACTTTTATATAAATAGCCTCACAAGGCATTCTATATCTAGCACTAATTATTTTGTCACATAATTACATAAAATCAATCAATAGTAAAACTTAACATAATGCATACTAATCAGCTATGACACTTAGATTTACATGATTGATCAAAGAAGGACCTATTCAAAAGAAATTATATCATACCATGCACTTTGATTATGTATGCTACTTAAGGGAGAACTACATGCACTATGAGATTCATATTATTTGGGTTAATGTAGGCAGTGAATAGGATAATAGGGGTTATACTCTACATGATCGTAATATCCCAAAACCTAGTTTTCCATTCTTTTTACATTTGATCTTATTTTTGGTTCATGTGTTTAGGTGTTTATTAGGTTTTTGATGAAAATAAGCTAAAATGGATCATAGACAACAAATCAGGGTTTATCCACATAGAAACAAACTTTGAAGACTCAGACACAAGTGTTCCCATAAGCTTATAATAATTCTTACATAAAGGTCACTAGTGTGATAAGTGGACACTAGCAACACATCACTAATATCTATGGTAGAGTGATATTTTACAAGCGTATTTTTGAAACCTAAACCTTATTTATGATACTCATACCTATCTTTGTATCATTTTTTATCTTTCATAATCTTTTCTCTAGAAAATTCCAAATAAGTACTTGTTTATCTCATTCATTACTATTTATAGAAACATCAAATTAGATTAGTTCTTTTATTGAAGTGCAACAAAATATATGCATGTTTAAAGTTGGCCTTGTAGACAAGTTTTTGACATAGTTGGCTCTATGGTAGAAAATTAAGTGATAATTTTAATGTCCTTATATCTCAAATGTTTAAGGATTCTAGGATTAGTTTGTCACATGGTTGGATTCTCCTATGTGATGAGATTATATGGTCCAAATTTTAGATCATGCATCTAATCATAAAAGAAGTTATTGAGGTTCAAAGTTGGCTACTTAGATAGATTGAAATGGCCCCCATAGTCAATTTTTCACAAGATAATTTTTGATCAACTCTTGAAGAGATCAATGATGTGCATTTACTTTAAGATGTTAGGAAGTAGAGAGATAGTATGAAGTGTTTGAGGTTTAACACTAAGCATAGATAAAGATCGAGCTTGTTCCAAGGATCAATGGTGAGCGTGAGATCATACAGATAGAGATAAATGGTGCATATTAAAATCAAGAGGTCAAAGTGAAATCTATTTATCTTTATTAAAGATTGAGATATGTATAGAATATTGATGGAGCACGTTGAGTCAAAGTTTCTAGATTACATAAGATGAGGTCAACTATCAAAGGTTTAACATTTGAACATTAGCACCTATGTGTTAAAGTCTGGATAATATCAATGGTACAATATTGATGTAAATTTGAGAAGACATTATATGTGAGCATGGTGTTTGATGTTTAACTATGACCGTTTGTATTTGAATATTTGAATTTGCAAATGAAAAATTAGTGCCCTATATTTTGGCCATATCTTTTGATTTATATATAATTTGATCATGTTGTAAAAGGTAATTATGAAGAGGACTCCATGGTAAATCTAATGAACCTAATTTTCATATTTGAAAGTGAGTACAGTCAAAGATATTATGGTTTAAATTTTACTGTGTTCATTCTTGTTCTGCAAATGATCTGAGAGGTTTATTCGAGCTTGTTTTGATATATCTAGATGAATTGGATATTGGGGAGTGTTGTATAATACACAAGGATATTATTTGTGAATTATTAAGGTTTTATGAATCATATTTAATATGATTTTTTTTTTAGAATTTGACTATTTATTCATTTATGGTGACTGTGTGCACATAATGTTGTTTGAGCTTGCACAAAAGAGTGCAATGATGAATGTAAGCATTTGAGGATGAAGAAAGGGAAATAAGAAGTGGGATTATGTAATTTAAATTGGTTATATTTTCTTATTTTTTTCATTTATATGCTAAATGGGTGAATAGGTCTCCATGAGACCTATAAAACCTACAAGGGTCTAACTAAAAGGTGTAGCTACTTAAGGGTGACCCATAAATGTTGTGGAAGATCTATGAAGATTTTATTGAGCTATGTCTTGATGAGATAGATTACTTAATGGTTAAGGCATGCCTAATTTCTAACTAAGATGGTAATGATCATGATTTCTCTATAAATAGTGAAACTAAAGATGATGGTTTCTAGGCTTGAAGCTAGACTTGTGTGAGAGACTTGAGAGAGATTTGAGAGTGGCTTATGTGTGTTATTTTTGGAGAAAACGAGGGTTAGAGTTCCCTATATATTATTTTAAGATAATAATAAATTAAGGACTATTTTTATGACCTATAGGTCATAATTTAATTGGCAGAATAGTGATCTTGCAGATTGAGTTTGAGTGAAGGTGAAGAGTGATAAACAAAGGTACATCACCAGGTGTTTTAGATATAAGTGCATAGGTGGATATATTAAAAGTTTTATTTTGGAATATCATCATCTAAGGGGTTTATAGCTTCATTTCAAGGTGACACTTGCTAAAAGTTTGGTTGTTATTGAAACTTAGCTAAACATGTGTTGTAGTACCTTATGATATTTAGTCTCACTAAAGAGGGATTATATTTCCTTTATTAGTTGTAACTATTCTAAATTGGTTATTTTTATTATAGGACATTAATCCAATTATAGGTTCTAATGGTTTTTCTCCCCCAAGAGGGTTTCCCACATATGTCATGTGTCATGTAACTGATCTTACATTGTCTCTCTTGCTCTTTGCTATAAATGATGTATATGCTTCATGAATGCTTATGCTAATTGGTTAAGTGATTGTAAATATTAAAATTCAAGTTTTATTATTTATTCTCACTAATTCACCCCACCTTACTGATTGTACCTATAACACTCTTATGATTTTATCTTTATTTTACATCTTTTCAGCCATTGAAAATGGTATTACATTAAAATCAAATTTACTTCTATATAAAGAGCCTAAAAAGTCATTTTACATCTAACACTCACTATTTTGGCACATAATTACATAAAATAAATCAATAGTACAAATCAACATACTGCATACTACTCAGTTATCACACCTAGATGTGCATGCTTGATAAAATAAGGGACTAAGGTAAAGTCATCCTAGCATACCATATAATTTGATTATGAATGTTACCTAAGGGATAACTACATGTGATGCAATACCCTTATCATTATGGTTAATGTAGGTAGTGTCTAGGACAATAGGGATTATACTTTGTGAGATTTTCATATCCCACAACCTAGTTTTTGCTTTCTTTTGAATTTGATCTTGTTGCTTTATGCATAAGTGTTCATTAGGTTTTAGAGGATATTTAACCAAAATGGCTCATAGATAGTGAATCAGGGTCTATCTATATAGGAATAGGATTAACATACTTAGACACAGGTGCTCCCATAACCTCAAAATAGTTCCTACATAGAGGACACTAGCACCATAAGTGGACGCTAGTGACACAACTCTATAATATAGGGTAAGGTCCTATTATCCAAGATTATTTTTGAAACCTCAACCCTTTATCTATTTTTAGCTTCCATATCCTTCATCTCATGTAGTTTCTAGCTAAGTACTTTTTTTGTCTCATTCATTGTTATTTATAGAAACATCAAATTAGACTAGTTCTTTCACAAGTTAATGACTATGTTTATTATATATTCATCGCCCTATCTTATTATACATACCCTATTAAAAACCTATGATTTAAAATCATAAAACCTAAAATTTTATCTCATTTAGCGAACCTACATTACTTTGAATATTACTTAAGACCTTAGCTTCATCTTAGGGTTTGACTTCTACATTCTTATGCACTAGATTAAGGTTATAAAATTATAATTTGTTCATAAATTAATTAATACAAATTAATCCTTTATTAGGGTTTCATTAAGTTAATAAAATCTAATTTTTTTCCAAAAAACCCTCTAAAATCATATATCTACACATTAAATCCCTATACATCAAAATACTATCCTTTAGGGTTTCAAGTACAATCCATATTTTTCTATACATTGGGATGAATATTTCCCATAGTTCCACATATACCTATGTTAGATTACATTCTACCTATTGTGTGATTGTTATTCATTGTTTACATTATCTTCTTTGTAAAGTTTAAATTGACATCCAAGAAGCCTCTCACCCTCACCTAGTAGATGAATTTCTGAATTTTTAATAATTATAAGAATGAATGGACAAATTTTCAAGATTACACATTAGCACATGATAATTATTTCATTTATAATGATGATTATTTTTATAATTATGGATATGAGCATGATAATGAAAATGTTGATGATGATATACTATATGCATGTTCTTCTCTTTCCTCTCCCTCTTCTCCTACACCTCAACATAAAACTAAATTATAATGCCAAATTAAGAACCTCTCATTGTTAATGATTTATTCTAATGTGATCCTAACTTATCAACCACTTTTGTTACCTCCTTATTGAAATTAAAAAAATATAATTTAAATAAACTAAATCCACTTTTTCATGATTCACAAAATAAAGAAAAGAGCAATGCATATTATTTACCTATCTTAGTTTAATTTAAAAAAGCATGTACATATGATATTACACCTTTTATCAATGAAAAAACTAAATTATATGAAATTATTATATCACCTTATTTTACATTCCAATATCAACACAATGATTCTTTCCAAAATATTGGTAATGCAAATATCCATAAATCTTCTCCTACATGTCATTAATATGCCAAATGAGAACATGATTACTACTTCTTCTACCCTAGACTCCAAGAATGAAATTAATAATCATACATGCACTCCATAAATAGATAGTGAAGACATTCAATACAATACACCTACACATGATGATATCTTGCATAGTAGTGAAAAGTTAAAATATTCTACTTTCTCTCTTAGTGAACATGCAATTAAAAATTATTCTACTCTTACCTCTACTATTGAATTAATTTCTAATTTTGATGAAACATGGAATAAAAATGATTATTATGATGTTAGTGAAGAAGATAGTGAGTCTGTTACTTCTATATCTCTCCCTACTTATCCCATTCCTCATTTTCAAACTAATCACTTATAAAATAAGAGATACTAATAAATCTCCCTTAACCTCATTTACTAAATTATAACATGTTTCTCATTCTAACCTTGACAAGGGTGATAACCCTTTTCCCTCTCACTAGGTCCAAGCTATAAACCCTCTAAAGGTTACAAAGATCAAATCAATCATGTCTTAAAAAGATCCCCAGTGTAGTGTACCAATGGCTAAGATTAATATTAAGATTTAAGAGTTAAATTAACCCCTTGATGATTATAATATACCTTAACTCTTACGTAATCTCCTTAATGACTTTTTTGAGTGCTTTATAATAACAAGTACACCATATCACATTATAAAGTGCAGCATACCACTCTTGGGCTAAATCCAATGCCATCCATGATTATCCTATTCTACCCAAAATTTTCACTAGAAAGTTTCCACCCAAATTTTAGATACCATCATTACCAAAATTTTATGGTCATGGAGACCTATACTTACACTTTTAGGCTTATGGGAAAGACATGGAGCATGTCACTAATAGTTTGACTCTAATATAGCTATGTCCAAAGTCTCTAGAGGGTGAGGCATTAAATTGGTTTCATCACACACTCTCAAATGGATCACTACATACATATGATGAATCAAAACTAGTCTTTCTTAGGCAATACATATAGAATAAGGGAGTTCATGTCACATATGATAGGTTGCCTTCACTACACGAGTGATATATAAATAATAAATAAGTACATTCTAAGTTCCAAATCATGTATGCATTAGTTTATTTACCAACAAATATATTTAGAGGTATAATACATATTTGATAGAGGCCTTATTTTTCCTCCTATGGAAAAACTACTATATGAGACATCCAAATCATTTTGGCATCTATGTAACACAACTATGGAATTAAAAAAATTATTGATACTAATTAGGACACATTCAAAGGTAGATTAGGATCTAGGTTTATTAGATCAATAATCATATAATATTGTATAGGAACCTACTCCACTTATTATTAAGAAATAAGTGGAATAGAAAAAACCAATCAAGATACTCAACAATGGCAAGGAGCCACTTCACAGAGCATCCCCTATAGTGACTAGAGCATAGGACACTAACAAGGGAGATATATAGTCTTCAGATAAGGATAGGCCTGATGATGGCTTACTTATGTTATTAGATAAGGAGATTATCACACTTACTTCTACTCATTTCCATCCATCACAACATTTAAAAAGGATTTAGAATATACCATATTTCAATTTTTTAAAGATAAATGGTGATCTGGACAACAATCCAGATGACAATTAGGGTGATGGGTCTACCCCAATTGATGGTGAAACTTCCAGGAGCCATAACTTTTGGACCATAGCTCCAATTGACTCACCATTTAAACTGTTGGAAAGATAATAATGAGGGGAATGCCTTGAGATGGAATCAATTTTTTTTGGATAATTTTGAACCCCTAAAACCCAAAGGAAGTGTCTTAAATTTCAATTTTAGTAGTGCAGTCTAAAAATAGTAAGTTTCTAAAAATAGTAATTCCTCGAATTTTGTATTGTTGTAAATCATGGAAATCGAACCAATTCATCTCCCTCGAGATTGGTGACCTTCCACATCCTTCCCACACCTTCAAAGCATGTATAAATGAAGATGTAAATTGAAATCAAAATCAGACATCTCTTCTTAGAGATAAGCACATGTTTGGGTTTACAATTTTGATAAATAAAACATCTCTTTTTAGAGATAACATTATTTGAACTGTGTTGTTCTTATTTCTAAATTATATTTCAACAAAGCCTTTTGATTTTTGGATTAGTGGTATGAAAGCATTTTGTCTTTAGAGTGTATGATCCCAAGGACAAGGTTAGATTACAAGAAGCTTGGGTGGAAAATAGAACTAGCAGAATATCCACCTATTCACTCCAAATGACTTCAAATGGTGGACAACACTGAGGAATCCGATCCTTTAAAGGAAATGGTGAATGAATCCCTCCAACAATAATAAGCATAGATGCTATAACAATTCACTCTAATTCTCCAAAAAATCTTGATGGGAAATTTTGGCTCCTCATCTGCACCTGCACATCCTTTCAATGCCCCAACACCCTTCAAGGTTTAGGTGAATTTTGATATCCCTACATTTGAAGGAAAAATCAATGCTGATGTAGTATAAAATTGGTTAGATCAATTGTCATCTTATTTTTCTATAAATAAATTCATCTATAAAGAGAAGATTACTTCTGCTCTTTTGAAAGCATCATTACCTATCAAAAATTGGTGGGAAGTGTACAAAAAGAGATTCAGTGCAGATGATATTGGCCTTGAGATAGAACCTACATGGGATGATTTCATAGATGCTGTAAAGGAAGAATACTACCCCATTGGAGCATATGATGATCTGTATATAGAATGGCAACAACTTCACCAAGGTAAGGAACAATCTGTTCAAGATTACACTGACATTTTTCATTCTCTATCTATGAGATTGGGCATCCAAGAAAGTGAAAAACATAAGGTTCTCAAATATCGTGTTAGACTACAATGGTACATATGGTGAGAAATGGAACTCTTCAATTTAGAAACCATCGATGAGCCATACAAGTTTATAGTGAAGATTGAGCAAAAACATGAAAGAATGAATATAAGGAATCAATCTTCAAAATGGAAAAGTGACAAAGAAGGTCAAACATGAGGCCAAAATTGGAAGCGAAAGGAAGGAAAGACTAGGAAGTGGTGTGATTATCACAAATTTGGAACTCACTCCAAAGAAGAATGTTGAGCTATCAAATCACTACTTTCTAAGTCATAATCCTCTACTCTACCTCATACAGACCCTATAGCCAAAGAGGTTGAAGAAATTATAGATGTTGATCCTTAGCCCATTGTTGCTTTATCACAGACACATGACAAGTTGCTAGATGACAAGGAAAGGTTGTTTCACTCTAAGTTATGGGTGAAAGGTAAGCCTCTACATTTCATTCTTGATAGTGGAAGTCAAAAGAATTTAATCTTTGTTGATGTTGTGAAAATCTTAAATCTATCTATGAAGCCTCACCCAAAACCATACAGTATTAGATCGTTGAGTCTAGGGAGAAACCTCCGTGTCACCCACCAATGTCTTCTCTCATATGCAATACAACCTTTCCAAGATGAGGTCTTATTTGATGTGGTCAATCTAGATGTTTTTGATGTACTCTTTGGTCAGCCATTCATGTATGATCGACATGGTATATATGAATCAAGAACTAGAAGGATCACTCTCACTCTTGGAACATGGTGTTACAAGGTACTAGAAGTACCACCTTCTACATCTGTCTCTTTGATTAGTGCCAAGAAATTTTTTGTCATGGTGGTCAAGCCATATGAATCTAAAAGGGCTGATGTTATATCCTTGAATACACAAACAACACAACAACAGAATCAAATAGATACTGAGCTGAAGAATTTCATGGCCTTTCATCCACAAACTGATGGTCAGACAAAAATGGTGAATAATCAGGCCCTACACAGTTCCATAAATCACAGTCCCTTCCAAGTATGCATCGAGAATCAAATCAAAGTAAAACTACCACACTTGATGAAAAATATTGATACAATGGGGACCATTGATTCTCAAGGAGTGATGAATGATCCGAACAACAATCTAGATGACAATTCGGGTGATGGGTCTACCCCAATTGATGGCAGAACTTTCAGGAGCCATAACTTTTGCACCGTAGCTCCAATTGACTCACCGTTTGAAATGTTGGAAAGCTAATAATGAGGGGAATGTTGTGAGATGGAATAAACATTTTCTCAATGAATTTTTACCCTCTAAAACCCAATGGAAGTGTCTTAAATTTCAATTTTAGTAGTGCAGTCTAAAAATAGTAAGTTTCTAAAATTAGTAATTCCTCAAATTTTGTATTGTTGTAAATCATGGAAGTCAAACCAATTCATCTCCCTCAAGATTGGTGACCTTCCACATCCTCCCCACACCTTAAAATCATTTATAAATGAATATGTAACCTGAAATGGAAATTAGACATCTCTTCTCAGAGATAAACATAAGTTTGGGTTTGCAATTTTGATAAATAAAACATCTCTTTTCAGAGATAACATTATTTGAATTGTGTTATTCTTATTTCTGAATTATATTTCAACCAAAGCTTTTTGAGTTTTGGATCAAATGGACATTTAGACACAAATTATTATTAAATTTGAGATCATATTGACTAGTATGTCGATAGAGGCATTATAGCATTTATACAAGGTACATAGACATATCAGTATACACACTCTCTTAGGTCAAACTACACTATGATTAAATTATCTTAGGAACTTCCTATTAAGGAGCCACTAGTTGCTTATCATATAATCCATGTGGTTTATAGAACACCTACTTATGAGAGATATCATGTACCATAGAGTCAATAGAGATGTAATCCATTTCACATAGATCCACCTACTTATAGTGGCATGGTACAAAAATGGAAGGAAATTCAATCCCCAATAATAGTTTAATAATTGATTAAGATATTTACAAGATATAGAAATTAGAGCACAATTCAATAATTAATTAATATAATCTCCATAAATAATAGAAATCATAACATAATTCAATATCTGATTAATATATTTGTTAAAGATCATATAAATCAGACCATAATTCAATATCCAACTAAGATATTTGGTATAGATCATAGAAATTAGAACATAGTTCAAATCTAATTAATATATTTACCAAAGATCATAGAGAAAGGATCATAGTTTAATAGATGATTAAGATATTTTCAATAGATCAAAGAGATTATAACACATTTTTAGTGTGATAGCTAATTAGGCTATTTGCTATAGTCTAAACACCTAGCTAATAGTAGTGTACCAAAAGCGGTATCAGTTATAGAATCTAATTCTATGCCAATGCAAATTGAGTAGTATGGTCAATTTTTCACCATGTCATTCGAGTTCAGATAGTGCATGTTGTAGTTACATGATCCACACTAAGATATCTTACAATACTCCTACAACACTTATATTAATAACTAACATTATTAATATAATATACATGGATACTTAAACATTTATAAACATATAAATAACCAATTTACATTACTTAGACACATAACATATATCCATATAAACATCTAAAAAATGATAAACACATATGTAAATATATGATACCACATGTCAAAATACTAATGTTCACAATACTCATATAAAAACAAATATCCATATATATATATATATATATATATATATATATATATATATATATATATATATATATTGATACATAGTTTTAGTATAAGGATTCAAGTCACTCAATAATTATAGCTTGGTCACCAGGACCATCCCCCTAATTCTCACTTTATGATATATCCATACTAGAGTTATATACTCTACCATCCTTATGAGATCTTGATTAAAACATGTGCCTAATCTAATATCATGTACCACTAATAACTCAAATAGCACCTATCCATGATCTCATTGTATATGTATATATTCATAAATTATCCTACTACCTTACCCACCTAAAATATTAGGTGCAAGCATAGCTCATCTTTGTATCTATGCACATGCATCATTCCTATCAATATTGGTTTGCATATATGCTACAATAGCAATGGTTTCTTGGTAAAATAAGTGGGAATGAACATGAGAATTTTTTTTGGCCCTGTACACTAGTCCATTATCTATGGCATAATTAAGGATATGCCATGTCAGTATTTGGAACAAAGATGAAATGGTTGTTTCCCAATAATCATCATAGCCTAGACCTACACATACAAATACAATACATTAGATACCTACCCAAATAAATAAGTAATGAAGTAAAAATAAAATATAGATATACAATGATAACCTACCCTCAACTACCCTAATGGGATTGAAATCCACCACATCCTACATGATAAACCCACCTCATAGAAATAATGGTGACTATATATGTTACACCCACCATTCACTATACACACCAATTACTCATATGTCATCCATTTCTAATATATCCAACATTGTATCTCACTCCATCAATGGAATCAGAACTAGCTATACCATTGATGGTTTTGTCCTATTCTCTTGCCTTACTAGAGCCCACAAAATCCTCACCCAAACCCATAGTGATGGTGGAACATCTTGATCCACCCCAAATTGACATGTCACTTGCTTATACTGAAATATCTCAAATAAGTTGACCTAATAGTCATTTAACTAGTAACTCAACCTAACCCATCTTAGCTAAAACCATCCTCCCTTAAAACCCTTATAGGGTCTCCAAGTAAAATGTCTAGAAATCAACCTATATAACACCTATTGATATAAAATTGTGATCCTCTTTGGCATGTGAATAGTACTAATCCATCTCTATATAAACATATATGAGTGAGACCAATCCACTCTTGGAAACCCCTCTAATCTAGTTATTGTAATATGCTCATAGGCCCAATAATAAAATAATGACAAAGATCTAATGCCACCCACACACAAATCTTGAGTGAAATGGTATAAATCATGATACAAGTGCATTAACATAGTGCAACCCCATGAGTATATAGTCTTATGGTCTTTTATTTATTACACTATATTGTTCATCCTATATGAAATGGATACCCCACTCCCATCCACAATAATGAAAGAAGCTAGTGGCACTACAAAAAAATTCCATAAATATAGAACATTGGCCATGACAATCATAGAAAATAATACATCACTATTACTCCCTGCTTAATCAGACCCTATAAGTATCATTATAAATTGCCTCATAACCCACTCTATAGATCAATCTCTAGTGGCCTCATATAAAACTACCCTTTAAAAAGTAATACAAATTATCAAGATCTTATAAACATCTTATAATATCATAATAATCTCCCTACTGTGAAAATAGAATGTACAAGTATTAACATTCTACCTCTCACATAATATTATCATCATATGCTTATCCTAGGGCATTAGAGCCAATGATGTCATGTATCCTAAAATTTCTCTACAACCACTACCCTCTTAGTATCTATCAAGGGCAATCCTTGTAAACACTCTATTATATAACCACTCTATAAATCTCTCATACACACATCACCTACACCATACAACCAAATATTACATTAGAATTCAAGAATACCAGATAAACATGTAATAAAAGTCACTAAATAAAAATCCAAAGAAAAATTAACAAATTTGGCTTAGTGGACACTAGCACTATGTCCTAGACATTAGTGATTGATAGTAGCACCATATCTAGGATAGTAGTGCCATGACCAAGACACTAGTGCCATACTCAATATAGTATCACCATATTTATAAACATGGCACTAAACTACTAAATTTTCATGAAAATGGTAAAAAAATTCAATGAATGTACCAAAATAAGAAAAATGGTATATTCCTTAGTAGGGTAACCTCCTCCTCATCCTAAATAATGGCATCTACCTCCTTATATCGGGTAACACTCACTCTTTGTCTCATCGATATGTCTCTAAGTTTAGATCAAACAATATCTATTAACTCAAATGGTTTAAATGATTTGTCAAACAAATCAACCAAACTATTTAAGTTGTCTTACAAATGCCACTTAACTAAGGTTGACCTTGCACACCATTCTTGGTAACTAATACCAAATTCTACCAAACTTCATATCTTGGGAACCATGACTGATTTATGATACATTTCATATGATTAAAATTTGATCATGTTATCCCTTACTTCATACCAATTATACTACTATCCCGATCAATTCAACTCTAAAAAATAAAATATCATATATTGATTTTACAAGATCAATTTAGACCAAAGATCTATCCTACTCCTAATTTCAAATGAACTCCATTAAAATTTCCAAATCAATAAAACTTAAAAGAATATTACCAATGGTAACTATCAATAATAGGCTTACCAACATTACTTTTGGTTTGATATCCTTACCAGAGCCTTGTCTCTCTCACCAAAAGGGCATATACTATATAGATTCACAAAGATATATAAATAGGCTTAAATATTTTGATACATAACTTGACTCAGATTTTGAGGGTTCCTTGATCATGTCAGAGATTAGTTAATATATATAGATAAGCTCAAATATTTAGATACATAGCTTGACTCATATTCTTAGGGTTCCATGATCTTGTTAGAGAATGGTTTAGATACATAGATTAGTTTAGATATACATTGACACAAATATATAGATTGGTTTAGACACATAAATTAGTTTAGATATACATTTTAATAGACACATATATTGGTTTAGATATATAGATAGGCTCAGATATTTAGATACATAACTTGACTTAGATTTCTAAGGTTCCATGATCTTGTTAGAGATTGGTTCATAAATAAATATAGGCTCAAATATTTAAATACATAACTTGATTAAAATTTATAGGGTTCCATGATATTTTCAATTATTGGTTTAGATACATAGATTAGTTCAAATATATATTGGCACAGACACACATATTGGTTTAGACACAAATTGGTTCATATATAAATTTGCATAAATATAGATTGATTCAAACATAAATTGGCTTAGATACAAATATTCTTAGATATTTAAAGACACAAATTTAATTAATATTTTTAGGGTTCCATGATATTTTCAAATATTAGTTCAAATACACTATTACATTACTCAGATATCAAGTTTGGGGGCATGATGTAGGGCACATATCCTCAATCCCACAGGGTTCCAATAGATTGTATAGATGGAATGGAAATTTATATGATTATCTAAGTTTAGATTAATAGATTACACTCATATTAATACCATCACGTCACTAGGATTTCACTAGTTTGGGTCACATTGATGTCTGTAATAGTTGATCTATAAATTTCACTAGACCTAGATTATGTAGGCTATGTAATAGTTCTAAACTCTAATTATAGATTCCATTCTTGTATTTAGTCAAGATACTAGAATAGTGGAAAAGTATGGCTTATTTATCCATATTTATAGATTCAATCTAGATATCAATGTTGGGGTAATCATAACTTATTTCTCCATTCAAATTACATTCTTAGATTCAGTATAGATACTAGAGTGGGGGAAAATAGTCCTTGTTTCTCCATAGTTACAGATTATATTTTTAGATTCAATATAAGAGGCACCCACATTCTTTATTTCATCATCACATACATCATTCCAACTCATGTCCACTTCTCTAGCCAAGAAGTGGGCTAGGGCTAGATCACATCTGCATAGGTAATTATAGGTACACATTCTTCTTTTAATTTTAGTCTAGTAATTTCCTTTAATTGCATTACTAGAAAAAGGGGGGAAATGTATACACCATATTTTGGTCAAGTAACCATAATTAATATTTATTTTTTTTCTCTTGTATAAGAAGATCTTAGTGATGGATGTGAATCTTGTTTATGTGGTTATGTTGGCTCTTTTGGTTTTTATTATGTATTATTTCACATGTTTTTGCACCCGTAATGGTCTTATGTCACCCCCTTCCATTCATAAGCCCCCCCTAACCTATTATGCCCAGCCTATACTCAGTTTTTTGACTTCAGGACATTAGTGCCATAAGTGGACACTAGCACCATAGTGCTAGTGTCTAACTTTGGTGCTAGTGTCTAATGGTCATTTTCTTACTTTGTTTTGGGACCTAACCCTTGAGCCTTTTCTTATAATTTTATCTCTCTTTTATGTCTTGTTGGCTAATGAACAAGGGTATTATATTTAAATCAAAATTCCTTTTATATAAATAGCCTCACAAGGCATTCTATATCTAACACTAACTATTTTGTCACATAATTACATAAAATCAATCAATAGTAAAACTTAACATAATGCATACTAATCAGCTATCACACTTAGATTTACATGATTGATCAAAGAAGGACCTATTAAAAAGACATTATATCATACCATGCACTTTGATTATGTATGATACTTAAGGGAGAACTACATGCAATATGAGATTCCTATTATTTGGGTTAATGTAGGCAGTGACTAGGATAATAGGGGTTATACTCTACATGATCGTAATATCCCAAAACCTAGTTTTCCATTCTTTTTACATTTGATCTTGTTGTTTGTTCATGTGTTTAGGTGTTTATTAGGTTTTGGATGACAATAAGCTAAAATGGATTTTAGACAACAAATCAAGGTTTATCCACATAGGAACAAACTTGGAAGACTCAAACACAAGTGTTCCCATAAGCTTATAATAATTCTTACATAAAGGTCACTAGTGCCATAAGTGGGCACTAGCACCACATCACTACTATCTAGGGTAGAGTGTTATTGTACAAGCATATTTTTGAAACCTAAACCTTATTTATGATACTCATACCTATCTTTGTATCATTTTTTATCTTTCATATTCTTTTCTCTAGAAAATTCCAGCTAAGTACTTGTTTATCTCATTCATTACTATTTATAGAAACATCAAATTAGATTAGTTATTTTCAAAATTAGTGGTTGTATTTATTTCACATTTTTTAATCTAAATTTTTATAATTAGCATATAAATAACCTAATATTTACACTCCATAAACCATACCATGTTAACTCATTATGAAGGTGTGACTTCTTTTAAATAAGTGACAATTATAGATGCCTCCAAATCTGAATAATTATCATATGTTGTAATATAACCCTCTAAAATGATACTAATATGCCCCTAGAAACATGTATCCTCATGTGATATATAAATATATTTACTAGCTTACACATGTGGTGAAGATTTATTAATAATATATGTGTTTTAAGAGATGAATACCTAATTTTCTGTGACATTTTTTTCTTAGGATAATATACCATGCTCTTTCAAACTAATTGAATATTCTCATGTGTAATTGTATCGTGACTATAATTATATGGAGAAATGAAATTTGTGTTATGATCATGCTCACTAATAGATAAATAAATTATAATATATTCTATGATATGTAGGTCATGCTCTTGAATAGTTTTGTAAACTATTTCATTACCATGTTGCTCAAAAATTATGATAGGAAGTTATTATATATTTCAATTAATATTCATTAGTTCCAAAGGATATTCATATTAGAATCCTAGAATATTAACCACTTGATCATCTTAAATATATCTGATATATTTATGCATTATAGAAGGTACTGATCTAATATTTTATAACCAAGGGTGTCCTAATAGCATATAAAAATCCCTTATGCTTGATAGAAATAAGAATTTAGTAGGAATTATGAGAGGGCCCACTTGTAAATATGGTAATTTATGCCCAAGAGTATCTTATTTATGGCCATCAAATGTCTTTCCAACTCTGGAAGTATCCTATAAATCTTTCTCTATATAGCCAAGATAGTAAAGGAGTGTTATGGTACACACATTTTCACTTTATCCATGATCTATCATAAAATTGTATGGATTGTTTGAAAACATATTCTTGAATAAAATGTGCATGTTTATTTGAGTCATCATCAATAAATTCACTATCATCAAATATGGTCATAATATGTGATTCTTATTTGATTATAATTTTACCAATGATTCTATCAAGTGGATTTCCATATTTAGGAGGAGAATGAGAATTATATGCACATTTTAATCTATTATTATTATTATTATTATTATTATTATTATTATTATTATTATTATTATATGATTCATGATTTTTAAAATGATATTTGTACATTTTGAGATTTGAATTTTCATTTACTTATGTCTTAGAAACTTCAATAGGTGTACCAATATCAATAATGTTCTCATAAATAAGGTCTTGAATCTTGTGTTTAAGCTTGAAACATTTATTTTTATAATTCCCAATACATTTATGGTAGTCAAAATATGAATTTCCATCAACATTTTTATATTGTGGTTTAGACATGTCCACTTCCATTTGTAAAGGAAGAGTAATGAAACTAAATTCAATTTCATTTTGAATAATACATGAGGAGGTGAAGGTAATATTGAAAATTACCCCTTTGGTGGAGCTTATAATTGAATATTTTGTTTTAGTTGTGGGATAGCATTAGATGTAAATTTATCTTCATTCTTACTTTGATTTGGTGTTCTTTTATAATGTTGATTGCTTTGAAATTTGGCATTTGAAGTAGAAGGAAATTTGAAGTATACCTAAGCTTATGCTCTTATAATTTGGATTTATTTGAAACTTGGCATTTAAAGTCAAAGGAAAATTTAAAGTATACTTACGATTGTTAAAAGTAAGCAACTTGACCTCAAGTTCTTTGATTATATGGTATAGTTCATTGAAATATTTGAACTTATCAAACATAATTAACTCTTGAAGTGGAGATAACAAAATTTGAGTAAAAATATTTTGGAGATAATTATCAAACATTTAGTTTGTCATTTTTTATAACATAGTATTTTATCTTATCATATATTAACTAATTATTTAATTATACTCTTGTTTGAGCTATACAATTTGAATATATGATAACTTTTTAGCAATGTTGATAGATACATTTTCAACAATATTGATTTTTGAAATTGTTAGAAGTATTTATATATTGAATAGGAATATCATAAAACCATCTAAGAGAATATTAATTTATACTTATTGGAAAGATATTTGTTAACAATTTTTCATTATCTTCATAATCTAGACAAGACGCATGTAATTATTACAAATGTTGTTCATGGTCACCTTTGCCTTCATACAAAGGAATATTATGAGCCAAAAAGCCAATTGATAATGAATAAGATGCAATTTCAGGTACCAAAGTGTAATGCATTAAGGAACATGAGTCCATAGAGGGGCTAAAATGAAAAATAATTTTCTCAATGTTAGTTAATTTAGCTTGTAAGGTAATAACTAAATTATCAATAGTAGATTTTATAAAGGTAATTGTATGAGTGTAATTAGCATGAGTAGGCATTGGCATAAATACATTTTAGATAACAAATGATGTTCTAAAACTAAGAGATGATGTTATAGGTGTATAAATAATAATAGATGTAATGGTATAAGTATAAACATTGGAAACACTATCTTGGGATCCTTTACTTTCTTCATATATAAGAACATATAAAAATAGTCAACCTTTTTTGGATGTTCAAGAAGATATTGCATAATTTTTACTAGTTAGTTTGACCAGATTATTCAAGAGTATTGGATTATAATATGATAATCATGATATTAGTGGGTAATATGCATTGAAAAATATTATGAAGTTGTATATTTGATAAAATATCTAACATAATCTTCCTCTTGTTCTTAAATCATTTCAAAGTTGACAAAATCTATTGGAGAAGAATAGTGACATGATATAGTTTCTCAATCATTTTTAATAGGGAGAGAGTGAGATTGAAAATTATTTAGTGTATCTTATTGATTAACTTGAAATTGAATATATGTAAAAACATAATGAATATCATGTTGGAAATAAATAAAATATGTGATGATAAATTTAAAAATCTTATGTAGCATATGAAATAAAAATTCATTGATTGATCCCATTATGAATATAATACAATATGAATTGATGAACACTAATGACTATGAATATAATAAAATAAAAAATAAAGGTATAAGGGTGATATAGGAAAGGTTTTGAATGATTTTATGTGATCTCAAATATACTTATTCATTGATTAGTGTTGGCTCAATGTTTTAGAGCACTAGCTATAGAGGCAAAATAATTATTATATCCCATTAACCCTATTCTTGAGGGTATGGTGAGAGTAAATCCCTTGGGTGATATGTTACTCTCTAGTGCACCACAAATAAAATAGATAAAAGAGGTTTTCTATGGTATAAACAAGGGATCCTAGGAATTTTCATGAGGTATGTGGAAACTAAAGTTTGTGTTCAGTGTTGTACAATGAGTATGAGTATTGGGGTAATCCCCTCACACCATGATGTATTTTAAAAAAATCAATGAATATCCCTTAATGATAGTCACTAAGTAGTGTTAAACATGTTATAACATATTTTATAAAAAACATAAGAAAATAGAATGTTTTTATTTAGAGAAATCAATAAATTTCAACTTGAGGTCCAAAGAAAGAGATTTTGTGTCAGATTTATCCAAGGTGACAAGATAACCTATTTAGTGTTAGATTACTCCAAGGTCAAAGAGGATTTAATTTTTATGTGTCATATTTTATCTAAGATTTAAGGTTATTTTATTTCACTATTAGGAATTTACAAAAATATGTATGAAATCCTAGGACAAAAGCTAAGCAAGTAACAAGTAATGTTCTAAAAATAACTACTTCACCAAAAAAATTAATATATTTTAAACTATTAAAATTTAAATTTAGTAATATACATATCTAATAGTGAAATATAATATACTAAAGAATTTTATAGACTTAAAAATTAGCTAAAAATAGTAAATAGGCCTAAAAATATGCAAACCTCCCTAAAATAGAATTTATGCTGACTGTGTAGGCTGAATATAATTTACATTTTATTGTAAATACATGTGTAATGTGTATACACATAATATTTTCAAACTTATATGAATTAATGATGCTCTTTATCTTGCAGGAACCTATCAAGTCTTAATCTCTTTGAGTGCACGCTTTAAAGGGTGCATCGAGAAAGGGGTGGGTAGACCATTGGTGATTCATAAGATTGTTTTCCCTTTTTACAATTGATATATACATAATTGTCTCCTAAAAACCATTCCTCTAAGCTTGGGCTTCTCTTTTTCACACTCCTCTTGACTTTTATCACATTCAATAACCCTTTTCCTAACCTAAAACCCTTTTTGATAGTTTACATGACTGTGTTGGTTGTGTCAACCTTGTAATTTTATTGACAAACCTTATTTAGGGTCTAGATCAGCCCATGGCCAACCTAGTCTATTACCTAGTGATTTTTTGGTTAATAATGATACTAGGTCAACCCTGTTGGCCAAAAATTTTAGAAGGGTTTAGGGTTAGATCCACCTATATAAACATAATCATTTTACTATTTCTAAGAGAAGAGAAGAATAATTAAGATATATTTCACATTTACTTATCCACCATTATACTTGAGTAAGCTTAGGGTTTAATACTTTATTTCAAGATACAAATCTTGTTTTGTGGAGAAGTCTTTTGGATATATTGATAGGTTATGTAGCCTAAAGCTGATTTATACTTATCATCCTTACATACCACAACAACCTATTATGAATCACATTGTCCAAGAGAGAGTTTGAGGATCATTGGATTCATCTTCAAAGGTAAGTATTTCTAACTTTGTTCTTCCTTTGTAAGAGTAGATAAATATGCATTTGTACTTCTCTTCCATGAACTAGGATTCCATATACATTAACATGAGTATATGTTTTCTATGCATGTTTAATTTTGTTATTTATTACCCCCATTTTGTGCCATAAGCTTTGGTGAGAAATATATTAGACTTTAAATTTACTTGTTATTAATATAGTGAATATGAAAACATAGGACTTAGTTAGGTTTATTGCATAGGATTTCTTGACTAGAGGTTTTAGAACCCACTTTAGTGATATTTTTATGGTAAGAGATCCTTTAGCTAGGTCTAGCGGGTCCATATTGGTCATGACCCAAATTATATAATATATCCACGATCAGAGGTGTAATTTGGATCTATCTTATTTGAGTTATGATTGATTTTTATATCTAATAAATTTATGATTGCATACATTCTAGTGAACTCAAATTGAATCTAACCCTTGCAAGTTTTCTTTCACACTTTTCATTTCTATCATTTTATTATTTTTATATATTTTTTATACTAGGTCAACCAAGCTAGTATAGTTTTTAACTTATTTGCACATGTTTAATGAATATTCATATTAAAATGACTTTGTCCTTTATATGTAGGTATTCATTAGATATAGGTTATTGGATTGAATAGGTCGACATAATACTCTTATTTAGTTCTAGACAATAGACACTATCAAATAGGTCAACTTAGTCTCTTATTTATCTCTATAATAGAAAACTAAGTTATTTAGTTTAACATAGAATAACATTTAACTTATAAATAACAAACCATGTTGACTAGGTTGACTCAGTCATCTTAAATAATCTTTAACAAATAGGAAATTATGGAACTAGGTTGACCCAATAGACACAATTGGTATAACTTACAAGCAACATTCATGGCACTTCAACATGAATTTCACAACCCTCAACATTTTAAAACCCACAAAGGTTACTTTATTTATCTCTATTTTAATTTAGTTACTCATTATAGCTATGTTTTGCATAAGGTTTCAGCATTTAAAACTACAATCCTACAACAAACTAGGTTGACTTGGTCGACCTAGTTCTATAGTCTATCTTCTATCTAAAATAATAAGTCAACATGATCAACTTATTTCATAAGGAATATTATTTATATAGTAAAATAATGACCCTATTGACTCAATTCTATAATGTTTGCATATAGTGTCATCTGAATCGACTCTGTACCATGCTCAAATTGGGAATAACAACTATATGTTAGTAATTAATTCACACTTCCATTTTCAGTTGTTTGCATTCCTAGAGTAGTTCACATAGTATAATTAGGTGTTTTTTCAATATACCATTTAGTTTTACTATTTCTATCTTTTTTCACACACTACCAAATCACATAATTTCAAAATGCATTTAAACATTTATCTATCCAAGGCCTACCTACTTGGATTTCATCACTAAGGGGGAAGATGACTTGGTTTTTTGGCCAAGTATAAACATGTGGTTATTGGATCGAATATGTCGACATAATACTCTTATTTAGTTCTAGACAATAGACACTGTCAAATAGGTCAACTTAGTCTCTTATTTATCTCTATAATAGAAAACTAAGTTATTTAGTTTAACTTAGAATAAAATTTAACTTATAAATAACAAACCATGTCGACTAGGTCGACTCAGTCATCTTCAATAATCTTTAACAAATAGGAAATTATGGAACTAGGTTGACCCAATAGACACAATTGGTATAACTTACAAGCAACATTCATGGCACTTCAACATGAATTTCACAACCCTCAACATTATAAAACCCACAAAGGTTACTTTATTTATCTCTCTTTCAATTTAGTTATTCATTATAGTTATGTTTTGCATAAGGTTTCAGCCTTTAAAACTACAATCCTACAACAAACGAGGTTGACTTCGTCGACCTATCTTCTATCTAAAAGAATAAGTCAACATGATCAACTTATTTCTTAAGGAATATTATTTATATAGTAAAATAATGACCCTATCGACTCAATTCTATAATGTTTGCATATAGTGTCATCTGACTCGACTCTATACCATGCTCAAATTGGGAATAACAACTATATGTTAGTAATTAATTCACACTTCCATTTTCAGTTTTTTGCATTCCTAGAGTAGTTCACATAGTATAATTAGGTGTTTTTTCAATATACCATTTAGTTTTACTATTTTTATCTTTTTTCACACACTACCAAATCACATAATTTCAAAATGCATTTAAACATTTATCTATCCAAGGCCTACCTACTTGGATTTCATCACTAAGGGGGAAGATGACTTGGTTTTTTGGCCAAGTATAAACATGTGGTTAATGGTATATATTAGAAAATAACACAACACCCTTATCAATATAATATTATGAAGTGAGGGGGTAGGCCCCAATACCAAGCTAGTACCATTGCCAACATAGACCCCTTTTAGCCTAAAGATCCTAAAACCATCCATAGATTGCTTTATAGTTCCCTATTTTAAGATAAATTCCCTATCACACTTAAAATAACACTTTTTAATAATCCAACAACATTCATGATGACTACTTAGCTATCATTTTATTTTTAGTTGACTATTTTTTATCTTCTCATTGTATGTTGTATTGTAAAAACTTACATTTACCAACATTGGTGCAAATTTTTTTATTGTGTGCCCTAATTGGATAATTCTCATTGATCCAATTATTTTTGTTTTTACTTATAATTATTTATTTAAAGTAAATTGAAAAAAAATCAATATTTTAAATATACTATCATTTATTTGACACAATCTCTTATAGACTGTCTTTTTCCCTGACTGTAGTTATGAGTTGACATGGTCAACCTAGTACTCATTTTTGACTATCAAGTTATAGTAATATATAAATTTGGTCAACTATATATCCTTATTAGGTTTTCCTTTATCCTAGGTTATAGTACTAAGTTAACTTGGTCAACTCTATATCCATGTTGGCTTAGTTTCATACCCTTTTTTAGTACTAAGTCAACTTGGTTGACTTTGTACTCTTATCTATCAATTCCTATCTCCTTGATTTTGCATCAAATTTTCCTTACCTAATATATCTCCTTCATCATGAAATTTTTATTTGAAGACAAAAATGATTTGAATTCAATAGATATGATGAGTCTTACCAACCCTAATAGGTTCTCCCATAAGCATTTTATGGCTCCTACCCTAGATGAAATTAATGTGCATGTAGACACTCACACTAAAAACTATGGGACCCCTAATCATTCCTCTCTACTTTGTAATGTTCTCTTCTCACCTAAATATCAACTTGAATTAGAGTATACACCATAAATGTTTTTCTTCATCAATGAGTTTCCTCAACATCAAGGAAAGGATCCTTTTCCTATTTACCATCTCATGATAAGTGGTCAAGTTGAGGAGCCCCATTCACCTTATCCCACATTCTCACATGGATTTTGGGATACTATATTATTATCTTCCAATCCTCTTACCTCTATTTTGATCCATTCTCATACCATGACTTCTTATTCTTTTATTTCCTCTACTTTCATGCCTAGTATCTCTACTAACATGGTAATTTATACATCTAGTGGGCCTCTTCCAAGACCAAATATTTTCATTTCTTCCACTAGTGTATCATTTTATACCCATGGAAATCATGACTCTAGTGCCACTCTTTATACCTCTACTAGTCTATATTTTTTCACAAAAGAAAATTATGCCACTAATACCTCACTTACTAATAGTTCTTCTCAAGATCCTAATAACATCCATAATGTCACCCAAGTTACTAATACCAATTATAATATTTCAAACAATGCCAATAATACCACTCAAACTCATCAACTCTTATTATAAAATCTTGATCAAATGAATGCTTTCCAAGATAACAATGCAAATCAAATGATGTAAATTCAAAATAATCTTATCCATCTTCAAACCCACCCTCAACAGATGCCATGGGGAACACATAACCAAAATGTTCCACCACCTCCTCTTTATTATTACGATGGTAATCTTATCCCTCAACCTCCTATTATTAATTAGACAATCAAGCATCTTCAAAATGAGCCTCTTACATATCAAATTGCTAATATAAAAAAATTTGAATATATATATAAAGATTGGATCAAGTTAAATACCTTTATGAATACTAAGCTATTAGAAAAAAATCTCAAAAGTGATGATTTAGATTGGTAAAACCAACTCAAATCTCATTCCATTACTAGTTTGGAAGACTTATTTAATTCTCTACTCTAAGATTTCCGAACTAGTGATCTCCCTAAAAATACCTTGGCCTATTTTATCAATTGTAAGCAAATTGAGACTAAAATTGCACAATATTTCATTAAATGATGGAAGACATTATCTAAAAAATGTGAACATAATATGGTAGATGACAACCTCTTTCATCTATTTACCAATGCTCTTTTTCCTAAGTTGTAATACCAGGTTTGGACTCTCTCTCCACATACTTTGGAAGAGGCCATTGTTCAAATGAAGCATCAAGATTTTTTCATAGATCAATTTGATCCATCCTAGCCTTCTATGGGTACTCACATGATAATCAAAAATAAGAATTATCATAATACCAATGATAGTGTCACTGACTCTTATGATACCATTCATATTATTCAAGTTATTATTCCTAACCAAACTCTGGAATAAGATTCCCCTCCTAACCACATCACCATCCCTCATTTATCTTAAACCAATAACATCAATATTCATAAACCTTTATCCTTAGTATAATTAAAAATATATCTAATAATGCCTCCACCATGAGAACTTGATCCCATTCAACCCATGAAGTCTTGGTATGATCCCAATAAATTTTGTTGGTTTCATGCTAGTTTGGGTTATTCTCATGTGACCTTTAGGCAGCTTCATAATTTGGCTATGATTTTCCTTCTTGGTCCCAATTTTGACCATGATTATATCATTCATAAATTATAATAAGCCTATGACATTTCCTTCAAATCTTATGAAACATAAACTAAATATCAAGCTTTGAACCAAGTTAACTCTCATTTGGCAATCTATAAATATCCTCTTCCAAATCACCAAGATAACCAAGATAAACCTACCCCTTATACCAGTCATGTTGATAGTATTCTTGACCCAAATCCAAAAGAGAATATGGTCAATATGACTAATATTTTAAGGGTGTTTGCTTTCATTTATCCTCAACCCATCCACACACTCAATTGTCTTGCACATTTTGTGTTATCCAAGACTCTTCTCTAAATCACTTAATAGAGTTGGAGAAAGAAGACCTTATATATTTTTATGAACCAATTCCAACACCTCCCTTGAATAACACTTCCCATACCATTTCTACCATTCCTCAAACCTCTTTCCCTATCATTACTTATACTTAATATCCTATCAACACTTCTTTTAATATATCTCAAACCATACCTACATCAACTAACCCATCTTCTCACAACAATCAACAAACTTGTCTTCTAGCTAAAAGTTTTACCTCTTATCAACATAAATTCACATTAAATTTGGCTCCTCCTTTCAAGGACCTCCTTAAATACTATGCACCTCTTTCCAATATTCCTCTTATGGGTTATGATAAATGGGATCCTATCATGGAACTCACTAATCTCCCATCTCAAAACCCATTTTTCAAACTTATTTGTACCTCTCTACATCATCATAAACATATTATAAAACTTTTATTCAAAATGGACATCCATTATCCTCCCTTAACAAGACACGAACCCACCTTATTCAGATCAAAAGATAGAATTTTACAATAGTGTGAAGAGATGTCCATACATGATGAAATAATGGACACTTGTATTTCCTTCAAATTACCCATTGGTTTTATGATCCCTAATCATATTATAATTTATGCATATGATACTCATCTTTTCCTTAGTGTCTAAATCAGTGATATCGAAGTCAAGCATGTTTTGATTGATGAAGGTTCTGGCACTTACATTACTTCTCTTAACTTTATCAAAACTTTTAGATATTCTGACTATAATATCAAGTCCACATGAGACATGTTTCAAGGCTATAACCAAAGGAAAATACCCCATTTAGGTTGTGTGTGGTTCCCCATTAATGTCCCACATATCACTATTCACATGAAGGTGTTGATATATAACTTTCCTCTATCCTATAACATTTTGATTGGTAGGCCATGGACTCATCGCATGAGAATAATTTCCTCTTTCACTTGCCAATGTGTTAAATTTACTCATAATGAAGACATATACAGGATTTAGGGTGACACTTATCCTTTTAATTTTAATAAATTCCAAGATCATGGTGTATTTAAAATTCTTACTCTTTAACCCTTACCAAGCATCCCATTTCATGAATCTCAATAATTTAACTTTCCTATCAATTCCACTTGAGGTTATAATGGTCACCTTGAACTCATTAGGACTATACCACATAACCTCCTATATTTTGATGATGATGAACCTGATTAGATCAACATAATTATTAAAACCTTATATCTCTCACCTCATATCATCTCTCAACTTCTTTCTTCTTTGCAACTATGTTCCTATCAACCACCTAGTGATGACAAAGTCTCATCATTCCATTTATCACACCACATCAGATGAAAAAGTCATCCCTACCTATTTCATCAATATTCATACATTTGATTATGATGATGGTTATTCCTTAGATGATCCTTTATTAGGAGGTCTTGTTCATGCCCATGATGTTAAAATTATTTGTTATTGTTCCTACTTGCTTCAATCTTTTAGTATATCTTCTAGAATTTCATCCTATATCATTATTAATTTTAACATTTTTCCTCTTTATATAAGGGTATATATGGTGCACATTACTCTAGTTTATGAATAAAATCATAGGAGTATGCTTATGGATAATGCTATGACTGGTACCTATCACTTTGCTAAATACCAAAACCCCACTAGCTAACTTATCCCTAAGATGCTTACACTATCCTTTAGCCTTTTTTGCATCCCACTCCTCCCTCAATAGAGCCTAGTTAAGACCCCATTCTTAATCCCTCTATAGATAATTCTTTCCCTATTTTTGATCCTATATCTCCTTCAGTCAATCCTTATCTAGTCTCTTCACTAACCCCACCTTTTCTTGGTGATGGTTTTCTCCCTTTACTACAGATGGCTCCTTTGCCTACCAAATGGGTTAATCATTAATATTTTGATATTTATAAAGTTTATGGTCATTGGAATAGATAATATTCATTATACAAATCTTCCTCAGCTTCTATTTCCACTCCTTCTATGAGTACACCTACCAAGTCTACTCACAAGTGTGTATATTGCTTCCATAACATAGATAACATTCATCCACACATTATCATAAGCTGTGAAATATATCAACATGTTGCATCACACCAATATTAATCCCTTAGACAAGGCTATAACTCTCCCAAAATTATTACTTGAGTATCTTCCTAAATATGGAAAGGTATATTATCTCTTGTGCCAATGTAGTACCCAACATACTGATCATTATCACTTCCATCAATAACATCTCAAGGATCATCTCTGAACCATCCCTACACTTTCTACCCTTCATCCCATGGGTTAATCTTACAAGAAGGCTCCTCATTATTCCCTTATGGATCCACCACCTATGGTCCCTTCTCCGCATATTTTTTCTCCAATCATGATTCCCTCACACATGGACCTTATTTCACCTATGGATCCCTCTCCATCGATGATTCCCTCACCTATGGATCCTTCTCCACTGGTGACCCCTTCATATCTTGTAGAATTTAATCCAATACATTATCTTGAGCATCCCTTACATGATAACCCTCATCTTCATGATCCTTCAAGCATTACCACATTTTTTCTTAAGGATATTTAACATGAAGTATATTCTCATCTTTCCTTGAAGATCGATGAGACATTAGTTGTAGTTCATATTCAAATTCATAGAGAATTATCAGATGTTATGTATAATGTGTGTAGAAAAATATATAAGCACTTATGAACACATGCATGGTGTTCTTAAATTTTTAATTTGTTTGGATGTGCGATCCAACTTTACACTTATCTATTTTATATCATTTGACATTGTGTTAAATTTTTATCTCTCTTACATGGTGACTTTTGTTTCACACTTTATGTTTCTTATGATGCCATTATTCTTCTCATATTATATTATGGCTTATTTTTTCATAAATTGCATTATTTTTTTTATTGAGTTCATTTCTTATGATTACCTTGTTATTTTTTATGATTGTTTGCTATCTTATCTCTATAAACATGGATAATTATTATTTTGACTTGGTTATAAAAAGCTTGATCCCTTTAGCCATTCCTTCTTTACCATGTGATTAGTTAACAAAAAATTCATCTAATTAAAATCTCCTTTCTACTGGTTCACTTTGGATCTCTCTTATCCCCATTTATTCCCTTTTAAAAACTAATCATACACATGGTTGAGACTTGAGATAACATACTGGTTCATGGCTAAGCCTAAGTATTCTAGTCAGTCATATATTTGGATAATTATCCTCCTTTATCCAAAGCCTAAAGATCATTCATGTGTATCACTCTATCTCTCATTGTTAATCATTACAAGTTTGTATGGAGGAGGAGTCTTAAAACCCATAAACTATTTAAAAGCCAAATCATTTAACAAAATCTAATAATCTAAAAGGTAACATTAAAAAATATTTGAAAGTCAAATCACACTAAAAGATTGATTATAAGCACATCTCCTTTCTCTAATCAAATCTCAAACTCCATAACTAACATCACAATATATCTGAGGTCCATTTGGGTTTGGTAGGCTATTATATTAGAGAAGGATAATAAAATAATATTCTAGTGCTACTTAGTTGCTCGTGCAAGTACCTAATCTTCATAGGTGACCGATGGCTCTGTAAGGGGTCTTAAGGAATGGGGAACACATCATGGGAAGGTAGGTCCATTTTAATTTTATTCTTTAAAAAATAAAACATGAGTTGATCTTCGTACCACACTTATTTGCCTACATAGATTTGTGACTATAGAGAAAAAGTATCCTTTGTATATTAAAGATCACTAGTCACTTAATATCTTCTCATGTCCTTAGTGTGCATCATGTCTCCTAATTCCTTCTTATAATACACATACATTATGATTCTTAAATTCCCTTTTTCACTCCATACAATTCTAATATTTCCCCTTGATAAATATTATTTTGTTCACTGATCACTCCCCTAGGGATTCCATTTATGAGTTGCATTGTAAGACCATGGATAGGTCTTGACCTTCCTTATAAATTACCAAATTTTCACATTACCTTTCCAAACATCCCCTTTACGACATTTTCACATTATTTCCACCTCATTGGTGTTCCCTTTATGAGTTGTAGTGTTAGACCATAGATAAGACCTGGCCTTCCTCACAAAATTTTCCAATAATCCAAGTCATAACAAAATTACATGTGTCAAATATGAGATAATATGTGATTGATTATGAGTTACACATCATTGATGTGCTCACCATATTTATTTAGTATGTTTTATGCTTAATTAATTAATATTTCCCTTTTATCTTCTTATTGTTTGATTGTATGTAAGAATCCAACCATTTTTCTTAAGTTTTTCATACTTCCCAACTTGAATTAGTGTGATTAATTTAAGACCATTTTACCAATTTTGATTCTCTTTTATACTTCTCAACATGATTTAGTATGATTTATTGGATTAAATAATTTTTTATATAGCTTTTTTCTTCCACATGTTTTCCATTTTATTACATTATTTTCATAATTCTCAACATGATTTAGTGTGATTTTATTTGTTTTAATTTGGTGCCAATATCTTTCTCATGGTTTAAAAACAATTTTTGTCCTCTTGTTTACCTCTCTTTTTTGGTTTATTATACTTAGCCATGTTTTGTTATTACACATTTCACAACATGAAATAGTGTGTAGTGCATTTGTTTTTGATTAATTATACTTTTCCAAGTTTTTTTAGCCTATTTCTTTGTAACCATGCATGTGTACTACATAATTATAGAAAAGAAAAAACCACACTTATATTTCTTATAACATATACAAAAAAAAAGTAAAGTACATGTGATACAAATAAATATATCTATGCATCTACATCCACAACCAAAATACACAACATAATATCAACATCCAACTATCAAAATAAGATGTGTGTGTGTGTGTGTGTGTGTGTGTGTGTGTGTGTGTGTGTGTGTTTGTGTGTGTGTAAATACAAAATCCAAAAATATCTCGCTCTAACTCTAAGGATAGGATCTATCATGTCTATCCTATTGCCAAGCCAAACTACCCATAGATGCCTCAGATTATACCCTCTGAATAGTACATTGTAATAAGGATGGCTTAGATTTTAGTCCTACTACCTGTCCCTATAAGTTGGCCACCTAGGCCTGAACCTATTCTAACTTGATAGTGGTAGATAAGTGTTTGACTCTATCATAAACCAAGGCCTACCATGTATGTCTCTCTCTTGATCCACCCATGCTAGTGGTTATATCCCATCTTTACTTCCCTATATTTTCTTTATGACCTCCCCTAATAGGTTGAAATATCCTACCTAAGCTGGGGTAGATGATACCATAGGATAATCCAATGTGGTATGGTCATATGGTTCTATAACCCCATTTAGAATATCATGGTGTAATCCCATCACCATGGATCCCCATATGAGTTCCTCATCATCTCTAGGATCTACAAAATTCAAACTAGATATATATTAAATCACATATATATCTCACAATCTATCAATCTATATCTACAACTAGTACTCTATATGAAAGACTAAAAATTTCAACCATTTATTACCAATCCTAGTGGTACCAATAACCATCTCTCTATCTGATCATTTTCCAAGCATGGTCTCTCCATCAGCTCATCCCCTAATTACCTCATTCATGGGACACCTCCCAATCAAATAAAACCTTAGGGTCACTACACATACATGTCTTGAGCCTTACCTTAATGGTGCCTTTATAGACTAGCTTTGCCTTAGGCTAACTGATGGATCATCTTGAATAACCACCATCCATGCTCTCTCTCACTATTGGCATCTTTATCAATGGTGAGACTAAGGTGGTCACTACTCCTACTAATGTGGTGTTGGATATGGTACCTAAGGCACCCTTGTATCCGCATCCATGCCCTCTCTAGATACCAATTTTTGTGTTCAACTAGTCTATGGTCTCACATGCCATATTCTGATCTCTAGTCTCTCAACTGAATCTCCTCCTCCTCCTTTCACCCTTGGCTCTCTCGTATGTCAAGCCCAAAATTTAGAAACCACTATAGGATCCACTAGGTGAGGGAGTTTGAAATATCTTGACAAGCATGATATTTGATGTGTCTCTACCTATCAGGTGTAGTGGCCCTAGTCCACACTCATACTAACCCTAGTGCCATAGTTTCCTAAATTAGCCAAACTATTTCAATGTGTTCATATGACTACCACATGATCTCTCCTTATGCCACATGATCTTATCTCTATCTCATTACCTAAGGCAACTAATCATATAACACATGGGGTAAACTAGTTGGTCAGGACATCAAAAACCTCTTATATATCTAGGCACTTAGCAATACCCCTCACCCCATGGTCTTCTAACCTCTATATAAAATATTGTACTTATCATGCATGATCTAAGCCCAAATGATAGAACCCAAATTATAGAGTACCCCTAATCTAATATGGATTGACATAAGGCTATGACATATAATAGTACCTTGTTGTCTTACTTATGACACATCACTCATGCTATCACAAGTCCTATCACAACCTTTGCATATATCTAGAAAATGTGTAATATAGAAATCAAATAGACTCACTCTCAATCCTAGGTAAATCCTATCAAATCATGTCACCCACTTGGATAATGTTAATCTCTCCTCCTAGTAATTTGGTATCCCTATGATCACTAGTGTCCCCCATATAGTAAGTCCAAAAAAAGCGTGGACATCCTCTAAAGTGACATTTTTATTTCAATGTGATGAATTTTTTACCCATTATAATAATTGCCTTTATCATTTATTACTTCAACCCCTAATAACCCAATACCCTTTTTGATGCCTAGTGTCCCTAAACCTTTTCTAGGGTTCATTCTAGTGTCTAGATTTAGTCTAATTAACAAATTTATATAAAACACTCAATTTCAAATAAAACTTTAAAATTTTTTATATTATAAATTGCTTACCTATGTTGCACTCACTATGGCTATTATGCATCCTCCTTATCTCAGTTGTTGTCTCCTCACCATCTTGCTTCTCTAGGCTCTCACTAGGTTTATCAAACTATGTTTTTCTCTTAGAATAGTCAAACAATAACAAATGAATTATTTTTCACCCTATTTATATTTACTATTCACCAATATTTACCATTATATCCCTTGTTTTGATCATATCTTTATTTCTACTATCTCATTTTCTAAACCATAAATTTTTTTGGAATCGTGATGTCATAGAGAATTTTTTTAAACTATTACATACATAGGTTGCAAAAATTTTATTTTTTCACTCTTTTTCACTAATATCTACAAGTTTGCCTAATTTTACTCATATTATATGCCTTCACATCTCTCACATCTTCTTTATCTAAAATACTAAGGTAAGTAAAGGTATGTATTTTTAAATTCTATCCTTTCATTTATATTATTTGCTCCTTATTGCACTTTAATCAGTGTCAGGATTATGTGTCACCATGTTATTTTCTCAAAGAACCAACTCATGTTACACTTAAATGATACATGATGAATTTTAAGTGGGGCATATGTATATACATAATATTTTAAAACTTTTAACAATTATTGATACTCTTTATCTTGTAAGAACCCATCGAGTCTCAATCTCTCTGAGTACACACCTTAAATCATACATTGAGAAAGAGTTGGGCTGAAAATTAGTGCTTCATAGGATTATTTTCCCTTTTACCACTTTCTATCTACAAACTTTTATCCTAAAAACCATTCCCTTAAGCTTGGCCTTCTTGTTTGTACACTCCTCCAATATTTTACAACCTTCAGTGCCCCTTTTCCTAACCTAAAACCCTTTTTGACAATTTACATGACTATGTCAGCTGTGTTGACCTTGTACTATTATTGACAAAACTTATTTAGGGTTTAGCTCAGCCCCTAACTGACCTAGTTTGTGACCTAGTGAGTTTTTGTCAATAATGATACTAGGTTGACCAATTTGACCCTATCAGCTAAAACTTTCATAAGGGTTAATAGTTAGATCTACCTATATAAACATAATCATTTTTTCATTTCAAATAGAAGATAATAGTAGGTAAGATATATTGTACATCTTCTTATCCACCATTCTACTTGAGGATCAATCTTAAGGTTTCATAGTTTCTTTTGAGATATGGATCTTGTCTTGTGGACAAGTCTTTTGAATGCATTGATAGGTTGTGTAGCCTAGAGATGATTCATAATTGTCATCTTACATACCATAACAACATATTGTGAATCACCTTGGATAAGGGAGAGATTGAGGCTCAATGGGTTCATCTTCAAAGGTAAGTATTCCTAACTTTGTTCTTCCTTTGTAAGAGTAGATAAATATACATTTTCAATTCTTTTCCATGCATTAGGCTTCTGTATACATTGACTTGAGTATATGTTTTCTATGCATGTTTAATTTTGATGTTTATTACCCCCACTTTATGCCACAAGCTTTGGTGAGCAATAGAATATAATTTTACTTAACTTATTATTATAGTGAATATGAAAACATATGACTTAGTTAGGGTTATTGTGTAGTTTTGCTTGACTGGAGGCTTTGAAACCCTCCCTAGTGATATTATTATGGTAATATATCCTTTATCTAGGTTTAATGCATCTATATTTGTTAATAATCTAATTATATAATGAATCCTTAATCATAAGTGTAAGTAATATCTATCTTCTCTGAGTTAGGATTGATTTGTAGATCTGATGCATTTCTGATTCCATACATAATGTGTCATAATTAAATGTAAGAATTTAAATTAAAGTAGGAAAATTATGAAGGAGGATGATATGGACCCATTATGACTACCTCCTAATTGAATGTGTGCCTAATTTTTTTATATATCTCTTTTCAACTATCTGTGGGGGTTCATTGATTAGTTTTATTTGCTGATATACTATGTGAAAGACCTAAAAACACAAACCCTTGTTATTTCACAAAATACACAATGAAGATCAAATTTATAGTTGGACAATGTGTAATGGGAATTTCTAATTTACCCTCATAAAACCTTGTGTCATATACATGATGTCTATATATTTGAAATGAGCCTTAGTCTAATGTAGTTCTCCCTCCTAGGGTGATTGTGTGATCCATAATTTTGTAACAATGTGAACATAACTAGAAGATTAAATGAAATTATTGATAATGTATGCCCTTGAACTATAATAAAATATATTAAGACTTAGCCTATAATTATTATAATGAAACATAATTTAAATTAGAATAAACACTACTCTTTTACTCAATGTGTAATAGAATTTCCAAGTGATTACTATATTTGTTTAGAGAAGACTTTATGTGATTATATAGGGTAATATTTCGAATATTTTTCATCAATAAAATTTATAAAAGGCATGAGAGAGCCATTGTGAAATGTATCAATTTAAAAAAGTAATTGTTAGAGTGTGGGGGATAAGGATACACTAGTGGACACAGTCATAGTGTGATCCTGTCAGACCTAACATGAACTTGTCCTAGAGGGATACACACTTCCATAAAAGGTCTAATAGAAACCTATAGGTTAAATAGGGATAAATGGGGTTAAAATAGTGATACTTATATGATATTTTTAGCATTTGAAATATAATAGAGACTCTTTTATATATTGTGGGTCATATAAATGGTGAACATACCAAGTAAGGTAAGGATGTTAAGATTTAATATTGTGAAATACTTAGTGGTTAATTATTTATATCTACAAGGAGAAAATATATTGTTGTTGATGGTATCTTCTAAAAATTAACAACATTCTATATTTTTTATGTATCATTTGGTAGGTTTTTTTCTTATGGGATCATTTTTTAGTCCCACTGAGTTATAAAGTGTAATGGGGGTTTTACTACTTCAACATTATTTACATTCATGTGTGTGTTCTTTATTTTGGGCACCTTTTCACTATTTTAGTTGCTTTACTCTCCCATCATCACCAAGTCAATCTTCCTAAGAGATATTTTATTTGTATCTTGACATTACTTTGATAGCTTGATAGTCTCCTTTAGTATGATGTGGATCTATTTTAGTGCATATAGTTTTATCCTATTAGTGTTCGAGTAGTTGGATTATTGAATTCATACATTTTTTTTATGTCATTCCACCTAGTTAGTAGTATGTTAGGGTGTGGTGCAAATCCTAATTTTTTAGGTGTCATGTTCCTTTTTAATCCTTGGTGCATTAGATATTTTATTTCAAGAATTTAATAAAATTTAGTTTGGTGAACTTTTTGGCACTTTTGATACTTCTAATAGTCTCTTTTTTGTAAGTATCTATTATGGTAAATATAGTGTTAATCATTTTTATGATTGAGAAGTATATCTAGACCACTCATGTAAGATTGAGATACTTTGTTAATTTCAATTCCACTGAGTGTATGTTATTTATGTCCTTTATTCCATCCATTTCACCTTATTTATCATTATTTTGTTATTTTTACTAATTTTTTAGAGACCCTTAAATCTTGTCTCATTTTTTATAGTATATACTTATTGTACATGGGTACCTCATCAGGCCTAGTTTTTGAGACCCATTCCTAGAGGATTATTAGTTTTATTACTTTGTATATACCTCCCTAAGTTACACTTGAAGGGTTTTTTTTTGCATTACTCTAGATGCACTAATATTAAGTTAACTTATGAAATTATAATTTCCACTAATTATAATTAGTGTGTGCACATGTCCAGAGAAGCATGAATTTAATGCTTCCTTACCTAAAATTACTACCACATTTGGTGGAAGCCATATTTAATGGTACTAATATGGAAATGGGAGATTTATCTTACACAAGCTATTTATACCCCTCATCTTCCTTTATAAAAAACAAATTTGAATTATGTAATCTAAATAAAGATAATATTATTTTAGTCTTCTTACTATGTATAATGGCCCATGATTTACACTATGGTGATGATCTATGGAGTGATACTAGATGTTGAATATCCTTTACTCTGATACTTTTTAATTAATCTATTATTATATAGTATATGAGACTATTTTTTAATAGTTTTCTCTTGTGTATGTAATGTTGTAATTATCTTAATGGGTTCTTCTTGTGTAGGATATGTTATAATTATTTTAGGGGTTTTTTTATAGGATATGTTTTAATGTCATTAGGGTGTATTTTTAGCACAAAATTACCTTCATCCATAAATTTAATAATCTTATATTTCAAAGAATGACATATGTTTGTAAAATGCCCATGGAATCTATGATAAACTTAAAATATTATTATCCCTATGTGGATTGCATGAATAGTTTATAGGGTGAATGGGAGGTATTGTGATTAAGTTTAATTGTAACATGCCTTTGAGGATTACACTTGGCGAATCATAAATCTCAGGTAACTCTCATTTTACATTTAGAAAAGGTGTAGGATCAGACATTGATATTTTTTAATTTCTTAACCCATGATGGAGATGAAGTCTCTTGAGATACAAGGTCTATAACTGAATAACTAAAAATATGATCATTATAAATATTATTATCCTCTTGAGAATATTAAATGTATTTTATATTAACATGGACTCATAATAAATATATTTTCAAGAGTCTTACATATGATAAATGAATTTATATTTGATAGGAAATATAAGACCTCTAAAAAATGTAATGTTTTCTTACATCCATTGGTTGATAAATAATTGATGCATACAAGTATTTATTCATAAAATTTAATGTATAATAAGTTCAAATTTTCCTTAGCGAGGAGAAATAATATTCCCAAATGTTATCTTTGGTCCCTTATGAATTTATTTCACTAAAAATGTTTCTTCAAACTCAAGATATGAATGTAGAGAGCCACTAGGAATATGATGAAACCAAATTTTTTATTGACCCATTAGGATTTTAAATAATGTTTTGTGTAGACTTTTATCATTGTATAATATTTCCAAATAAAAACTACACAAATTTTCATGGTGAAAATCCTAATTACTATTCTCATCAAATAATGAAATTTTGAAATCCCAAGGCAATTATATGCACTATGGAATTTTCATGGATAAAATTAACATCAATCCAATTTTAGTATGTTTTATTTTCTAAATCAAAATGATTTACTTTTTGTTACATGGTGTTTTAATTTATTAAGGATTAATGTATCTAAATAAGTTAGACATTTTGAATATTCATATTGTTAAAAATATTTTTAAATTAAGAAAATATGAATACACACACACACACACACACACAAAAATAACTAAGAGGAATAAGGTAATTAGTTTTTTATTGTTATAATAAGATTTAAGACTATGTGCACATGGTCAAAAGGACATAAACTGGGTCTAGGTCACTTAGATATGAAAAATGATTATCTAAACATTAATAGATGAATTCAATAGTAGTTGGATGCCTACATTAGATATATTCATTTGATATTTGATGGAATTACCCTTACAATATATTCGTAATTATTTTTTCATTGATCATTTTTTCTATTTGTCAACCATTATTGTGTGAAATATTAGAGGTTTATTGTTATGCATAAGTCTATAAACATGTATCATTCACTTTGAAACCCTATCACCTTTTTTAACATTATGTTTGCCTACAAGAGATAATGTAAAATCGGAGTTGAGATTATCTAAACCACCCTTTTTTTAGTGATTAAGTATTTTATATGTTTTAAATACTCTGACGAGGGATCAAATCACATGTAGTTCTCTTGGTTAAGTGTATGTGTATAATAGTGCTATTTTATTATGGATCCAACTTGTAATATAGATATAGACACTTGATGATGGGAAAAATTGACTTGGATTGGGTCTTTCAGACTTATCTAGGGCCTACTTGTGATTAATATTTTATTGGGAGATTTAGGATGGTATTTCTTAATGTACAAATGATAGGTGTTTATATGAGTGCTTTCTAAATATTTTCTAGGTAAGAATAGGAATAGATATATTGTGTATATATTTTTGACTCTTTAGGTAACCTATCACACAATCTACATTTGAAATGTATGAAATGACCCATAAGAATGATTTAAAAATTAAAAATTACCATTGTAAGCCATGTGGATTGATCCATCATAGGTAGATGATGTTGGAAATATAGAGCCATGAGAGTATGATTAGAGGAATTTGGAAAATAGGAAAAATAATTTGATGATCAAGATAGTATATAATTAAAATAATAAACATATTAGGCATAGACTATGGAATTTTTGTAGGTGACTAATAGTAAATTGTGAAGGTTAGGCCCATAGAAGGAAAATTGATAAGAGAGAAGGGTGTACAAGAGACATATGTGTATGTAAAATTCATGTAATGTAAATATAGGTCAAAAATAAAATTTTCAAGTTTCTAATTCAAAATTTATGTGTCTAAAAATTCCCCCTTATATTATAATATTGAAAATGCTAGAGTAAAAGGATAAAGAGATTGCATACCTTAGTGTGTATCCATAATTTATCTTTAGTATAAATCTCTAAGTGTCTAGCTTGTTTCATGAAAACCTATAATAAAACATGCAATAGTCACTTTACATATGTGATATTGAATATTAATTAGAATATATTAGTGAAACATTTTAAATTTGAAGATTAAGGAATAAATACACTTGTACATAAGTAAATTGTGTTACATTTTAAAGCCTTAGATATTTGAGTGATTATGCACCAATGGATAATTTTGTGAGTGATTATGTGTGAGTGCCATTATTAAAATTGTGGGTTGGGAAGATAAATGTCCCAACCCTCATGATAAGGGAACATTATAAGGCCATTGAGTGATGTTGAAATTCAACCACACTACTTATTAAACTGATATTGAACCTCAAGATGAAAATGTGCAGCCCCATAACAAGATCTTATGTAAATTTTAATAGATTTAATCAACCATTATAGATAGATTTTAGATTTATAATACTACCTTTAGTGTCTTCTACACCAAATTGAAATATAAAAGTGCATGCATGATTAACATGCATGCCCCATAATATGATCAATTTTCCAATGTATGTATAATTCCATATAAATATATGTCACTCTACCCATGATATGATAAATCTAATAACCTATCACTCATTTAAATGTAAAATATTTGTGTATGCCCCCAAATATGTCTCAATCTACAAATATGTCCCATTATTTAAACCAAACTAATAATCTAATCCATTAAACCTTATGAATCATGTAATGTATCCCATAATATAAATTATCTATGTATGGAGTCAATCCCTATGACAAGCCCACTAATATGCCTCCTTTAGAGTTGAGGAATGTAGCATGTGAACCGATCATGTAAAATGAAAAAGGTTTAACACATCATGTTATATAAAAATATGTAATCATTTAAAGCATGTGATAACATGAGGATAGAATGTCATCATAATTATTATTAGAGAATAGAATCATATATGAAACATGTATCTAGGGCATAAAAGTGTCATGTCATGATAGATATAAAAATTAGGCATGTAGTAGTAATCATCATAGATATAAACACTAAATAATAACCCATGTATAAATTTGTATGATATAGTTCATGGCACGACACATAAGTAGAAGGTGTGTGATATGTATATTAACACCACAAGATCACAAAATAATCCCAAATGCATTTACACATAATCACACAATGCCATGGCTAATATGAACACATTAATAACATACACAATAACACTCAATGTCACATAGAATAATATGCACACATAATACACTCAATGAATAGACAATGTCAAATAAGTCAAGAGCCACACATTATGATAAATCAATTATACACTATGAACAGTCATATGAGAAATAAATTATACAATATGAACAATCATTATCACACAACAATGTAATGGCCACATAAAGAAAGAGTTATACAATGATACACTCAATCAAGCAATGCCAAAAAATAAAGTAACAACCATATAAAGCATAATCAATGATTAGCCTATATGAAATTAAATAGGTACAATGAAGAATATAATAAATCAAATTAGTCTACAACATCAATATTTGTCAATGTGACAACATAGAAAAGTAATATATCAATGAAATTTAACACTATATGGAATATAAAAAAGATAAAATCATATATAAATCATCTATGTATCCAAACATGATAAATGGAAAAGTCATACAAAGATATAACTAGTAACAATGTGACCTATCGAATGAGATGCCCTTAGGATTTGCATGACCCCTATGTGTAGGAATGTCCCACATATATAAATCCATGTATTATTTATAACTTGTATGTCCTTTATATCACTCATATATATACCCATGAAATGTATGTGTATATTAAAAAGGATATGTAATATATTAAACATGTGTTAAATAACATAAATCAATGTAATAACTAGTAAAATATGCCATATTTATCTTATTTTTTATTACACACACACACACACACATTGACTATTTTTAATTATGAGATGATTACATGTAAAAATGATGCAAGTACATGATGTTCATAGTGTTCTCATGGTTTTTCCTTCAATTGTAGTTAAATGATAAACTCATGTACCCAGCTTTTCTATAACCACAAATGGCCCTAAACAATCTAGTTTGAACCTATCTTTGATTTATTTATCTATATTAATATTCTTTTGATTCTCTTTGAGAATTAAGCCACCAATATAAAATTCATGATTTTGAATTTTCATGTTGTGTGATCTCTTAATGTGATCTTGATATACCCTGATCTTGAAAAACCTATATTTATTTTTCATCTAACATCTCTAATTCATGCAATCATTTTTCTTGATTTCATTATACATAATAATGTCTTTCAAAGAGACACACAAAGATGATATCTTGATCTCTAAAGGTAATATAACTTTTGTTCCATAGATAAGAAAATTTTCCCATTTTCTTATGGACAATAAGTGTTTAATCTATTATTAGTTGAAGTGAATCAAACTAATATATATTAAACTAATAAAATAAATGTGTTGGAATATACATATCTGATATTAAAATATAATATATTACAAAATTTTGTAAAATTTAGAATTTGATAAAAATAGTAAATGAGCCTAAGAATATGTAAAAATATCTAAAATAAATTTAGTTATGACTATGCAAAATTATTTTGACTATAAATTGCTTGAATAGAACTATGTACTATGTCAAAATCAAAAACAAAATTATAAACTATGCAAGAATAAGTCCATAGGAGGACAAAGATGCACTGTAGTTTTATCTATTGATTATAATTTCATATTGGTTGACTGTGTGCCTAATTTATTGATTTAGGTCAATGGAACTACTTGTGAGGGTTTCTTAATTACATGTAGGAGATGAATAGATGCACAAAAAACCTATAAAACATAAAACACTAGTCTTACACAAACCTAAATAGAAGATCAAATGTAAAATGGGGAAATAAATAAGGGGAATAGCCAAGCCATACTCAGATAACTCCATGATCTAAATGCTTATTACATAGCCCAAATGTGTCTCAGATTGATGTATTTATCCCTACTAGGGTGATTATGTGATTAGTGATTCTGCAACTATATGATTGAAGCTAGAAGATTGATTGACATGTTTTATAATGGATGATCTTGATCTATAAAAAAATATATTTAGACTTGTCCTATGACTATTAGAATGATGTAAAATTGAAATTGAAAGAAATATTTCTCTTTTCCTCAATGTGAAATGAAGCTTCTAAGTGATTACTAGGTGTATTTAGAGAAGCCTTGATGCACTTTATAGCAAAATACTTGTTATATTTTTTCTAATAAAATTTAAAAAGTCCATAATAATATATTATAAAAGGTCTTAATTTGAAAAATTAACCGTTAGATACTGGGGAACAAGGTCATGATAGTGGATAAGGCCATAATGGATCCCTATTTGTCCTAGTTTGTGTCAAGATTAAATATTTTTCCCCTAATTTATTTTAACTATGCAACAAAATGAATTTACTAGAGTAAATGAGATGAAAATATGAGTTTGTATATACACTTTTAATTTTTATGCAAATCTTTATCATGCCATATGCCTTAATGCAAAACCTATAATAATGCCACTGAAAGTAGTTATTGTCTTTATTTGAAAGTTAAAAATCTGAAACCTGAAATTTTTAATTTTGAAAAGAAAGAAAGTAAAGTTTACACTTGAAAGAGTATGAAATATATTTCCATATAACTTAAAATTGGAGATGTGATTTCCCACTTATTGATGCATTTTGAGAAATGTTGAACTTGTGATGAATTGAGAGTGATCAAGTATCAATTTTAGAACATTTGAAAGATCTTTAGTTGGAAATATTGTATTCTTTAAATCTCATTTGATTTTGGAGAGTACTCTAAAAAATATTTGAAGGGGGAACCACCAATCATGGATCACTACATTGAAAAATTGTAACCATAGATGTTGAGTGTCACTAGACTCTAGCATGGCCTAATTGTAAAATGAAAATGAATCACATTGATGTAGATGAATCTAGATTCTATTTGAAACTTTGAAACTATTGAAACTTTATAACTTAATAAATTTTAAAAATTTTGCATTTTGAAACTTTTGCACTTAAGATATTTTTAAATTTCCACATATTAATCTAAACATGAATGAATATCATGTGCCTTATACTATACAATATTGATATTGAATGCCATTTTAATTTTTCAACTATCAAAACTTGTAGTTGTTTGAAATTTTCCACTTTATAACTTTAGGAATGAATACATGTGCATGTGGCATGCCCCCATTATCTGAAAAATTATGAACTATGCTATAATTTTGATATTTTATAACACCATAAATTTTAAATTCACTCATGAGAACTTAAATTCTCAAGACAAGCCCATTGTGATGCCACACTATTGAGATGATGGATGCATCCTGCAAGTCACTTATCCCAAAATCTATTTAATATATGAAATATGTAATAATGCATAATTAATCAACATTTTTAATGCATACTATTGAATATAACATTGAATTTGTATATGAAAAATGTAAAATATTGATATATCATTGAATAATGCAAGCATGATGAGCATGATATGTATCATGGAACCAAATTAAGAGTAGAAACTAAGAATAATGCATTACATTTATCTTGGAACCATAGTAAATAAGTAATGAACATATAAGTGATGTCATATAATGTCATATAATTTGTATATAATTTCACACATAAGAACCAAATGCCAATATAATGGACATGTGAATGTTGCATAAACACACAAGGCTAAAGGCCATATACAAATGACATAATGATGTCATACAAAAAAAATTTGAACATACAAGGTTAAGGGCCACAAATAATAACAATTAAAAAAACCTATCATGCAATAAAGTAAGAAAATACGCATATAACAAATGAAATTATTTTGTTCTAAGCATATGTATCCTTTTCATTGTTATAAAATAATGTTTTCATGTCGTACAAGAAAATCATGAGTTATTATCAAAACCTTTATATGATATGTAACTCAAAATGGTAGAAAGGTTTTGGATAAATATAAATTATAATTATTTTTATGGAGAATGGAGAGATGCCCCCAACTTAGCCCAACATATAAACCATGTAAAGTATGTCCTATATCACACTCAAATACCTCATGAAAAGCAACATGTATTTAATTTTTTTTAAATTCTATATATCTAACATATATAAATAACTTATAAAAATAAATAAGATAGAAACAATTGAGGAATTCTTCTTAGGTCTTAATTTTTATTTTTTGAAAATATTTTTATTTTTTAAATTATTTGTATGTTTTTAAATTTTCACAATATTTTTTGAATTTTTGAATTATTTACATGTTATTTAATTTTTACTATATATAACTATTTTTGAAATTGAAAATTACTTAAGTAAGGATTCAAAAATATAAAAGAGTAAAATATTCAAACAATCCTAAAAAAGGTGTTAAAATAATATAGGATAAGAAGGAAGGTAAGCCATGTACCCCCAATGAATGTGTAAATGAGTCATATAAATGTTCATGAATGATTAAGATAGATAATTATGTACATGATTCTAATGGACAAGTGAAATATTTGATTATGTAAATTTAATGAAAGGTATATCATGATAAGTATGCAATAATGAGAAAGAATGATAATTAAAAAGTATTTGTATTGCATTTTCTTTAGATTATTAGAATGGATCTAAAAATGAAGGGGGAAAGTTCCCATAGTAAAAATAAATCCAATGAATGGAATAATTCTTAGATAAGGGATATAATAATTATCAATGAAGTAAAAGCAAAAAAAGCTATGTACATATGGAGGATTCTAGTAGGTTAACCAATTATCAGTGATGGGCATGTATGTATATCCCATAGAATGATATGAACAAATGGTTTATTGTGAAAAATAAGTGCCAATTTTTAATGCCTCTAAATCTAAATTATGATCATATGAATCGATAATCATATGTCCATGTAAACCTATATTTTCATGTGAAATAGGAGATGTAACAACTTGTTCTTGTGATGAAGCTTTTTAAATAACTTAATGTGCCTTATGATATGAAGACCTATTTTTAGGTTCCACTTTTTGCTTAGGGTAATTCACCATGCCATTTGGAACTAACTCATTTGTAACTTTATCATGTTTATAAGTAGATGAATAAACTAATTATGTAATATGCTCATGCTCATGAATAAATGGAGAAAATATATTATGCTATGGAATATGTATATCTTGATCTTAAATATTTATGTAGACTATTTCATTACCATGTTTCTCAATGATTATGCTAAGAATTTTTTCTATATAAGAAGTAAACACCATTGGTTCCAATGGATATCCATATTAGATTCCTAGAATTTTGACCAGTTGATTATCATGAATATGTTTGCAATAATTATGCATCATATAAGGTAATACTCTATTATTTTATATGAAAAGGCATCCTAATAGCATTACAAAGGCCTCTATACTTGGCATAAATAATAATGTGGTGGTAACTATTAGATACCCAACTTGTATAGGGATCACTATATACCTAATAGTATCTTGTGTATGACAATCAAAAGCTTTGACAACTCTAGAAGTATCTTGTAAATCTTGTTTTCTATAACCAAGAGAGTAAAGGAGTGTTGTAGTGTATATATTTTCACTTGATAAATTATATATCATCACACTATATATGTATTTTTAATCATCATATGATCAAATAAATAATGCATGTCTATCTAAATCATCATCAACAATCATTATCATCAAATGTGATCATAGGACATGATATTTGTTTACTTATAATTGTACCAATGATGCTATCATGTGGATGTACATATGTATTAGTAGGAGGATGATAATTATATACATAGTGTACTTTATAATTATTTGTGTTATTTGGCTCATTATTTAGGAAAGGATATTTTTAGATTTTTAGATTTACATTGTCATTGGTTTATGGTTTGTTCTCTTCAGTAGGTATAATAATATCAATAATGTTCTCATCAATGAGATCTTGAATATTATTATCAAGTTTGAAACATCTATTTTTAGAATTCCCAATACATATATGGTAGCCATAATATGTATTTACCTCATATTTTTTAAATTAAGGTCTAGACATGTCCCCTTACATTGGTAGAGGAAGAGTTATTGGATTATATTAAAGTATACGTTGTGAAAATACATGAAGAGGTGAAGGTAACCTTGAGAATTTACTCCTTGGTGGAGCTTGTAATTAAAGCCTTTGTGTTGGTTGTGAGATAACATTAACTATAACCTTATATTTATTCTTACTTTTATTTGGTTTGCTCTTATAGTTTGGCTTACTTTGAAACTTGATATTTTAAGTAGAAGGATCATTTGAAGCATACTTAAGCTTTTTGAAAGTAAACAAATTAACCTTACATTTTTCCGTTATATTGTATAGTTCATCAAAAGTTTTTAACATATCAAAATAATGGACATTTGAAGTGGAGATGTCAAAATTTGAGAAAATATATCTTGGATCTCATTATCAACCATTTTATTTGTATTTTTTTTATGATAATCTTGTATCTTAGCACATATTCACTAATTTTTAATTATATCCTTGTCTAAGATTTGCAATTTGAACATATTATAATTTTTCACCAATGTTGATGTAAAAGTGTGTTAAAAATTGATAAACAAAAGGTTTTAAATCATTTAATGATTGAAGAGGAAGATCATGAACCATATAAGAACATATTCTTTGAAGATTCTTGGGAAGAGATTTGTTAACAGTTTGTCATTATCTGCATAGTATTGATAAGCTACTTGGAATACATATAAATGTTGTTCAGGTTCACATTTGCCTTTATATAGAGGAATCTTAAGAGCCAAAAATCTAACTAATAAAGGATAAGATGAAATTTTGGGTGCCAAAGGGTTATGCAATAAGAAACATGAGTCCATAAATGGGCTATCATGATAAATAGTTTGCTTAGGGTTAGATAACTTTTCTTGTAAGGAAATAAGTGCATGTTTAAGAGTAACTTTTGGAGAGGTAGTAAGAGGAGTATAATTAAAATGAGTAGGCATAGTCATAAATAAATTTTGGAGACCAAGTGATGTTCCCAACCAAAAATATGTTGTTATATGTGTATAAATAGGAATACATGAATTGGTAGAAGTAGCAACATTGGAAGGAATATCTTGGGATACTTTATTTTGTTTGTCTCTAGTGACATATAAGAATAAATCATTTTTTTTGTATTTTTACAGAGATATTGGATAGTGTTTTCCTCATCCATTGGGATATAGTGTTCATGAGAATTGGGTTCTTAAATGACAATAATGATGCACCTTTCAAGAGGGTGTGGAACTTGCAAGGAGGAGTATCATGAAGTTGTAAAATTTAGACAATACATAACATATTCTTCCTCATTTCCCCAAGTCATTTTCAATTTGACCAAAGATATTTTATAAAAATAGTAGTATGATATATTATTATAAGTAGTTTTAATAGGTAGTTCTTGATATTGAACATTATTTAGTGCAACTTAATTAATTAACTTGACATTGAATACATGTAAAAATATAATGAAAAACATTTTGGAAGGAAATACAAGATGTAACAATGAATTTCATAATCATATGAAAATAATAAAATAAAAATGCATTCATTAATCCCATTATGGACACAATATGAATAAATAAAACTAATATATATGAATATAATAAAAGAAATAATCAAGGTATAAAGGTGATGTAGGAAAGGGTTTGAATGGTTGTGTGGGATCTCAAATATACTTGATCATTTATTGATTAACGTTAGCCCAATGTTTCAGAGCACTAAATATAAAGGTATAATAATGTTTGTATCCCACTAACCCTATTTATAAGTGTACAATGAGAGAAAATTTCTTAGGTGATACACTCATCTCATGTGCTTCACAAATCAAATAACTAAAAGAGGTTTTGTATGGTATAAAAAGATATCCTAGGTATTTTTGATATAATGTTAGGTGCATGGAAACTAAATTCCATGTTTAGTGATGTACAATGACTATGATTATTGGTTTAAACCACTCATGTCATGATGTCTATAATGAGAAAACTTATTTTCCCTTCACTACAATCACTAATTAGTTTTTAAAATGTAGGAACATATATTCTAAAATAATCACAAGTAAATGAAAAATAAAGAACAATAAAATCTAAATATTTTGTGTATAATTATTAAAAAAATTAAAATTGAGGTTGAAATAAAGAGACTCTATGTTATATTTATACATGGTGACAAGAAAAAATTCTTCAGTGTAAGACTAAATAGGATTTAACTTCTTAGGAAATTATGGTATGCAAAACCTAGTTTTTAAAGTGCTAGAATAATAAATCAAGGAATAAATATCACAATATCAAAAACCACTAATTTGTACAATAATTTATTTATATAGTTATTATATAAATAGTAATGAACTAGAGAAGGTGTAATTAGCTAGAAAAATGACTAAGATAGACAAGTGGTAGGATAGAAATTGGTGCAAGAACAATGCAAGGTATGACCAATAAGAAATAAGTGTCAAAAACCCACTTGGATAGTAGCATGGTCCTCTATTTAATAGCATATTTTGATAGTGTCCTCTATGTCATGTTAATGTACTTATGCAATAGATACAATGATTTTCTTGGTGGACCTTTACCTAGTTTTAAAGAGCCTATGCCTCTGTGGTCGAATGTTGGATCATTATTTGTCCCCTATTTTGACTAATTTCAATGTCAAATGCTAAGCCTCCATGTTTATTAGGGTATTTCAGGAGCACAAGTAAAAGTGAGAGGCATTATTAGGGTAGGTTAGATGTGACCTCAACACCCCATATGCTTATTATTGCCTACATACCAATACTTTGAAAGTGGATCAAACTTGATGTAGATCTCCCAATCCAAGTAATGGTGCAAGTGCAAGTGAATGCTAGCATGAGTACCAGATTGAGTGATTTGAGTGTGAATTAAGATAGATATATAAGTAATTAGAGATCTAGGATACTATATATCAGTGTATACATAAGTAGGGTAGAATAGGAATTAATGACCTTGGTTTGCATAATTATTTCTAAGTTTATTTGTGAGTATTTGCATTTGATTTAAATCTAGTAGATAAATGAATTAAATTAGTATATATATAATATTCTTATGCTTTTTAAGACATGAAATGGGTTTAGGTTTATATTGAGGTGCTTTAAGAAATGGAAATATATCTATTATAGGTGAAAATAGTAAGGGGACATTAGCACTGCCCCTTTTCCAATAACATAGTGCATTATTGTCTAAAGGGTCTTCCTAATGTATGGGTGGAAGGAATGGGTTAAAAAGGGACCTAGGTACCTAAGTGAAGGCTCAATTTTAATTTTGGTATATCTAAGAATGGGTTAAACCCACAAAAAATATGGAGAGTGGTCAACAAATGACCTAAGATAGGTTTATGGCTAAGCTAAGGACAAGGTAGTCTCATGTGATACTCATTTCACTTAACTGACATTTTAGATGACTACATTTGCCACACCTTTATTTTAGAAATGAAGCAAAGTGAAATGACTAGGATAAAGGAAAGAATAATATACGTTGACTTACTTATGAGGTAAAGACCATGAATTTGGGTTTGAGTTTGTGAAGTGTGCTCCATTATGTGTCCTATAAATGAAACATGAATGAACCATTCATTAAAGATATGAGATAAAGAATAAAGGAATGAATATAAATTGTTGTGTATGAAAACCAATGAAAAAACATGGTGACATCTTATTTGTGTATAGATGGTGATCAAGTAATGACTAGATTGGACTAGGCCGATGGCTTGCCCAATTCTCATGTGTGGTTAGCTCAAAAACTCAAGTTGTCCTTGACTCCATCATTTCCCATCCCTAATCATTAAATCATAACTTTCAAATAACTTGGATTAGATTGATGAGTTATCTAACCCTCTCATATAGGTGACTCAAGAACTCAAGTAGGCTATGACTCCATCATTTCCCACCCAAGTGTAGTAGATGCATCTAAAACTAAAATTGCATAATGTAACTAAAATGATGTGATGTAACTAAAATTATGTAAGATGTCTCTAGGGCCACTCATAAAATATGAAATTTAAAATGGCTTAGGGGCCACTTAAGAACTCTAAAATGTAAAATGGCTTAAGGGACACTCAATAATTCCAACCATTATAGATGTAATGAGGCATCAATTGTGTGTAAACCTAGTACATAACTAGTGCACATGGTGTTTGGAGTATACAAGATGGAGTTGTTATTCCATCTAGATTATTGGTATAAAATTGAACATATGGGAATAATTTGCCATGCACATGCTTCCAACTATAATATTTATGTATATGGAATATGGAATAAGTCATAATAATCTATGTCTATCTATATGTAAAACTAAAATGGGAGTGATCATGCCACACATGATTCCCCTAATATGAGTGGTAGGAACTCATACTACCCCTTCTCTTTACTTTGTTAGTATATTAGTTTCTATAGACATATATGCTTTTCTAAGTTATCCTGTGAGCATTTTGTTTTATCTCACATTCATGAGAAGCACTAGTTGCTTATTTTAGATTTAGTATATAAGTGAGTGTTGAGGCCAATGAAGGCATCCATGAATTTATTGTATTGAGATTGCTCAATGGAGGTCACCCCCTCGAAGTTGCCTATGATTAATATAATCCTTTTAGTGCTTTAAATAATTATATAAATCTAGTATTTCATGTATTTTCCTTAATTTGTTGTAGTAGGATCCTCTCATCTAGTATCAGAGTGCTTTCCAAGGCCAATTTATTTTTTAGAAAGTCTAAACTTTGTTCTATTGTATAATTCATTTAAGTATTTTTCTTAAAAAGTCTTAACTCTATTATACTGCATAATTCATTTAATTATTTTTCTATATTACAATAATCTATTTTGGATCAAGGTGAAAGCCTATCTATATAACTATGGGAAGTACTTAGGTGAAATCCCTAAAAATCATTATGAGGAGTACCATAGGAAACCCAAAGTAGCTAACCCATTGAGTGGACCTGCCAACAAAATGGGCAATGGCCCCTTCCCAATTGAGTAGTTCCCACCCGTGAAGAAACCCAAGAGCTATCCCTTAGGGTTAAATCCATGGATAGAAAATTTTTAGAGAGTGATACTCACTTTGATGGCATTGGTGGCTAGAGAGATATCTTTAAAATCTTAGGTAGACATTAAAACTTGGGGCCCATTTATATCAATTTCAAAATATTTCTAGCATACTATCAAAAAATTAATCAATAAAGTATCAAAAAACTCATAGAGGACTTGCATTTAAATAGTTGAAAGAAACTAGAAACTAAAAAATCTTCATCCTATTAGTTTCAAAACACTATCATCTACGTACCAGAAGACTCTTAGAAGACTTGCAACTAGATTTTATTTTTATTTTTTTCACCATATCTCTCCATCTATCACACTATTGATCCTCAAACTTTATTTGGACACCTAAAATTCCATTATTCACATTTTATTCCTTGAGGTTTTATATCTTGATTTAACTCCTAATTCTCACAAATCTCAATTTTCCCTTTTTTTAGGTTTTTCTATAACTCCTATTTTTGTCCATTTGCCTCAAAAAAATTCCATAGTGTTCATATCCCTTTTCTAATCCTTTGTCCCTCTTAAATTTTCCAATTTTTCTATTTTTCCTTGTAAAATTACCCTCACCTTCATCAATCATACTCTTATTGTGCAAAAAAATTAGTAAAAGTACCTTTACCCCTTCTAATTTCTCTCAAATTAAAAAATTTCCTTACTAAACATGTCTTAACTCTATTTTTCCTACCCATTTTGTGTGTGTGTGTGTGTGTGTGTGTGTGTGTGTGTGTGTGTGTGTGTGTGTGTGTGTGTGTGTGTGTGTGTGTGTGTGTGTGTGTGTGTGTTTCTTATTCTGGTCATGGTAGTAACCTAAAAAAGAGCAAAAAACATGGAGGATGAAATTTCCACCCTCAAGACCCAAATCAAAGATCTTGATGAAAAAATTCTTGGTGTCAATCTTCAACATACCTCCTTGAAAAACAGATGACATCCATAGTCTTCTTTAGACACTAGGTTTTCTTCTTCCAACAATTTTCATGGGTCGAAGCTTGATTTTTTTTAATTCAATGGTGCAATTTTGACTAGATAGATCTATCGAGTAGAATAATATTTTAGTCTGCATAATACTTTTGATGCCAACAAGGTCCCACTTGCATCCTTTCATTTGGAACATGAAGCCCTTAAATGGTATCATTGGTATACCAAGGCTCATGATGAGCCCATATGGACCAACTTTTGCACCCTTATTTTTCAATGGTTTGACCCTAGTTCTTTTGATGACTTCACTTGAGCACTCACTAAACTTTACCAAATAGGAGCTGTGAGAGAATATCAAATGGAATTTGAAAAACTAGCCAATCACATAGATGGATTATCCAATGAATTATTCAAGAGTTGTTTTGTTAGTAGAATAAAGGATGCAATTTGATCTAAGGTCAAAATATTTAGGCCTAACACAATTATGGAAGCCTTCAAGTTGGCTAAGTTGGTATAGGACAAGATCATAGGTCAACAATGATTCAAATCCAATTTTTCTCCATTTATAAATACAACTCCATAATGATCTAAAACAATGTCAACCCCAGAACCACTCCTATCAAGCATTTGACTAAAACAAAGATGTGAGCACATAGATAAAAAAGACTATGTTATAATTGTGATCACAAATTCACTCAAGGACATCAATGTGTTAATAAAAATCTCTACCTACTATATATGGACTCTCCACCTAAAACTAATTTTTTTGAAGATGCTCAAGATATAAAAGATGATCTAGAAGAAGCTCCATCAATTGTGGAACCTACTTCTTAGGAAGACTAACCAGATATCTCTCTCTATACCTTATAAATAGTCACCATCCCATAAACCATGTGAGTTAGGGGTTACTTTAATAAGATCCCTCTCAAAATTCTCATTGATTTAGGTAACACTCATAATTTGATTGACCCTCAGATCTCCAAATAGGTTTATTGCTATGTCCATCCTTGCTCCAAATTTAAATCCATGATTGGTAATGGGGTCACATTACCTTGGAAAGGTAAGTGTCATAATGTAAATATCTCTATTATATATTATAACTTATGCTTTGACATGTTTTCATTTCCCTTAGGCATATGTGATGTTGTTTTAGGAGCCCAATGATTATGCACACTTGGACCCATATTATGGGATTTTTCTAAACTTTGGATGCAATTTTTAGGTAATGGACAAAAGAAAACATTGAAAGGCTTATACCTAGGGTCTCCCAGCATAATAAGTTCACATCACATGGAAAATATTATTAAGAATAATTCATATGAAATCATTTCCCAAATCCATTCCATTCAAATGCAACCATCAATAGTCTCCACCACTCCTGATTTACAAACCATTTTGCATAGGTATACATGTGTCTTTTCTAAATTAATGGGATTGACACCTTCATGGATAGATGACCATTATATTTAGTTCCTTCCTATAAGCATTCCTCCCAACATCAAGCCCTAACACTACCCATTTTATCAAAATACCGAGATCAAGATGCTCATTTGAGACTTTCTAACACAAGGCATTATTCACTATAGTACTAGCCCATATTCTTCCCCCATTCTCCTTGTCCAAAAAAAAGATGGGTCATGGTGCCTTTCCATTGACTTTCATGCACTTAATCACATCAAAATCAAGGATAATTTCCTAATCCCTATTTTTTATGATCTTTATAACACTAATTTTTTCTCCAAGTTAGATATCTACTCTAGATATTACCAGATCCAACTTCATGAAGATGATATCCCTAATATAGATTTTCACATGCATGATGGCCACTATGAGTTTCTATTCATGCCCTTTATCCTCAATAATTCTCTTTTAACATTAAAAACATTGATGAATAAAATATTTTTTCCCTACCTATATAAATTAATTTTAGTCTTCTTTAATGATATCCTCTTCTATAGTAGAACATGGTCTGAGAATCTCCAACATCTAGAGCTCGCACTGTAACTTCTCTCTAATCATCATCTCTATGTAAAATAGTCCAAATGTGCTTTCAGATAGGATGAAGTAGAGTATCTTGGGAATATTTTTTCATCCCAAGGGGTTTGGGTGGATCCCAAAAAATAGATAAAATTACAAATTGGCCTCATCCTTAGACACTCAAGAGCTTCCATGGTTTTTTGGGGCTGACTAGATATTATCACAAGTTTTCCAAGGATTGTGATAAAAATAAAACTTTAATAGATATGTTAAAAAAGGATGATTTTACATGAACACAAGCTACTGAGTGTGTATTTAAATAATTAAAACAAGCTATGTGTACTACACCTATTCTAGCTATGCCATATTTTGCTAAAACATTCACGATCAAGAGCAATGCTTGTGGAAATGGACATGGTGTTGTTCTCCTCCAAGAAGGATTCCAAATTAATTTACCATCAAATCCCTTTCTATAAATAATTTAGTACTCTTTACTTATGAGAAGGAAATGATGGCCACTTTCATACATTACAAAAATGGCATTCATACCTACTATGAAATCATTTTTGCATCAAAACTAATCACCAGAGTTTGAAATATTTATTAGAAAAATAAGTCTCCACCTCATCACAATAGAAATGGGTCAAAAAAATCATGTTTCATGACTATGAGATCACTTGAAATAAGGGTAAGGATAGTATTATGGTTGATGGTTTGTTTCACACATTTATGGACCAAGCTTCCCTTTCAACTATTTCCATGCCTATTATTAATTGGTTGGATGTTGTGAAGTAGGGGTATGTCCATAAATTCTAATTGTCTCAAATTATTTAATAATTGGCCACTAACCTCTCTATTGTATTACATTATTCTTGGGATGGTGATTATTTTTGATATAAGGGTCATTTGGTGCTTCCTTAGAGCACAAATATTTAATAGGTTATATTCTATAAACTCCATGCTTCTCCATCTATAGGGCACTCAATGTTTCTTAAAAATTATGAATGGGCATAATGCATATTACTTTTAAAGGGAATGAAAAATGAAATTCAATATATGGTAGATAAATGTGATACCTGCCAATGCAACAAGGTTGAAACAACACTCATTTTTTAGGTTGCTCAAACCCTTTCCCATCAATACCAAGATTTGGATAGATATTTATATGTATTTCATTAAGGGGTTCCCTAAATTTGGAGTGAAAATAGTAATCTTGATTGTGGCTAATCACCTCTCTAAATATAGTCTTTTTTGTGCTCTCAGCCATCCCTATACTACCTCCACAATCACACAAATTTTCTTGGACTAGATTTTCCATCTTCATGACATTCCTTCTTCCATTGTCACAGATTGTGATGGAACCTTCACCAACCATTTTTGGATAGAACTATTTCAACACATTAGAACCTAATTAAAGATGAGTTATAGGTATCATCCGTAGATGGATGGCCAAACTAAAATTATCAATAAATGATTGTAAACTCTCCTTTGTTACTTCACCTCAGAACAAAAACATCAATGGACAAAGTGGCTCCCTCTCATCGAATGTTAATATAATACCTCCTACCACACTTCAACTAAAATGACTCCATATGAGGTAGTCTATGGTTAAGAACCACTAGTGCTCCTTTTGTACACCTCCAGTAGTTCACAAATTCAAGAAGTTGACACACTTTTCTAAACCTAGGATCAAATCCTCAAGACCTTGTAGGATAATATTTCTATGGCACAAAATAGAATGAAACAACAAGCTGACCAACACCATTATGAATGCACTTTCTAAGTAGGTGATATGGTTTTTCTTCATCTACATCCATATAATGAATCATACCTAAAACTTAAATGGTGTCATAAGCTAGCTTCTAAGTTTTATTACCATATAATGTTCTCTAGAATATTGGGTCAGTTGCTTATAAGTTGGAGATCCCACATTCTTCCTAAGTTCACCCAGTATTTCATGTTTCTTGTATAAATAAATTTCTTAGCACAAATATCAGAGTATAGACTATTTTACCAAAACTTGATAATGAAGGATCCATCCTTCTTGAGCTAGAGGCAATTTTAGATAGGCCCACATGACAAATTCATTCCTACTCCATCATAGAGGTATTAATTTAGTTTCACGAAATGCAACTAGAGGATGCAACATGGGAACCACTATTTTATGTTTAGCACCAATTTCCACATTTGAAACTTTGAGGACAAATATTTTTCTAAGAGTGAGGTTATGTTAGGAACCTGTGCTACCCCTTCTCCTTACTTTTTTAATATATTAGTTTCTATAGAAGCATATTATTAGTAATTCATCTCATGAGAATTTTGTTTTATCCCACATTCATGGGAAGTAGTAATTTTTTAGTTTAGACTTAGTATATAAGTGTTGAGGCCAATGAAAGAATCCATGAATTCATTATATTGAGATTTGTCAGTAGAGGCTACCCCATCAAAGTGGCATGTGATCAATATAATCCTTTTAGTGATTCATCTAATTATATAAATATGTTATTTTGTGTAATTTCCTTAATTTTTTTAGGAGGATCTTCTCAATGAGAAAACCTATGCAATATATGTTAAAATTAAGTATATATGTAACCTATTTGATAATATGTGACTAAAACTATGCAATCCTAGACTATACCTACTATATCTTTCTATAAATTCCATAATTTTCTATTTCTAGGGCTACTAGATAATAGTGTAGTCCCTTAGTCAATAATGCAGTATGTTAGTGTCCTTTATGCCATGTTATTGACCAAATTTTTTTATATGTAAAACTAAGACCGATTTGGGTGTGACTATTTTATATGTATTTTCTTGAGTCTGAGCTTTGTAATCTATATCTACATGATGACAACTATGTCATGCATACACATTATATTGGTTATATTGAAAACATGTGATATATGAGTGATAAACCAATATAATGTGTATGCATGACATTGAAATTAAAAATAATCTAAGCATAAGTTGGTAATGTACAATATATGTTAAATCTAACATTCACAAGGTTGTCAATAAATATATAATAATGTAACCATGTTTATGAACAATAAATTTGAATTTAATCTATGTAAACTGCTTGGGGGGAAGGGGCATGATGTCCATTAATGCACCCAAGAATGAAGGGGAGATGCATGAGGTCCATAATGGAATTAAAAATTGAGTGTGTAAGAAAAAACAAGAGACAAGTGACATTACCATGATGCATACATGAAACCATACATATAAACCAAGGGACAAGGGCACATGTCATTATGTCTAAGAATGTAATACATAAAAGGCATGTTTAAATGTCCACATAAATAAAGAGTAATAAATATTAGCTTAGATCCACATGGAAGGACATGTTCAAATATCTATATACACAATCAATAAGAACACACAAATACATGGGTACATGTCCAAAGCATACACACAATGAAAGGAAGTGGATTAGATCCATAAAAAATGGCATATTTAAATTCCCTCGAGTAGATGTAGAATCCAAAAGACATGATCAAATATGAACTAGGAATTATAAATGAAATTATGCTTAAACATTTGGTATAAATACATATAAGAGAAAATATGTACATAAGCTAAGTCTATACTAGTAGCATTCGGCAAAAAACTAGTCTAGTATAGAATGATATAAGTATGCAAATAAAAAATTATTTAGTATAATGCCCCAAATGGGTGAATATATTGATGTTGAATATATGTATCTATGTACATTCCCTCAATGGGTATATAGTATTAAATTTGTATTTGTGTGGAGGACTTGAGTCATGTAGTAATTTATAAACACTTGAAGGAAAAAGTGAAGCATGTATGTATGATCAAACTAACTAAACTAACATAGATAACATATGTATTACCTAAAAAATAGAAGTAATGTAAACATTTAAATGCATACAATCTAAACTTTGTATCTTTTGAGTAATATTTAAACATTTTTGTATTTTTGAACATATTTTATTATTTTTTGTGTTTTTTGAGTATAATCTATGTACGCACAACATGGAAAAGAAACTATATACAAGGATAAATAATAAAGGAAAATATATAAACATAATATGTAAGTAAATTAGATTATATAAAAATTAAATGTAGTGCATTTATATACCTAAGGTCACATCCATAAGATGTGGATAGTAAAATGGTAGATCTAGAGGGAGGTCATCCAATGTTAGATATTGAATCTACCCAAAATTTAATAAATCATCATGATCATGATCATCAGACCATGTTTTTTGTGTATTTATAGCCTTATCCTTGGCACTAGTATTGATTTTATGCATCTAAATAGCATGATACTCTAATGTGTAAGAAGCCTCACGTGCAGCCCTAAGTTAAACCATGTTGGACAACTAGATGTCTATATGAAACATATGATTCTCATCTAGGCCACCATGAAAGATGTGAATTTTTTGTCCCTCATAACTAAAATTCAAAGTTATGCTTTTTTAATTAACTATGGAATCAATTTCCTGTAACCATATACTACCAAGTATAACTTGTATATAAGTTCGTATTCTCATGACAAAGAGTAATGTGTTGAAAACCTTAGGGACACATGAAACTAAGATTTTAATATATCCTGAGGAAGCTTGATAATGTATAACATATTGTGTCTTAGTCTTGTAGTGTTATATGTGTTGTAAAAATGCCAATATACAAGTGTTGGGATCATTATCCTCATTTATAACAACATGATGGATGTATTATTCATTGATAAAATCTTGAATAGTTAAAGGATCATTCCTTGAATGTTTGTGTTGGATAAGAGTTCATTATGGTGCATGTATTGGTGGAGGTGGAGGTTTTGTAATTTATATAGTGGCTTGATCCTTGAATTTATACAATTTCTACTGTAATTCTAATCATGTACCTATATCATGTCTAGTAATCCTATGAAAATGAAAAAAGGGTCTATCATCCTACTATGACAATTTGTTAATGTATTTGTGGAAAATAGTGGGTAGTGCCATCAATCTACTATCAAGTAATATCTATAAAATATGGTTTAGTATATTTTGTGTACTTCCTACATGAATCTGGATAACTAGATCAATATTCATAGATGTAACAATATGTATTGAGTGTATAAAATAATCTACCTCTAACAATGAGTGTTTGGTATAGTATCTATGGAATTATGAACTAGTGGTGATGCCTATATAGGTAAAGGTATGAGTTTCTTAGAATCATCTCTATACTCTTAAGGGCCTACTAGTGTGAATCTTAATTTATAAAAATAATCATCGATGTTCATGGGTGTTGTATTATCATTTATGGTGGTATTAGAATTAATATATGAGTTTGTGATGTATACTTCCTTTGATTTAACAAGTAATGGGAACTATGATAGGTGAATCTCACCAGCCACTATGGGTGGGGGTAATTGTAATGTAGGAGGATCATTCTCCATCATGTGTGAAGATAATGGTGATGTAAGAGGATATAGAACTAATAGGGGAATATTGATTTTAGATTCACCAATCTCATATATATGCTCTATTCTATAGGAATGATATGAGGTGGGGACTCTATGAGAACATCAGGTGTCCCCTTTAAATATATACTCAAGGTAGTAGGATTGGTGACTCTATAATATATGAATGGTTGGTTATTATTTGGATAAGTGTATAAATATCCATCATGTAAAAACATGAAAAATCTATGTAAGGTAGAGGGTACAGTCTCCATGGCATGTATCCAAGGTCTCATGAGTAATAATGTGTAGCGAAAATTATTAGGCATCACATGAAACTATGTGGATAGGGTTTTTGGCTTGAATGTTCTTATATGTTTTATAAATGGATGTTATATCAACCCCCATTGTCTATAAAAATGTGAGGTTTCATGTGCTAAGACCTTGACTACGATCAATTTTAAATCATCTAATAGTAGTGATTTTAATTTGTGCCTAAATTAAGAGTGGTATATTTTGATTGATAACTTTCTATGAGGTCAAATCCTCATTGCCAAAAGATATAACATCCTCGATTTCTTTATAATGTTCATGATAGATGCAAACTAATTTAGATCTATATGATGGGGTAAAGATGTATGATTGAGTGCTTGAAAAAGAATATCTTTGAATATGGTTAACTTTTGAAGTAATTTCAATATATAAATCTTGGATAATGTATTTATCAAATAATTTATAATATCATATACTTTGTTTTGATCCCTAAATCCCATTATATTATACTAAAGATGAGGAGGGATTGTGAGATTATGTTTCTCCTAAATAGGTTAAGGAGGCATATAATTTCATCTCTTAACAACTCAAACTATTGGATCTACTATTTTCTAAGGGAAAGTAGTAGAGATAGGATTTGAGAAAAGGTAGTCAACTATTATAGGTAGAGGAGGAACAAAAGGATTTCTTTGATCTCACTATCATCGATTAGTAATAGGAGGTAACCCAAAATTGGCCATGTAACAATGTTCTTCATGGAAGGGGAGCTCAAGAGGGGGTGGACCAAATATGTGAAATAAATTGAGTTTTAATTTGATCTATGAGAGGATTAACATACATGTGCATCATTATAAAAATGGTAGGTAATAAACATGAAAGACAAACCATAGATGTTTTTACCAAAAAGTAAAAAATATCTTTCATCATGATAATCATGATGAAAGGCTAAAAACTAAAAAAAGAGAAAATTATGGAAATAAGAAGGGAAACCCTAATGGTGTACTAGGGTTTTAAGCAATATGATCAAAGTAATTTGGGTTCATCAAAATATTTAACTTTTTATGGAATTATGGAATGTAAAACCCTAGGTTGTTAAAGTGTTGGAATAATAAATCAGGGAATAAATATAGCAATATCAACAACCATTGATTTATTCATTTATTATATAAATATAAATGAACTATAAAAGGTGTACTTAGCTAGAAAACATACTGAGATGGAAAATTGGTATGTTGGAAACTAGTGCAAGAATAATTCAATGTGTCACCAATAAGAAACAAGTGTTAAAAAACCTCCTAGATAGTAGCAGGTCTTTTGGTCAGTAACACACTGCACTAGTGTCATTTGTGCCATGTTAATGTCCTTATGAAATTAATATAATGTGCTTATGGTTGGAACTTCACCTAGTTCTCAAGAGTATGCAATTATGTGTCCAAATGTTGGATTATTGTTTATTTTCTATTTTGACTGATTTTAATGCCAAACATTAAGCCACCATGTTTGTTACAGTATTTGAGGAGCACAAGCAAAAGAGAGTAATATTATCAAGGTTGGATATACATGACCTCAAAAACCCATGTTTTGATCATTTCCTACATACCAATACCTTGAAAGGGGATCAAGTCCAATGTAGTTCTCCCAATCTAAGTGTTAGTCCAAGTGAAAGTGAATGCTAGTATGAATTTTAACTTGAGTGATTTGTGACTTGAGACTAGAAATATGAGTAATATGAGATCTATGATACTATATATGAATGTATATATAATCAAGGAAGAATATGGATAAATGACCTTGCTTTTTAAATCTATTTGTGATTTTATTTTTTAGTATTTGCATATGATTTCCATATAGTATATAAATGAATGAAAGTGGTCTATATATAACATTCTGGTGGTTGTTAGGACATGAAATGGATCTAGAAAAATCCTACGGTGATTTTATAAATGAAAATATATTTTTTTAGGGTGAAAATAATAAGAGGACATTAATTTTTTCCTTTTTCCAATAACATAATGCACTATAGTCTAAAGGGTTGTGCTGATGTCTAGGTGGTATGAATAAGAGAAAAAAGGACTTGGGTGCCTAAGTGTAGTCTTAGTGTTGGTTTTTGTATATCTATGAATGGGTTGGACTTAAAAAAAATCTATAAAGTGATCAAGAGAGGCCCTAATATGGGTATAGGGATAAGCTAAGGATATGGGGGTCTCAAGTGACACTCATTGCACTTAAATGACATTTTAGATGACTATGAAGTCTAAGGTCAAAGAAGATAAATCATTATGTACTATATTTGGTTTTATATTGAAGGATATTTTATTTTAGTGCTATAAATTTACATAAATATGTATGAAATCCTAGAAAATTTTTCAAGGAAATAATAAACAATGTTCTAAAAATAATGGGTTCACTAGAATGTTTAATATATTTTGAGATGAAGTGAATCAAATTGGTAGATATTACACTATTGAAATGGAAATGGTGGAATATAAATATTTGATATTAAAATAAAATATGCTATAGAATTTTAAAAAATTAAAAATTAACTAAAAATAGTAAATGAGCATAATAATATGAAAACATCCCTAAAATAGATTTAATTCTGACTATGCAAGTTCATTGTGACTGGAAACTATTTGATATGACCCATGTACCATGTCACATCTAAAAATAAAATTGTAAATTATGTATGGAAAAGGCTAAAAAATGATTATATGGCCACATTGATGTGATTTCTTAGTTGATTATATGTCTTATTTCTCAATTTGGGTTTGTGCAACCGCTTGTGAGGGTTTGTTGATTCTATGTGCCATTCAAACAAATGTACAAAAATACCTCTAAAAGATAAAACCATAATATTTATATATATATATATATATATATATATATATATATATATATATATATATATATATATATATATAATATCAAATGGAAAATGGGGGAAAAAGTATGGGGAATAACCAAGTTATACTCAAAAAACCTTGCATATTCTGAGTGCTACCTACATAACCCAAATGGGCCTCAAGCCAATGTAGTTATCCCTTTGAGGGTGATTGTGTGATCCATGACTATGAAAGTATATAATATTTATTTAAATTATTTAAAATATATTCCCTTTACCTAAAAAAATATATTTATACTTAACCTATGACTATTAGAATGCTACAAAATTGAAATTGGAAGAAATATTTCTCTTTTACTCAATGTGCAGTATAATTGCCTAGTGATTGCTAGATGTATTTAGAGAATCCTTGTTGTGCTTATATAGGGAATTATTTAGATTATATTTTATAATTGAGTTTGAAATATGTGTTGGAGATATTTTTAAAAACATATCAAATTTAAAAAAAATAATTGTTAGAGTGCGAGGAATCTAGTGGATAAGATTGTAGTGCAACCCTGTCCATCCTAGAATAGATTTATCCAAGAAGAATATAGACTATTGATACATTTTTTATATGATTTTTTAATTTTAATAAGGATTAATGTGATTAAAATAATTATGTATGTATGATATTTTCTATGTTTGTAATATACAGGGTCTTTTATAGATTGAGAGTTATTGAAATGGTAAATATACCAAGTAAGTTAAGGAAGTCAAGATTAAACATTGACACTCATTTACTGATTAATCTTATTTGTATACAATATGGAGTAGATAAATTATTATGAATCTTATATTTATCACAAAATATTTTTACTTGTATTAGTTGTAAATGATGATCCATTATCTATTATAATAGCTGATGGGGGACCAAATCACAAAATGATCTTTGTCATTAAAAACTTGCATATGTCCTCAGTCGAATGTAATGGTATGGCCTCAACCCATTTTGTAAAATATTTTATAGTTATAATAATGAACTTGTGACATTATAATGATTTTTTATTTATTTTTCCTAACAATTCAAAGACCCAAAGTTGAAATGACCATGGTGAGACTCTAGGCTACAATAATTATGAAGGTGTATGATTTAAATTACTATGTTTCTAACATTGTGGATATAGTTTTTCATGTTATAGACATTGTTTCTCCATCATAGGATAATAGTAACCCTGTCTCATTAAATTTTAAGACAATGATTTTACACTAAAGTGACCATTACATTCACTATCATATACCTCAAGTAAAGCTATCTTAGCCTCCTCACAACTAAGGCATCAAAGTAAATTTATATTAAGTTATCATTTAAACAATGCCCCACCAATTTTAAACTAATGAATTATTCATTCTTTTGTTTATGTTTATCATTTTGTGAATTTTTTTCTAATATATCAACCTTATATAAAAATTTATAGATGTCATAGTATAATTCAAAATTGATTACATTGTAATTTTCTATATACTGCTAAGGAATTAAAGTTTGATATAATAAATAATGGTTGTTATAATAATTGTATAATAAAAATTACATGATAATCATTGATGTCAATAGGGACCATAAAATATGAATTTCCCATATAATCTATGTGTGGATTGTCTTTGTGAGGTATGATCTCAATCATAATCATCTCAAAATATGTCTTCGTTATACCATTTCCTTATAATGGATATTTTTTTATTTTGTTTGATAAATATATAAAACTTGAATATATTTCATTTTCAATGTGCACATGATATATAATCCAAGTATCAATGCTTCATATTTTACTATATTATTTGTGTATGAAAACCCTAAGTGATATGGGAATGACATAGGTTAAGCTAAAGGAGTGATGAGAACTATACTGACTCTAATGCATATGGCACATTTATATCCATAAAAATACATGGTCTAAGTATCATCAACACTATGATATATAACAAGATCACTATGAAAATCATCACTAATTGGTAATGTATTAAGTAATGGTGATATAATTAGTTAGTTTGCAATGACTTGTCCTTTTGTGAATTTTTGAGATATGAACTTGAAGTTGAATTCCATATGTAACATTTTCCACTTAGTTATATGCCATGAAAAATGTGATTTTTTCATGATAAAATTTAGAAGATCCACTTTTATGGTAATATGTGTTCCATTTTAAGCATATAATGTCATAGTTTTTATGTGGAAAAATAATGGATATACATAGTTTTTCCATTGCATTATAATTTGTTTCATAATTATTTACTGTACAAATGATGTAATAAATTTTTCTTTCTCTATGATCATTGTTATATTATTCCAATGCATCCCTTAAGGTATGATCTATAATATAAATATATATCAACAAAGGGATATCTAGTATTGGAGGCATGAGAATAGGTGGTTCAAGTAAATATTTTTTTATTGCATCAAAAATATATTAAAACTTAGAATCTCATTCAAACTTTGTATATTTATCTAGTAATCATGTGAAATGTTTTATCTTATCAACTAATAAAGCCATAAAATGTCTTATTACCTAAATCCTTCATTTTAATCATTATAACTATTTCAATCTTGTTAGTGGAGGCATGTCCATAGTAGATTTGACCTTCTTTGAATTCACTTATATGCCTTGCTAAGATATAAAATAACTAATAACTTTTGAAGACAACCCAAATATACATTTTTTTGGGTTTAAATGTACATTATACTTATGTAATCATTGAAATATAATTTGTAAATTTGTAGCATGATCATATCAGTACTTTAATTTTCCCAGGAAATTATCAACATAATACTCAATAGTATTATGTATAAAATCTTGAAATATGTGTATCATATCTTGCTGATAAGTTTATCATATGTTTTTTAGTCAAAGGGCATGACCAAATAACAAAACATTCCCCATGGTGTGGTAAAAGTGGTTTTTTATTGTATCTATGAGATTGATATTTATTTGATTTCATTAATAAAATCCATCCATAAATGACAACATCTCATAACCAATTGTAGAATCTATAATCATATCAATATTTGGTAATGGAAAGTTATCCTTGGGACAAGCCTTAATTAAACCATGGTAGTTTGTAAACATCTTTTTTTTCATTAGACACTAAAACTACTTCTATATTCTAAAGGCATTCATTGTAATCTATGGATATAATTAGCCCTACATCGAATAATTTCTAAATCTCATATTTAACTAATAAAGCTAATTTTTTAGGCATATTTATAATTTTTTGTTTAACTAGATTTGCATCTAGGTAGAGTAATATATTATGTATTGTAACTACTAGGATCAATCCCTAACTTACCTAAAAAATCACAAGTGAATAACTTAGGGTTGTCATGGAATGCATGTCTAAAGGATTTACCTTCATCATCCTTGAGCATGGTATTGAGGAGTAATGGTCTTGGACTTTTACCTATTTAATAATATAATTAAATTATTTCTTCATTTATCAATGTTGATCTATCTTCCACATATGGTGTAGTGGGAATTTTATCTAGACCATATATTTTAACATCAATATTTGAATGTTATCTCTCTATAAAATATTAATGGGAATTTTTTATGAGGAAAATTATTATTTTGATAGAAGGAAGGGAAATCCTCATATGCCTCCAAATATTCCAAGAGAGATTCATCATTAGAGAATCCATATAATGTCCAAATATATAGATAAATTATATCATTAATGAGCTCATGGTTTACTAATTATGTTGTTGATACATGATAAACTTTTTACATAGGCTCAGATGTTGATTTAAGGAAATGCATATAAATATTTAATCTCTTGGTCTTAATTTCCTTATTCATTGTTAAATATATATATAAGGCCTTGATTACCTTTATAAGTACATGTAGTATTGAGATCAATAATTCTTTGTGCATGTTTTCTTAATATATGTCATGTGTATCCAAACTTTTCCAAATATTATAAGCCAAAACCATATTGTTGTAAATATGTTTCTAGTGGTGGAAGATTAGTTGAAGTAGACATTAGTTTTAAATTATAATTGTGTTGAATAGGATATCCATACTCTTGAGGAAAATGTTGCATAAGATTTATGTAATTATCCATAGTTGAGTAGTTTTTAAATAATTTAAATGTTCTCGATCCATAAGACATACACACATGTGCCTACATGCACACTCAGACGTACATGTATGTGTGTTTATGTGCATATGTATATATATCCATGATGTCTAAATTTGAAACATAATTATAATGTGGAATGTGTATACACAATATTTTTAACCTTTTATCAAATATTAACACTTTACATCTTGTAAAAACCTATCAAGATTAAATCTCTCTAAATGCACACCCTAAAGGGTGGGTAGACCATTGGTAGTTTATAGGATTGTTGTCCCTTATTTACACATTATTACCAATCCAAATAGATCTTAAAAACATTCCCTAAGATATTACTCTTACCTTGTACACTCCAATATTTTTTCTCTTTCCATGCCTCTTCTCTTCACCTTGATCCCTTTCGTTAGTTGGTTGTACTAAGTCAAATGGGTTGACCCTGTAGAGTTTTTAGCCTCTAATTTCTATAAAAGGTTGACTAGGATAACCCCATACTATTTTTGGGTATTTTTCACTTGGAGTTTCATTATACCTTTGACTGACCTAACTCAAGACCTCATGATTTATCTCCCAAAAATATATAGGGTCAACTGGGTTGACCCTATAAAATCAACATATTTGGAATGATTTAGGGTGAGATCCACATATATATATAAAATATAAATTTATAATTATTTTAATATGTAATAAATAATTATTATTCACTCATGCTTCTTTACAATCTGCTCTTCTACCATTCTACTTGAGGAGTCTTAGCTTAGGGTATCTACTTGGAGAATCTAGTCTTATGGATAAGTATTGGATGATTTGGAATTTCTTAGTGATCCTTAAAAACCAAAAAAACCTCTTGTGAAGCCCCTTTGGCCAAGGGAGAGATTGAGTCTTGATGGGTTCACATTTAGGTAAGTATATTCTAACAATTTTTTCCTCTCTTTAGTAGATAGAAGTAGCATAAGTATTGTCTCAAACAATATTACTCTTCATATTAAATGTATTAGGTTCTTACTCATACTTATCTTAATTGAGATTCTCCTATACATGTTTTTATTTCTTTACTAACCCATCATATTATGCCACAAGCTTTGGTGTGCACTAGAATAGATTTACTTTCTTGTTTATTAGAATAGAGTGAACATTAAACTTAGGACTCTTTTAGGGTTGTTGCATGATTGTGTTAGAATATAGGTTTTGGAACCCTTCCTTTCATGGTGTATTATGAAAAGTGATCCTATAATCAAGTATAGTGGATCCCCATATTGGTCATGCTCCTTAACAAATTTATTCCCAATTGGAAGTTTAGGTATGCTCTATCTTCTCCAAGCTAGGATTGATTTATAGACATGGTGCATTTTTGATTACATAAACTCTGGTGAACCTGATATGAAATAACCCTTGTAGGATTTTTTCACCTTATTTCATTCTTTCATTCTTTTCATCATTATGTTTATCATATTTTTTCTATATTGGATCAAATCTATCAACCCAACTCTAATTTTTATGCATAAGATTTTAGGTATAGGATATTGGATCAACCCTGTCAACCAAGTACATATTTTTATCTTTTTATACATTTAGTCTAGACTACTAGGTTTACCTAGTTGACCCTATACATTTCCAATCACTCAACAATAGGTTTCTATAAATATTGATAAACCTAATTGACCTAATTAGTAGAATTTGCAAGTATTTATTAATGTTATTAAACATCAGTATTCATTCTCTACATCTCTGATCCACCAAGGTTCCTCTCTATCTATCTATCTCTTTCTTTAAAATCTTTTCTTTTATAGTTTTTAGTCTTCAAAACTGCCCTTGCACAGTCAATTGGATTGACCGTACTGACCTAGTTCTATGTTATGTGTGTTGTCTAGATAATTGGGTCAACTCTACTGACCCTATTCATTTTTCAACCTTAATTTTATTGTATAGGTTCAACTTTTTCGACCCTATTCTATATTATTTGCATACATTATTGACTATATGAATATTTTACCTTGTTTCAAAGTTAGAATTAACCTTATATGCTAGTAATTAGTTCACACTTTATTCTCTTGTTACTTGCATACTTATAATAGATCACATAGATTAATTAGGTGGTTTTCAATTAATAATTTAGTTTCACTATTTTATATTTTATGCACACATGACCAAATCACAAAATCTAAATAAGAATTTTAACATTTGTCTACCTAAGGCCAACATACCTTGATTTCATCACCAAGGAGGAAGCTGACTTGATGTTTTGGTCAAGTATAAAGCATGGTTAATGGTATATTTTGGCTAAGCAACCAACACCCTTATATTTTTAGTGTGTGAAGTGAGGGTGTAGGCCCCAATACTAAGCCTATATCATTACCACTATAGATCCTTTTTAACCCAAACTACCTAAAATCATCTTTAGATTGCCTTATAGTTCCTTTGTTATAAACAACTTCCCATCACATTCAAAATTATATATTAATAATATAATAAACATTTAGGTTGCCCAATTAGTTATATCTTTGCTCAATTATATTTTGCATAGAAAAAACTTGCATTAGCCAGCATTGGTGCAAGCTTTTGTGTTGTGTGTCTCAATTGGGTTGGCCAGCATTATTCCAATTGATTGTTTGTTTCCCTTCAGTTCTAAATTTTCATGTTACTTGAAAAATTTGTCTTATTTCATTTCATAATTTGTTATAGGATTATTAATTTTCCATATCTATTATAATGGATCAACCCAATCAACCTTGTACCTTTTTCTAGCCTCTCTTCACTATACTAAATCAACTTAGTAGACCCTATACTATTTGTATACTATGTATCTTTTTCCATCCTCTATTCATTATACTGAATTGACCTAATCAACCCTGTACTATTTTCAAACCCTATTTTCTATGCTTAGTCAACCCAGTCGACCTTTTACTACTTTCTACCCTCCCTATTTATCAATCTAGTTCTCTATTTTTCCTTCTTTACATTTTTTTCATCTCTCTTTAGGCATAATGAAGTCTCCTATCATAATCTATTTGGATATCTTGAATCTACTTGGATATCTTGAATCCATTTAGATACTATATGGGATGTTCATTTCTTCCTCTCTTTTCCTCCCAAGAGCACTATCACTCTTGGGGTACCTATTATCCTTCTTCATCCATGAACTATAATATGGTATAAATCACACCTCAAGATGAAGTAGGTGGATTTGATCCTTTCTATACTTACAAAGAAACTTCTCATCTTCAAAATAGTCAAACTAATGTGGGAGTAATTGATATAATTTTACTTAATAATCACACTAATAATCTTTCCTCAAGTAATCCTCCCCCTAACACCAATTTGGGGAGTGATCCTACCCACACCAACCCACCTCCTAATAAAAATCAAATTTTAGTGCAAGTTATCCAAAAAATGAACATAATGAAAAATTGTAACACTAACCAAATTATGCAACTTCAACAACATTTAATCAATGTGGCTAATCAACCTTCAACTATCCATCATCAAGCTAAGACTAATTACATTCCCCCACCTCTTTGATATGCCTCAAGTAATGTTAATACCACAACACATAATGAATAAAAAGATGCTTCAAACCATTCAAAATGAGCCTTTAGATCCCTTCATTATATCCATTGATATTGGTAACATATCTCCAACTATCAAGTATGATGGGACTAAAGACCCTACCTCACTTCTTAAAGCCTTTGGTAACCTTTACAAAGAGTGAATCCAGAATAATGCCTTTGCCACAACTAAAATCTTATTTAAAAACTTCACTGGTGATGTATTAGAATGGTATAATAAACTTTCCAAACATTCTATTTGGAAACTTGAAGATTTGGTTAATCCTTTGGTTAAAGATTTTCAACATAATTATCTTCCCAAAAATTGTCTTAACCACTTTATCAATGCTAAGCATCTCCTACTGAATCATCTCATGAATTCATTAAAAGACAAAAATAATTAGACCATAAATCTAACCATAACATGACTAATGATAACTTATTTAAACTCTTTATCATTGATTTAACTTCCACTCTTCAATATAATGTTCAAATCTTTTCTCCCCAAATACTTAATGAAACTCTTGATCAAGCTAAATATCAATAATTTATTATGAAGCAATTCAAACCTAATCCTAAAATTCTTAAAGGATATCTCCAAACATCTAATTATATCACTAGTAATACTATGCAAACCAAACTAAGAGTTTCCAAAATAGATATTCCTTCACCTTCTCATACACCTATTTTAGTTTATCAAATGAAACAATTTTTACCACCCTCAAAACCTTTCATCTATCCCAATGTTCCTCCTAAGTGGTATGACCCTAATCTATTTTGTTAGTTCCATGCCAACATAGGGAATTCTAATGAATCTTGTAGAGGGCTCACTAATTTTTTTATCTCCTATATACTTGGTGATTCATTCAAACATGAAGATATGATCAATCTTCATCATTAAGAATACATCATTATTTTTCAAAAATGACAAACATCCAAAGCTTCTACCTCACATAACCAAAAATATTGTTCAAATAATCAACTAAATACCAAGGATGTTTATGCTATTAAAGCTGATTATGACTAATATTTTAACAATTCTCAATATGTCAATACTGCTAAGGTTAGTTACCATCATAAATTGGCTCACAAAGATCCCATTACCTAGCCTAAGAAACCATTATTTAAAGAAAAAAATCTTAAAAATACTATCACTACTAATGTTTATTTAGAATATCAAGAGGAACCATCTCCTCCTTCTGATCCTACAACTATGACTATTCCTCAAAAAACTAATTTACCTCCTAAACCTTGTACTAATTCTTCTAAGTCTCATTAGAACTTTTTTGAAGAACTCAACTCTATGCCTTTAATATTCCACTTATGGAGTTGGTTCATACTTATCCCTATTATCATAAATTCCTTATGCAATAGCTCCAAGAAATTGATGATCCATCCTCCTTGGATGAAAAACCACCTTCTATTAAATCCGAACATACCAATGTAAATATCATTGAAACTATGTGTCCTTTCAAACCCTCTTGTAGACACCGCAAACGTGTCTGCACCTTGGTTCTCCCCCTTGGTCCTTTCTCCCTCCTAGTCCTCCTTGGTCCCTAACCCACCTAAGTCTTATTAATTGAAAATAAACATCTATTTTTAATTAAATAAGGCCCCCTTTCCACCCTACCCTTGCCACCTTGGATCCTCCCTTGAATCCCTCCACCTTCCCCCTAGCATTTATTAGGCCAAATCTCACCATTATATCCCCCCTCATCCATTTTGGCATCCTTGTGACCGTTCTTCCCATGACCCCTCGCCCGGCGACATGCAAGAATGGGCAGAGGCTATTTTTAGCCTCTGTACCCATCCTGCGACCGCCGACGTCAGCGACCCTTCGGCCGACGTCGGCGAAACTGCCAGCGTCGGCAGCCTTCATTATCCCTTTCTGCATCCGTTGCAGCCCCCTGGACTCTTGAGCTCGAAACAGACTTCTCTTGGCGCTTTGGCTTTCGTCTCTCCTCTGTCTTGACCTCGTGCAACAGCAGCAACAGGTGAAAAGGCTCTGGATCAGGTTTTCTCTTCTTGCAACAAGTCTTCCGTGGCTCCAGCAACAGCACCTCCTCTCTTCATTCAGCAAGCTAAAAGGTAAGCTAGTCTGGTTTTTTATTTCATTTGTTTATTTTTCAGTAATCTATCCTATTTGTTGTCTTCTGCTCCCTCTGTCCTTCCCCCTGAGAGGCTGCAAAGCCTTCTCAGGCCTTGTCCTCTGTGAATCCTCCTCTTCCCTGTCCTCTGTGTCTCTTCCTCTTCCCCATCTCTCTGCCAAAAAGACCTTGTATCAGGCACCCAACCCGAACCAGACCACTCCCCAGTCCATCCAAACTTGTCCCCGTTCAGTCTCAGACCCGTCCACAGTCTAGAAAGCAACTCAGACCCGACTACAGGCCACAACCCCGATCGACGCCGGTCACTTCCCCAACCGACGTCGGCAGGATAGCCGACGCCGGCAGATCAGCTAACCGATGCCGGCGATATTTCTGACCTCGGCGACTGTCTTCAGCCCAACAACTCTTTCAGGTAATCATTTTGTTTTCTTCTTTCCTTTCTAATTTCTTTGTCACTTCTGTATTTTGGCATTCTGTCTTTTATCAGTCACTTATCTCATCAAAACAGTGGGTTGACCTCCCTTAAGGAAGTTTTTACACTTCTGGGAATGAGCTTTTGCTTGGCAACCCACTGCCCATCCATCTAACGTTTTCTTGTCCAAGTTTCCTTCTTTTCTTGCAGGTGTCATTCCTCCACAGCCAAAGAGGAGTGCTCACAAACGTCTGGATTTACGGTGGCGCAATCTTTAGTCCAGGTACTTCCCAAGCCTTGTCCATTACTTTCTTTTAGTTTCTTTTTTTATGATCTGAAAAGCAAATTTGAGGTAGAAACATCTCTGGCACGCCCGGTGGGACCCTAGGTTCCTCCTGGGTTCCTTTTCTTTTTCATTCATTTAGGTGCATTTAGGCTCCTTCCTTCTTGTCTCTTTCTTCTATTCCAAATGACACTATAAGCAGGACTAAAACGAACCTTTCTTCCTTGCATTCTAGACTAGTCTAAATATCATACTCTCAACCCTTTCTCTATCTTGTCTTCATAACAATATCACATTTTGACTTGGACATTAAAACATATTGCACTTTCATTTTTGCTTGTGCTTGCATTAGTCCACATCTAGTAACTTAGGCGCATATTGAATAAACTGTAGACACTTGATGTTACACTACCAAATCACATGCACTAAAACACACATAAAACATACCTGAGACAAGGCCCGACTGGGATTTCATCACCCAGCGGATACCTTACCCGTCCCAGTGACCCCACTTGGATTTCATCACCAAGGGGGAAGCCCACTCCATTCTCTGGCAGAGTCTAAACTCTAGGCGAGGTATATCTTGGCTAAGTGAGACCAGCTAACCACTAGAATCGTGAAGTGAGGGGAGCTTGCTCCTTAGCACCAGGCCACGTACCAGACCCTAACACAGATCTTTGAGCACCTAAAACAACACCTGAAACCATCCTTAGACCGCCTTCTTCTAGGACCCATTTTTTAGCCAATCTCCCCAAACATTCATCTAAGGCATAAGCCACAAGTTTCTAAGGTTAATTCCTAGGATTTATCGCTTAGGCTTGTCTGTCTCTCTCTGTCTTCCTCTTCTCATCTATTTGTTTGAGTGTGTGAGGACGCTTTCTTCTTTGTTTTTCCAAGAACCTTTTGGTTCTCTGGAAAACACAGTCACCGACATCGGTTCCACCACCGACGTCGGCTTCCCCTGTCACCGGCATCGGTTCTGATACCGACGTCGGCTTCATCTGTTACCAGCATCGGTTATCTGACCGACGTCGACCTTATTTCTTACCGACATCGGTTTTTCAACCAACGTTAGTCTCTGTCACTGTCCTTTTTTTCCAAAACCAGCAACTTGAAACCTGTCCCTTCTCTGTCAAAGACTCTATCCTGGTCTTCTGAAACTGAGCAACATAGTTCCTGAGACCTGAACCTTCTTTGCCTTGCATGGTTTTGACTCGTAGCCAAGCCAAGGCTCTTGTCGACCACGCTAGCCGTCAACCACTTCCGTCCACCCCATCCGTGACCAAGCCTACAATGGAGTTCAACTCGGAGACCGAAAGAACTCCTGTCCGTCCAACCCCGCCGCAGACTCCCATTGTCCAAGAGGGGGACCAAGACTTCGAGCGATTCTTGGACCTCAACGTCAAGGCCTTGCAACACTATCTCGTGCATAGCCGAATGTGGGACTCCCTGGGCAATCCGATCTATGGAATGCCGACCTCCCTTGTCGCGACTATAGCTGTATCGACAACATCCATAGTTCAGCCTTCGGACATTCAAGCCATTGCTTTGACCACTGACCAGACTTTGACCAATCCTCCAGGTGTGGTCTCTCCCTCTATCATTGGGCCCACTTCCACTAGGGTTCCGGCCCCTTGTCAACCTCAACCCGCTCAACCTCTATCCACTCCTTTTCAAAACCTTGTCGTCTCTATCCCGCCTACCCCGGCCCCTATCAACACCAGGGTGGCTTCTTACCCCTTGGCCCCCGTTACCACAGTCCAACCTCTCGTGGCAACAACAGGCCCAGCTATGTCTTCTAACCAACCACCTTTAGCCTTCACTTCTGCCCCTGCGATTAGTCATCCGTACATTCTACAACTGAGTATGTCGCACGCCTCCTCTAACCTCTTCCAAGCACCCTACAACTTAGGGGGCGCGCAACCCGTCAATCCGTCGGCAGACATCATCAAGATGCTGATGGACAAGATGACCAGTCTTGAGACCTCTATTTTCAGCTCGCGCAACACTCTTTCATATGAATAGATCTGTAATGAGCCCATTCATCCTTCTGTCCCAATCAGACCATATCCTAGCTAGTGGGAGCTTCTGAAGTTTTCTCACTTTCAAAACAAGGAAGACCCACAACAACACTTGTGGGCATTCAGACACGCCTGCTACCTCATTGGCCATGATGATGCGTTACTCTTACGCACATTTCCTATGTCTCTCTCGGGTGCTGCACTTGACTGGTACAGCTCCCTTCCTAGTCATTCTCTCTTCTCATTCACGCAATTGGCTCAGCTATTCCTCGATCACTTTTCCATCAACATAACCAAGAAGGTCTCAATCACGGACCTCTATTCTATTCAGCAATTTGAGGACGAGTCTATAGCCGAATTTGTTGCTCGATGGAGAGGCCTTATCAACCAACTCTCCTTTTCCTTGCCCCAGGCTGAGCTTATTGAACTCTTTTCTCAAGCCTGTGCCCGACATATCTCTTCCACCCTGAGGGTTCAAACCTTTCGCACTTTTGACGAGGCCTTCACGATGGCCCGCAAACTAGAATTGCGTGCCATCGAGGAGAACAAGGTCAAGTTGCGGAGTAAGAATCCCAGCTCTAAGACCAATGACTCTTCTTCTGCCAAGCCATCATCATCCAATTCTAAATCCAAGGCTTTAGCTAATGCCGTGGTTGTCAGACCTTCATCTTCTTCGACCAATCAGCCTGAGCCCTCTACATCTCAGAGCGCTACTCGGCAATTCCAGCAAAGATACGTGCAGCGACGATATACTCCTCTTGGAGAATCATATGCGTCTGTGCTAAAAAAGCTTCTTAAATAGGGAGTCCTCAATCTCCCTCAAGCCCGACCTCCTCCGCAATTCGATCCCTCACATGCCATCCCCGCGTGGTATAGGGAGCAAGACTTCTGCAGCTTCCACCGTGTTAAGGGCCATGACACGGAAAACTGCAAGACCTTTAAGAACATAATACAAGACATGCTTGAAAAGGGGGATCTCATCTTAGACAATCCAAATGCACCCCCTAATCAAGCCATTGACATCTTCAAACAACCTTTCCCCAATCATCCGCCAACTCAGAACAATGTCCAGACCTTAATTGACGACAATCATGAGCACAATATTCGGACAGTCAATACAGTCTCTCCTTTCATCCCCAATCAACCTCTTGAGGTTAGTCCATCAATCAGTCCGTCACATGTGGATGAACCTCTCTCCCCGGCTAGTTCTCCATTGACCTCTCTCATCTTGGAGGACGCCTCGGCCTTATCAGCACCACCAGTCTCGCCATCTTCCTTTCTGCAGCCTATGGAGGACCCGACCCTTCCTACTCCTCAGCCGCAAGTAGAGGGCACCGTCATCCCTGCCCTTTACCCGCTGGAGGAGCCTCGCTCCCCGGTTTCTTCTCCACCCGGGGAAGACCCTGTCTCCCCTTCATCCTCATCTAAATCAATGCCATCCGTATAACCACTAGATCGCAAAAGGACAAGGCCAAGGAAAAAGCTGCCATTCCTTGGACCTATCCCTTCGTCAAGCCACCCCTTGCACCCAAGCCTAAAATCTCTATCCTTGGTGCGTCCCAACCTTCTTCGTCTTCCTCTTCTGGGCCAATTCACGACTCCATGCTGAAGCAGCTTCACCAGACACCTGTGAAGATGTCTCTTTACGACCTTATCCAAACCTCGCCTCAGCACCGTCAAGCCCTTATCCAAGCCTTGCAGGCAGCGGAGGTCCAACCCGAGGACCCCCAACCACTCGCTGCCCTCATCCATTCCTTGTCTCCTGTCACTTCCATCACATTCAGCGATTCTGAGATTCCCACATCTAACACGGAAGATCAGGACGCCGCCCTCTTCATCACTGCCTATGTTGATCAGACACGCATTAAACGCGTTATGATAAACGGCGGCGCTAGCATCAACATAATCTCTACCCATGCCTTTGATCAGCTGGCTCTTCCCAAGAACTGCATCTCCAAAACTGACGCGATCTTACGCTCTTTCAATGACACCATCGCCACGACCATTGGCACAGTCATCCTCCACATTCGCGTTGGTCCACGCACAGTCCCAGAGCTCTTTTATATCATCGAAGGAGAGTTTCAATACAACCTTCTACTGGGCCGACCTTGGATCCGTGCCATGGCCTGTATACCCTCCACCCTGCACCATTGTGTGAAGTTCGAGCATGACGGGCAAGTCCACACCATTCCCGCTGACCCTTCACCCTTCAAGACTTGCAACACCACCTACCATCCTAACGACGTCCTCATTCCCATCAAGCCGTCCACTCTGGCACCGCCTCCATCTGCGGAAGCTTCGACCAGTTCGCAATCGGCGGTTGCCCTCACCCCTCCTCTTCAAGCGCCGACCAAAGACCCCATGGAAGACATCTTCCAACGACTATCACTTGGGGAATATCGCTTGTTGACCCTCGACATGTTCCAAACTCCACAATAGTATGGACGCCTTCACCTCAGTCCTAATTACGACCATCGGATCGGGATGGTCGTACCTTATGGTCCTCCTCACTTCCAAACCAACTTTGTCTATGGGGGGCTTAATCAAGCTCCTACCAACGGCACTTCCCTCTCTTCACCCCAACCTTTCACATCTGACTTCTCGTTTCTTGGCAACCCTGCCTTTGCACACACTTACCTTCACAGGTGTGCATGGAAGGGTTTTGGTTTCGGACGATATGAGCAGGGCTCCCATCAGCCCATCGAGCCGCTCAATGATCATGATGCCAAGAAACGGTATGGCCTGAGATATCATGACCCCACTCAGGCTCCTTCCGACCTTTGTCTCGAACCAACCACTGACCAATCTCTTCCAGACTCGCCCATCTCTCCTTCGTCACCTACGGAGTCGGTGGTTTCCATCCCTCCTAGTTTTTTTTTCCATAAACACCATCCGCCTGGAACCCCTGACCTATCAGCTCAATGGGGTGCCCAGGTCTCTCCCTCTCATCTTTCCTAGCATGGTAGAGGATGAGTCGGCAACCATTCACACTGTCCACTGCGTTGACGATGACGCCATCCTTTCCTACATGGGTGCCGATGACTCTTTCGTCCAGCGTTTCCTCCCTTCCGAGACCCAGGTTATGTTAAATGAATCCACCATTGACATCAACCTCCCTTCTTCTTTCGATGTTCCTCACATCCTAAAGATTGGCCAATCTTTAGATGCTCAGGAGCAGCTTGACTATGCCCAATTCCTTTCCAACCATAGCAAGGCCTTTGCCTGGACTTACAGCGACATGCCTGGCATCGACCCCACTATTGCTACCCATAACATTGTCACCAAACCAGAGGCTAAGCCTGTTAGGCAGAAGCTTCGAAAGATGCATCCTCGCGTTGTGCTCTTTGTCAAAGAGGAGCTTCAGCACCTTCTTTCTGTCTCCTTCAACCAACCCATCGATTATCCACAGTGGGTCTCTAACATCGTCCCAGTTACTAAAGCAACTGGGGGGATTCGGATCTGCACGGACTATCGCAACCTTAACCTAGCCTGTCCCAAAGACGACTTTCCTCTTCCTAACATTGACCAGCTTGTTGATCTTACGGCCGGCCATGAGATGCTATCTCTCATGGACGGGTTTTCAGGATACAATCAAATCCTGATCGCACCGGAAGACCAGCACAAGACTACCTTTATCACCCCATGGGGGACTTTCTATTATCAAGTCATGCCTTTCAGCCTGAAAAATGCTGGTGCCACTTATCAGCGCGCCATGACTTACATTTTCCACGATCTCCTCCATAAAATCATGGAGGACTATGTGGATGACCTTCTCAGCAAGTCCAAGCTCTACCGCGACCACTTGACCATTCTCACAATCATCTTCTCTCGTCTCCTTCAATACAATGTCCACCTCAACCCCAAGAAGTGTGTCTTTGGGGTCCTCTCAGGCAAACTTCTCAGCTTCATCGTTTCCTTTTGTGGTATCGAGATAGATCCCGCCAAGATCTGCGCTATCCTCGAAATGCCGCCCCCGAACGATCTCAAGCAGCTTCGCAGTCTACAAGGGAAGCTCCAGTCCATTCACCATTTCATCTCGTAGCTTTCAGACCGCTGCCAACCTTTTCATCACCTCCTTAAGAAGGACGTCTCCTTTAAATGGGATAAGGGCTGTCAAGAGGCTTTTGAAGCCCTCAAAGGCTATCTGGTCTCTCCACCAGTCCTCATTCCACCTAAGGACAACCAACCCTTTTACCTTTATATCTCTGCCACCAACCATTTGTTAGGTGCCATGATCGCGCACCGAGACGAGCATCATCACGAGCAAGCGGTTTACTACATCAGCCGAACACTGGTTGACTATGAAACTCGGTATACTCATACCGAGAAACTCTGTTTGGCATTAGTATTTTCCGCTACCAAGCTCCGCCACTATCTTCTCAACCACAAAACCTTTGTCGTCACTCACACCGACCCTCTCAAGTACATGCACTCCAAGCCATATCAGAATCAACGTATGGCTCGGTGGCTCATGCTGCTTGCTGAGTTTGACTTCGAATTCATCCAACAGAAATCTATCAAGGGGCAAACCATCGCTGACCAACTAGCAGATGCCCCTCTTCCCGACAACCAACCTTCACACTGTGAGTTCCCTGATGAGTCTATCGCTACCCTTTCCACCGATGACACTGTCTACCAGATGACTATGTTCTTTGACGGCTCCAAATGTCAACTCGGTGGGGGTGCGGGGGTCATCCTCATCCCACTCGATGGGGAACCCTTGCCTCTATCTTTCAAGCTTGACTTTGATTGTACCAATAATATGGCCGAATACGAGGCCTTAATTTTGGGACTTCAGACTGCTCTTTCTCTCCACATCAAGTCTATCAACATCTTCGGTGACTCGCAGCTCGTCGTTAATCAAGTTAACGGTTCGTATCTCTGTAAAAATGAAGTTTTACAAAGGTATAAGAATCGTGCTGACATTCTTTTGGCATCTTTCGACCATTACCTCTTGTAGACTGTTCCACGCTCTACGAACAAGTTTGCCGACACCATGGCCTCTCTTGCTTCGCATATCCCGTCTTCATCATCATCATCTCGCCTTTTTGTCACAGTGCATCGTGTACCTTTGCCTTCATACATCTCTCCTCACATCGACCATATCAACACTGTCAATTCTAGCCCACAAGATGACTGGTATAAGCAACTCGTGGACTACTTGTCTCTTTCTGTCACTCCTCCCAACCTCTCTAGCAATGCGCGGTGAGCTTTCATCAAGCACACAGCTCGCTATACCATGCTAGGAGGTCTTCTTTATAAGCGAGGCTTTGACGGTCTCCTTCTTCACTGTCTAACCTCCACTGAAGCTTCTCATGCCGTAAAGCAAGTCCACGACGGGATTTGTGGTGGACACTTCAGTGGAAACTCGGTTGCCAAGTGCCTCCTTCGCCTGGGTTATTATTGGCCCACCCTTCATCAAGACTGTAGCGATTATGTTCAGCGTTGCATCAAGTGTCAGCAGCACTCTAACTTGCTTCATCTCCCCAGCCATGCCTTACAAGTCGCTCAGGATTTTTGGCCTTTCTCTCAGTGGGGCTTGGATCTCATCGGTGAGATCAACCCTCACTCGTCTCTTCATCATCAGTCCATCATCACTGCCACTGAGTATTTCACCAAGTGGGTGGAAGCCATTCCTCTTGTCTCCACAAAAGCCGACAAAATTGTCGACTTCATCAGCAGCCACATCATCTGTCGTTTCGGTGTCCCTCACAAAATCATCACCGACAATGGCAAGTCCTTAAAAAACAAGACTGTCCAAAAACTATGCGACTCATTTGGCATCAAACTCAGCTTTTCTTCGCCTTACTACCCACAAGCAAATGGGCAGGCCGAGGCTTCCAACAAAATTCTCACCAAAATTCTCATGAAGGTGGTCGACGATACAGGAAGGGATTGGCATGTTCATATTCCCTTCGCTTTGTGGGCCTACCGCACTAGCATCTAAACCTCTACGGGTGCTACTCCCTTTTCTCTCGTGTACGGAACAGAGGCTGTCTTACCTCTCGAAGTACAGATCCTGTCTCTTTGTATCTCCCTACATGACATTCTCTCCAACGACGACTTTCGTCAAGATCGCCTAGCTCAACTTGAGTTACTCGACGAGCGCCATCTGGCTGCCCTTAATCATCTCCATGTCTACCAAAGTCGCATAAAGCGGGCCTACGACAAAAATCTGTGAGAACGAGATTTCAACATCGGAGACCTCGTCCTCAAAGAGAATCAGCACGTGACCAATATGGAGCGAAGTAAATGAGGCAAATTCACCCCCAATTGGCTTGGACCTTTTATCATCACGCACAAGTATGGGTCAGGGACTTATCATCTGTCTTCCCTCGACGGACGACCAGAACCTGAGCCTCTTAATGCGTTGCATCTTTGACCATTCTTCTGCTAGTCGAGTACTCTTCTACTTGACACGTAACTTGAGCTCGTCCCTTGAGAAATCCTCGTCCTCTTAATCCTCATCCCTTTCAACCCTATTCCCCTTTAACAAGTCCTCTACAACCCTTTTAGGATGCAGTGATGCTTTGTCCTAATAAAAAGGGGCGTCCTTGAGCTTCTACAGTCTTGTCCGTGACTCTCATTTCTATCAAAATCCAAATCAAGATGTCAAAACATATCCATGGTCACTAAATCAAGTCAAATTAAAAAGACAGACTGATCCCTCGAAGGACAGCTGTACTATCATTGCTGTATTACTAGACTGATCCCTTGAAGGACAGCTAGGCCAACTTTTCAAACATTTATCAAGCAAAAATATAGACCACTCCCTCGAAGGATGGCTATGACTACTCTGGCAATAAACAGCAACTATTTTAGAAGCTTCCCGCATCGATCAGCTTCGCAACATGACCATTACATCAAGTGACATCTCTATGCAGGCTTCCCGCATCGATCAGTCTGCGCCAAAAAAAAAAAAAAAAAAAAAAAAAAAAAAAAAAAAAAAAAAAAACCGAGTCACAGACATTGGCTTGTAGTTGTCTCAGGGTCTCCTATAAAAAGGGGCAAGGTTATTCCTGCTCTTACACTGGGTTACCCTATCCTCCTCCTATCACCGGCTCAAGGGACTTCGAGCTCACTTTAATGTCAAAGTGATTAGATTATCGTTCTAACACCATACTGGTCAACGACGCAATGCATGAACGGGGCTTTTGTTCTAATAACCCCTATCTATGCTTCCTTTCTGGTCCTTGTCAATGAAAGAGCAATTTGCCTTTCACCTTTTCTCTACACCTTGGTCACGCTTTGGCCACGTCAATTATCGACTCATCTCAAACCAAGCCATTTTCATCATCTTCAGCTGAAACCAGCCTCGACATTTTCAACATGACATCAGGCATCATCCTTGTCTATTTCGCATAGTTTCTATGGACACCAATACACATGGAAACTACCGACCAGACCCAATTTATGTTAAGCATAAACCAATACTTGCTGAAGCATAAATAGACCCTTCATTCATTTTTAGCATACATCCATCGCGACTATGGAAACTTGCTAGGGATAAAAGACTCTCGACCACTTCTACAGAATACACCATCTGTAGCATCCTTTTATCCTCATCTTAGCCTCATCATTTCGATGCTTGACCAATCTCATCATCGACCAATCTTCTCAATTTGTCTGAACTACATTGGTCTGAGGTCCTAAGACCAGGGCTATGTAGGCAGCACTCAGATACCACATCTTCTGAGGTTAGCTCGACCACGCCCGTTTATTCATCTCTATGATGGACAAACCTTCTCTTCTTTGACTCTTATCACGCCCAACTCCGTCAACTTTGACCAAGACCAATCATCGACTTTGACCAAGACCAATCATTTCTTTTGACCAAGATCAATCCATCCCTCTGACCCTCCCTCCCTTTTAGGGAGAACTACATCGGCCTGAGGCCCTGTCACCAGGGCTATGTAGGCAGCACTCAGTTGACATGGGGTCTTCTGGGGATAGCTTGGCCGCATCCTTTCATCCATCCATCCTCTTGACCAATGACCATTGGAGATCATGCGTATCTTCTTTGACCTTCTTCCAAGCCAATGTTGCCTTGGTTGTTTTTGCGTGTATGCTATTCCACGGCTGGTTAGCAGAATTGTCCGCAGACTATTTTTGACCCTTCACAAGTATAGGATCGCGAGCCAGTTGATCCCTACTACTTGTGGCTTTTTCGTGTTTCTAGGAGCACTTCCTGAGCCCTGGATACCTGTGACACGATGACCATTTGGAGCTTCAGCTTAGATTGAGTGACCCGATCAGCAGACGACTAAATGCTGGGGCCCGGTTACTTCAATTTTGGCACTCCTTGACCCTTGACATGCGACAATTTGACCTGACCCTCTCGTGAAGTGGACTACGTGCAATCACGACTATGGGAGCATTTTCACTCACTCTCTTCTATCCATTTCTCTGTCAAATCGACACTCGATCTTCGGTTCCCTTCTCTCGACTATCGCTTTGAGGGGGGAACACCTCATCCTTTTTCTGGGGCAACCAACTCCTGTTTTTGTCTTGCAGTTTGTCTAGAACAACCAACAAGACAAAAAGGGGCAAATGTAGACACCGCAAACGTGTCTGCACCTTGGTTCTCCCCCTTGGTCCTTTCTCCCTCCTAGTCCTCCTTGGTCCCTAACCCACCTAAGTCTTATTAATTGAAAATAAACATCTATTTTTAATTAAATAAGGCCCCCTTTCCACCCTACCCTTGCCACCTTGGATCCTCCCTTGAATCCCTCCACCTTCCCCCTGGCATTTATTAGGCCAAATCTCACCATTATATCCCCCCTCGTCCATTTTGGCATCCTTGTGACCGTTCTTCCCATGACCCCTCGCCCGACGGTGTGCAAGAATGGGCAGAGGCTATTTTTAGCCTCTGTACCCATCCTGCGACCGCCGACATCGGCGACCCTTCGGCCGACGTCGGCAAAACTGCCAGCATTGGCAGCCTTCATTATCCCTTTCTGCATCTGTTGCAGCCCCCTGGACTCTTGAGCTTGAAACAGACTTCTCTTGGCGCTTTGGCTTTCGTCTCTCCTCTGTCTTGACCTCGTGCAATAGCAGCAACAGGTGAAAAGGCTCTGGATCAGGTTTTCTCTTCTTGCAACAAGTCTTTCGTGGCTCCAGCAACAGCACCTCCTCTCTTCATTCAGCAAGCTAAAAGGTAAGCTAGTCTGGTTTTTTATTTCATTTGTTTATTTTTCAGTAATCTATCCTATTTGTTGTCTTCTGCTCCCTCTGTCCTTCCCCCTGAGAGGCTGCAAAGCCTTCTCAGGCCTTGTCCTCTGTGAATCCTCCTCTTCCCTATCCTCTGTGTCTCTTCCTCTTCCCCATCTCTCTGCCAAAAAGACCTTGTATCAGGCACCCAACCCGAACCAGACCACTCCCCAGTCCATCCAAACTTGTCCCCGTTCAGTCTCAGACCCGTCCACAGTCCGGAAAGCAACTCAGACCCGACTATAGGCCACAACCCCGACCGACGCCGGTCACTTCCCCAACCGACATCGGCAGGATAGCCGACGCCAGCAGATCAGCTAACCAACGCCGGCGATATTTCCGACCTCGGCGACTGTCTTCAGCCCAACAGCTCTTTCAGGTAATCATTTTGTTTTCTTCTTTCCTTTCTAATTTCTTTGTCACTTCTATATTCTGGCATTCTGTCTTTTATCAGTCACTTATCTCATCAAAACAGTGGGTTGACCTCCCTTAAGGAAGTTTTTACACTTCTGGGAACGAGCTTTTGCTTGGCAACCCACTGCCCATCCATCTAACATTTTCTTGTCCAAGTTTCCTTCTTTTCTTGCAGGTGTCATTCCTCCACAGCCAAAGAGGAGTGCTCACAAACGTCTGGATTTACGGTGCGCAATCTTTAGTCCAGGTACTTCCCAAGCCTTGTCCATTACTTTCTTTTAGTTTCTTTCTTTATGATCTGAAAATCAAATTTGAGGTAGAAACATCTCTATTGAGTTCCTTGAAGAGGATATGATCAATGATGAAATTATCTTTCATGCTGATGATCCACCAATTTTCATCAAAGTAGCCATTAATACCACTCTTATCCATAAATTTTTAGTTGATGAAGGTTCTGGTATTAATGTGTTAACATCTTTATGGCTCATCCAACAACTCAGTTATAACATGGATCATCTCAAGCAAACTCATCTTACTTGTCATGGTTTTGGTAAGACTAATCAAAATCTACTTGGTTGTATTTGGCTTCCATTAAACATTGGACCTAAGAGTATTCAAACTAAACTTATGGTCCTTGACTTACCCCTATCTTACAACATACTCTTTGGTTATCCATGGACTCATCCAATGAGGGCCATTGCTTCTTTTGATAGTCATTATATTAAATTATGACATAATGTAAAATGGTATAAGTATGAAGGTAATCCGAACCCATGGAGAATTTAGCTTCCAATACTAAATCATAATATCATATTCCTACCAATCCTAAGATTAATATTGCTCCTTTACCTAAATTCATCAACATGAATCCTGATTTATAGGTTACTCTTGTAGATTCTGATGATGATGAGCCCAATGATTTGAAACATACTTGAAATACTACCAAGTTACCTCCCTACATTTTGTAATGGCTTCCTCCTTCTCTATTACCCAAGTATCGTATTATTCCTCTTATTGATGATATTATTGATTTCCCCTCCATGCAATTCTTAGGATCCTTATTTACTTAAATATGACTTCACTTTTAATGATTTTAGAAAGGCCAAATTATTTCAATATCTTCTCATCATGTCTCCTTATACATTCAATAATATTGGGATTTAACCCTTTGAAACTCCCCCTAATTCTCAAGCATGTACAATTTCTCCAACATACAATGATAATTATATAATGATCTAATCTCAATTTAGAGACGTGGATGTCCAGTATTATTAGAAAACCTTATCCCAAATTCATGATTTTAATTAGGATGTTCATACCATTTCTATAGGTAATACCTTAGATCTTGAGGGTCATGTGCCTCCTACCAATTCTCCTCTTATTGATACTTCTTGGGTGGTAGAGAAAATTATACCTTCTAAACCTCAAAAAAAAAATTCATATCCTTTACCACCTTTTGATCCAATCATTACCTTTGACCCTTCTCCCATCATTAAACCCACAACTATTCCAACCCCTTCTGATCCATCTACTTCTTATACTCCTAAAATTACACTAGATACCAAGGAAACCAATGTTCATCAGATACATTATAAGTATGATCACCATGGAAATCAAATTTTATATCTTGAAGTAGATGTCAAGTATTATGGTTATCTTCCTACCTTCTTATTGACGAATCTATCATTGAGTTACTTTATGCCCAAGAACCTCAACTTCCTTGGTAATATCATCAACTTGGAAATTTTAAGACTAAAAATCCTTGCTTTAACAACTTCATTGCTAGAATTAATCCTAAAACAAATCCACTTTCTACCTTACCTAATGCAACATAACACTTTCAAGATGGTAAAGCCATGATTATTAAATAAACCACTTGCATTGACTATGGTACTCCATCTTGTCCTTGAATAATTATTTTCTCTTGTGAACTCTCACCTAATAAACATTATAATTTTAGATTATTCTTTGACAAATATCATGAAGCTTTAGCTTGGTCCTGTGAGGACATGCCTAGCATTGACCCTAGAATTGTGGTGCATAACATCACTACTTATCATGATGCCAAGCTTGTGTGTCAAAAACAAAGAAAATTTCCACCTGGATTTTCCACTTTATGTCATAAAGAAATCATAAAATTACTTGATGTTAAATTTATCAAACTAGTGGATTATTCTAAATGGTTTTCCAACATTGTTCCCATTCAAAAGAAATTCACTATGGTCATTCACATTTGTATTGATTTATATAATCTTAATTATCCCAAGAAAAACTTCCATTTACCTTAAATAGATGCCATTGTTGATTCCATAACTGGTTATGAAATGTGTTGGGTGAATATTTTGTCACCAACTAATTGATGGCAAAATGGTTACATCAACCACAACATAAGGAGATTTATGCAGCAAAATGGGTGTGGTGACCACAGTCATAATGAGATAAATCTCTCTTCTCAACAAGGGGAGGTTCCCTATAATATATATATATATATATATATATATATATATATATATATATATATATATATATATAATCTAAAAATACACACAGGGGTGAAATCATACCATCCATCTCTCTTTTTTTAGAGATGATGTTCATAGAATAGGGGAGAATTCCTAGGTAATTGCTAAAGGCATTTCTCTTCTTTCAGAAATGATGTTTAGAAAACTAGAGGAAGACTTCCTAGGTTGTAACTATAACCATAAGAAATCCATGAAATCACAAAGTCTTTCATTGCTTCTCTCACTAATTAGGATGAAGGACACTATAGGATTAAGCACAGCCCAAAGTCTCCACCTAAAACTACAACAGAGTAAAGGATTACGAAGGATAAAGAGAGCTAAAAGTATCTCTAGTATCCTTTACACAAAACACAGACTGAAGACAATTATGGTAGCACAAAGTCTCCCATAGTCAGCTTCAGGACATCTTCTAGCTTATTTCCACTTGTTATGCTTGTTTAATTAAATGGACAAGACTATATTTAGGAAAAAGACATAAGAACAATTTCCTAAATGATACAAGCTATTTCAACACAAAGTTTGAAAGGTCACTTGCTTTCTCATTCACTTAACAAAATATGATTAACAGTCTGAGCTCAAAGTCTCAAGAATGCCTTTCAATTTGGGTAGAGCTTCACTTCTGATAACAAAGAGATCTCCCTTATACAAAATGAGAGATTATAATATATAGCCTCACAAGAAAGACTTGGGTGCTTGTTTTCATGAAAATGGCCCATACTAAATTAAATGCATTAAATATATATGAAAGGGCCATGCTGGAACATGTCATTGGCATTGACTTTGGCATTCTAAATCATCTCAAATGTCTCCTCCTAAGTATGGGTTGTCTAGTCTTCTTTATGACGCTTACAGGGCTGTCCATTCACCTTTACTTAATGTAAAAAAATAGGTCACGCCTTTGAATGTTTATGTTCTCTGATGTCCACCTGGTGGATTATTCCACCTATTGGAAATAACTATCCTATAGATATTTCTAGATTTTCTATAGTTTTTCTCTCTTTCCTTGCCACATTTTGTCTCTTCCTAGCGATCTGAGCTCTCAGGGCTATCTTCTCTCTTTATGCTAGCTCCTTCAGCTCCTTTCTAGGCTAGTCACTGAGCTTATTCTTAGGTCTTTTGAAAACCAATAGTTATTCCATCACCCTAAATTTGATATCCATGGGGACGTCACCAGTCGCTTGAACCTCTTTGAACCTTGAACCTTGAACTCTTTTGGTTCAAAGGTTCAATGGTTTAATGATTGAATGTTTTGTAAAGGGCCACGTTCACTCTATTTTTCTTCTTTAGTTGAACCATTTCTTTGAAATTCTTTCTAGAATCTTTCACTTTCTCTGTTCACTCAAAGATTATGCTTCATCCATTCACTTGAAGCTTCCTCTCAAACTTTGAAATTTGAACCCTTTGAACATTTGAACCTTTCAAAGTTCAAGGTTTAACAGTTTAATGGTTCATTCTATTTGTTTGAATCGTTTTATTCTCAAGTCCATCAAACTTATGGAACTAATTAAACCTTTGAGCCTTTGAACCATTTTGGTTCAAGGTTTAATGGTTCAATAGTTCAATCTTCACTCTTTGAATCCTTCTTTTCTTTAAGTCCACTGAAGTCATTGAACCTTTAAACCTTGTAGATGCAGGTTTAATGGTTCATCAATTCAAAGTGGTTCATTCTAATTATTTAAAGCCCACCATTAAGTCTTTTTATTGAACCTCAGTGTTGAACCATCCTTAAAACACTAAGGAAAAGCCTTAAGTGTTTTGAACTTCCTTTGAAGAAAGCCTACCTGTTGAACCTACGACTTCCTTAGCTGAAAAGGCTTGAATATTTGAAAAACTTAAATACTCAGAACATTTTTTAGAAAGAAAAGAGAGAGTTTTGGTCTACAGGACCAAAATGGTTAGTATGTTGTCCACAAAAAAGCAAGTGGCAAATTTGGGAACAACAGCTGGCTCCAGTTGGGGAACTTTCATCGATTGAAATTAAAGCAATCAAAGGGAGTAGAAACTAGGATCTCAGTGCCTTCATTTATGTCATTGGGATATGGAGTCATGCTTAACCAAAAATAAAGGTGCCAAAAAACAAATAGCACCAAAAACACATGAAAAAACACAAAATAAAGAAAGACTATACATATATATAAATGGACTTATCTGATACTTCAAGGATTGAAGTGCTTTAGATGCTACCCACTATGAGGTAGAGTAAATGGTGTTCCATCTTGATATCTCAGTAAGAAACTATTTTCACCATATAAATGATGAATGACAAATGGGCCTGTCTATAAGGATTCCTATTTTCCATGCATTCCTTTTGGTTCTCTCCTTTTGTCCCACAACAAGACTTGATCTCCAATCTAAAAATCATGGATCTTTGCTTTTTGGTCAAAGAGTCTCTTTACCAGACTTTGATGCGTAACAATTCAGTCCACCACCATAGTTCATTGCTCATTAAGTTTAGTCAAGCACATGATCCTCTTATCGATGGATCTTTCATAAGTTGAATCTTTCACTACCTTTGCTAACTTTAATGTTGGTAATTATAGGGTGATTGGTATCTCTACATTGAGACCATATAAAATCTATAATGGGGACATAACTATCACCCTCTTGGGTGTAATTATGTCTACCCATAAAGTGTCAAGCAATGTTTTATGCTAGGTTCTTTGATTGTTATCTACCAGCTTCTTGATAATGGTCACCAGGTTCTTATTGCTTAATTCTTCTTGACCATTTCCTTATGGATAATAGTTAGAAGAGTGGGAGAGAGTAATCCCATAATAGCAGTAGAACTGGGTGATCTCATGAGAAGAGAAATAGGCTACATTGTCTGTTACAATCTTGGTTGGGACCCCAAACCTAGAAATGATGTTTTCCTTGAGGAAATTACAGACTACTTCTGAAGTAGCATGCTTGATTGAAATGGCTTCCACCCACTTGGTAAATTAGTCTGTGGTTGTAAGGACATAATCATGTCCAGCACTTGAGGATGGATTTATAGTGCTAATGAAATCAATCCCCATTGCTAAAACAAATCTTCAATCACCACAGGCTTGAGAGGTAACATAGCCAACTTGGGTTTGCCAATGAACTATTGACATAGCTCGCATATAATCACCCAAGTATATGAATCTCAAAATATCTAGGCCAATATTACCTAGCTCATAGAATCTTATGGGTAGTCACAGGGGTAGAAAATTGTCCTCTAAAAGCCAAATTGTGGAAGGACTCCAAAATTTTGTTCTATTAAGCTTTATCCATGCAACGAAGGAACACCCCATCAAAGTTCCTCTTGTAGAGACCATTGTCCCATAAGACAAAGTTGGCATCTTTCAACTTAAAAGTCCTCTTTTCTTTATGAGACAGGTGAGCAGGACACTCACCATAGGTAAGAAAATTAGCAATATTTGAATACCATGCATTCATAGTGGTGACAAAGAGAACTATTGGTGTGTCTTTAACTTCTATTTCTTCATGCCTTGCTTCTTCTGGTATGTTATCAATAATTAATTGGTAGATATCCCTTCCCTACACAAGCTTTGTAGGTTTGATAACAAGATCAAACTCCTAGATTTTGGCAATCTAATTTCCCCTTTTGGTTCTAAACTCTTGCTGAGTTAGTATGGACTTGACTATTATATCAGGGACCAGAGCAATAGTGTGTGAGTTCAAGATGTAAAAATGGAAGTACTTTACCACCTTTACCATAGCATAAGCAAGCTTCTCCATGTTTGAATACTTTAGCTCATGAGATTTGAGAGGACAACTCATATAAGATAAGGGAGATTCCACACCTTCTTTGTTTTGTTGAACCAAAATATCTAAAAGCATGTGTTCAAAAGCATAGTTGTACATCATTAAGTCTTTAGTGTAATCAAGACAAATGTGGATTAGAGCATGGGTGATATCTTCATTGATGTCTTGAAATGTTGACTTACCTTCTTCAGTCTAGTTGAAAGTGGCTTTGCCCTTCATCATATTGACAATGTGGCGAGTCTTCTCTGTGAATTCAAGAATGAACCTTTGTATAAAATTCACTTTTCCAAAGAAATAGTGGACTTCGGTCTTACTGGTAGGAAGAGCAAGCTCTTGGATAGATTTGAATCTTTTTGGGTTAATCTTTATGCCTTCTTAGGACACAGTGTAACTGAGAAGTTTACCTTTTGTAACCCCAAAAATTGACTTCTTGGGATTAAGAAAAATACCATTCTACCTACATCACTCCAACACTTGTTGTAGATGATGTACATGATTAGGAAAATGCTTAGAAAAGACTGTCAAATCATCAAGGTATACCATAATGAACTTACCCATTTCATTTCTGAAAGTAAGATCCATCGCTCTTTAAAAAGTGGTGTCAGCATTGATCAAGCTAAAAGGGATTCTACGATATGTAAAAGTGCCCCAAGGTGTTGTGAAAGTGGTCTTATGGTGGTCTGCTTCACCAACTTCTAGTTGATTATATCCTAAAAAGCCATCTAACATTGATAACATCTCAGTGTCAGTCACTATCTACAATAACTAATCCATGATGGGCAGGGGATAGTTGTCCTTTAAAAATGACTGATTCAAATTTTTGAAATCAATACACGATGAATTTCTCCATTCTTATTTATCATAGGGGCTATGTTCGCAATCCAGGTGGAGTGATGGATTGGGAAAATAATTTTTGCATTTAACATTTTATGTATCTCAAAAAGAATAGTGCATGATATCTTAGGGTTGTACTACCTTTGCTTTTACTTGTGAGACAACGACCCAATCTTGAGAGGAATTTCATGCTAGATTTATTTAGGTCTGAGAGATTTTAGATCATCATAAGATTATGTCAAAACATCAATGTAATGGTGAAGTAGAGTGATAAATTTGAGTTTTTCATCAGGAGTACAACAATTTTTAATGTTGACCATTTTTGGATTGTCTTTTGTACTCAAATTTATTTGATAAAAATCCTTGGAGGATTTTGAATCCATTTGCTATTCCTTGATAAACCTATCATGCTTGTTGAAAAGTTTCTCAAGAGAAACTAATCCTTTGGGAATTTTATACCCTTTGAGCTGAAGGAATTCGTCATCAACTTTTGAATTTGTTTCAGGAGCTGATTCCCATGGTGGAGATTCACTGCCTTCAAATTGAGGCTTTTCAAAGATGTCCATCTATTTTATAAAATCAATGATTTGGTTGTCACCATTGAACACCTGCTAATGGTCAGCATTATCAAGTACACTTGGTCAAAAGACCAAATTGATAGTGTAATTATCTTCTTTGAAATCTTGGTGAGGGACTAAGAGAGTTCCAGAGATGGCCAATGCATCTGCATGACTATTAAATTCTCTAGGCATGGCAGAAATATTGAAAGCATCAAAGCTTTCAATGCAGTCCCACACCAAATTGTGATAATGTTGAAATATCTATTTCTTGGTTTGATATAGGTTCCTCACCTAACAAACCACTAGCTCAGCATCTCCTTTAGCATGAATGAGCTTAACAACTTTATCTTGAGCAGCCTTTAATATGAGTAGCAGTGGTTCATACTCAGCAGTGTTGTTAGTGTTGCTAAACTACAACTTATATGCATAGGGGAAGATATCTCCTTGAGGAGATATTAAAACTACTCTAGCTCTAAAACTAGTAGAAGAATTACTGCCATAAAATTCTAGAATCTAAACATCATTAGAATCGATCTTCTTTCAAATTTTTCTTCATTAGGAAGGGAAAATTCTTTTTCATGTGTACTATGCCTTAGCAATTCTTCTGATGTCTTATCTAATTTTTTTGGATTTTCACCTATGTAACTTTCATCTACTATAATAGAAATGTCTTAAGTAGTCAAAAAGTAATTACCCAAGCCTAAAGACTCAACCTAAATTTAAGCTTGAGGGGCTGACATTTGGGTGACAATGTACTTTGATTCCTTCTCAAGAAGCAACCTTTACATGACACCCTTGATAGGAATCTTCACCTTAGATAGTTTCATGCTCAATTCTCCACCAACATCCTTGCAAAAAAATTTCCCAAGAAGAATGTTGTAGGAGGTTGGGATGTCGGCCACTAGGACTGTCATTTTGATTCTCTTATCTGGAAAGGCCACAAATGCAAATTGAGCATCTTTGATTTGTCCCAGCAAAGGTACTTATTTGTTTTCCATGGAAAAACATCTCCCAAATGTCTTATTCAGTGTGAGACCAAGATATTCTACCACCTTGGTAGGCATTACATTGTCAGAGGTGCTAGAATCTATAATGCAATTGTTCAGTTGATGACCATTTATCAGCAGGGAAACATAGAATAGTTTTGTCTTTCTAGGGGCAGTTGGAGGAGTAATCACAATATTATTTTAGGTAGGTGTGTTCTTTGGGAGAATAGGAGTTACTTTCAAAATTTCTTGTCCTACAGGGATGGTTTTATTCTTGACACATTGAACTAGCCTATCCAACTATTCAGGGTTGGTTTGCAAGAATTCAAACTTAGACATTTGAATTTTGGTCTTCTTAGCATGGTCAATTATATCAAATGACTGAAATGAATTTGAGACAGAGAAAGGAAGTCCATCAATCTAGATTTTACTGGGTGTAGGACTGGTTTGTGAATTTGAAGCATAAGGTGAAGGAATATTTAAGGTTCTTACTTTTGTAGTGATCACCAGGTCCTTTAATTGAAAAGGTAGAGAAGCCCCTCATTTAACAATTGAAATTACTGGTTGAGATTATTCTCCTATTTTTATTTTGTCCATTTGTTGAGCTGACTAGTTTTAGGACCTAGTAAATACAATGTATGATCCATCAAATGCTTCACCTTTACTTCCGGGTTCATCTTAGTAATTCAAGAAACCAATGTTGGAGTCTCCAACTAGTTCTTCTTGGCCTTTTATAAAGAGATCAATGCCATCTTCTTGGTTCAACTTAGGTTAGAAAGAAAAATTAGATTCAATTACAAGATAACCAACTACTGAGTTAGCTAGTGCTACTTCAATGGCAAGCTTCCCTGGTGGGGGAGGAAGGTGATTTGGTTTCCCTTGATTTCTAGAAGCATTGCCCTAATATGACTGGTTAGGAAATGTCCTTGTTATATCTCTATAAGAAGGAGGAACAAACATCCCTTGTGCCATTTGCTTTTTTAGAGCTATCAATTCATTTTCTAGCTTTTACACCATAGGATCAGTGGTGCTTGTAGAAGAATATTCAATAGATGAAGAAGATTTATTTCTATTCAAATCTCTTCTTATCTTTCCTACCAAGATAAGGTCATATTCAACCTCAGTCACCAAAATTTGAGCTGCAGTAAGGTCTATGTGGCTAGCCCGCCTCAATAAGAAACTCACTTCAGGAAGTTGAGAACTGATGAAGAAACATTTGAGATTCTTAGGTGTTAGTTAAGAAATTTTGGGAATCCTATTCCTTAGCTTGTCAAATTTAGCAATGAAATCCCTCATGGGTTCATGAGGCTCCTTCTTCATTTGTGTAAGCTAGGCTAACAGGGTGTGTGCATCTTTTGTAGGTTTGAACTTGGCCTCAAATTTGTCTTTGAGAGTGTTCTAGTTAGTCACTATTTGTGTTTGTGGATGATAAAAACCAGCCTATAGTAGCACCTTGAAATTTTTACACAAATAGTCTGACTGTAATATCTTCATATTCAATTCCTATCACACCATAGGCTATGTAAAAGGATGTTATATGTTCATCAGGATGAACCTTCCCATCACCATAAAACTTGTGGAAATTTTTCCTTGAGCTATGGGGTAGCTCATGTAGAGGTGGGGTTAGATTCAGGGGACCAAAATTATTACCCTAGGGGCCTTGAGCTGCCATGATATGGCTATTGAAGGGAGGGATAATAAATATCTATGGGATATATATAGACAAAGCCCTGCTAGCAGAGGAAAGAGAAGCTTTGCCTAGTATTGGGGACCTAATGTTTGTAGGAGGAAAAATACTATTTCACTAAAGGCAAGATGGTGGAGGAAAAAGATTAAAATTACTTAGCTATACCAACTCAAATACAGGGTCAACAATACCTTGAGATCTTTGGCTTTGTGTGTACAGTGGATCTGCCAGAGTAGAAAATGAAAATGGAAAAGAACTATAACTACTTCAATTCAAAGCTTGAGGCTTCAAAATACTTATTCTTCCCTAGCGGATTCACCAAAAACTATTGAGTGAATATTTTGTCACCAACTGACTGATGGTAAAATGGTTACATTTACCACAGCATAAGGATATTTATGTAGCAAAATGGGTGTGGTGACCACAGCCAGAATGAGATAAATCTCTCTTCTCAGCAAGGGGAGGTTCTTATAATTTATAGTATATATATATATAAGTTGAAAATACACACAGGGGTGAAATCATACCATCCATCTCTCTTTTTTTAGAGATGATGTTCATAGAATAGGGGAGAATTATTAGGTAATTGTTGAAGGCATTTCTCTTCTTTCAGAAATGATGTTCAAAAAACTAGAGGAAGACTTCTTAGGTTGTAACTATAACCATAAGAAACCCATGAAAGCACAAAGTCTTTCATTTCTTCTCTCATTGATTAGGATTAAGGACACTTTAGGATTAAGTATATCCCAAAGTCTCAACCTAAAACTACAACAGAGTAAAGGATTACGAAGGATAAAGAGAGCTCAAAGTCTTTCTAGTATCCTTTACATAAAACACAGACTGAAGATAATTATGGTAGCACAAAGTCTCCCACATTCAGCTTTAGGACATCTTCTATCTTATTTCCACTTCTTCTACTTGTTTTATTAAATGGACAAGACTATATTTAGGAAAAATACATAAGAACAATATCCTAAATGACACAAGCTATTTCAACACAAAGTTTGAAAGGTCACTTGCTTTCTCATTCACTTAACAAAATATGATTAATAGTCTGAGCTCAAAGTCTTAGGAATGCCTTTCAATTTGGGTAGATATTTGCTTCTGATAATAGATAGATCTCCCTTATACAAAATGAGAGATTACAATATATAGCCTCACAAGAAAGACTTGGGTGCTTGCTTTCATGAAAACAACCCATGCTAAATTGAATGCATTAAATATCTATGAAAGGGCCATGCTAGAATAGGTCATCAACCTTGAATTTGGAATTTTTAATCATCTCAAATGTCTCCTCCTAATCATGGGTTGTCTTGTCTTCTTTATGATGCTTACATGGTTGTCTATTCACCTTTACTTAATGCAAAAATATAGGCCACACCTTTGAATGTTTATGTTCTCTGATGTCCACCTAGTGGACTGTTCCACCTACTATAAATAACTCTCTTATATATATTTTTGTATTTCCTATAGTTATTCTCTCTTTCCTTTCCATGTTTTATCTCTTCCTGGTGATCTGAGCTCTCGGGGCTATCTTCTCACTTTATGCTGGCTCCTTTAGCTCCTTTCTAGGCTAGTCACTGAGCTTGTTCTCAGGTCTTTTGAAAATCAATAGTTATTCCATCTCCCTAAATTTGATGTCCATGAGGACATCAATAGTCAATTGAACCTCTTTTAACCTTGAACCTTGAACTCTTTTGGGTCAATGGTTCGATGATTGAATGTTTTGTAAAGGGCTGTATTCGCTCTTTTTTTCTTCTTCAGTTGAACCATTTATTTGAACTTATTTTTGGAATCTTCCACTTCCTCCATTCATTCAAAGCTTCCACTTCATCCATTCGCTCAAAACTTTTGCTCGAAATTTGAACTTTGAACCCTTTGGACCTTTGAACCTTTCAAAGTTCAAGGTTCAATGGTTCAATGGTTTATTCTATTTTTTTGAATCTTTTTATTCTCTAAGTCCATTGAACTTATGGAACTCATTGAACCTTTAAACCTTTGAACCATTTTGGTTCAAGGTTCAATGGTTCAACAATTCAATCTTCACTCTTTGAATCCTTCTTTTCTTTAAGTCCACCGAAGTTGTTGAACTTTTGAACTCATTGAACCTTTGAACCTTATAGAGGCAGGGTTCAATGGTTCAATGGTTCAAAGTGGTTCATTATAACTATTTGAAGCCCACCGTTAAGTCTTTTGATTGAACCTTGGCATTGAACAATCCTCAAAACACTAAGGAAAAGCCTTAAGTGTTTTGAACTTCCTTTGAAGAAAGCTCACCTATTGAACCTGTGACTTCCTTAGCTAAAAAGTCTTGAATTTTTGAAAAACTTAACTACTTAGAACATTTTTGAGAAAGAAAAGAGAGAGTTTTGGTCTGCAGGACCAAAATGGTCAGTATGTTGTCCAAAAAAACAAGTGACAAATTTTGGGAACAACAAAATGTTATCTCTTATGGATGGCTTATCGAGATATGATCATATTCATATTTCCTCTGAGGACTAACATAAGAAAAATTTCACCATGGAATGGGGCACCTATTGCTATGTCAAAATTCCCTTTTATCTTAAAAATTCTAGATCCAGTTACCAATGAGTAATGAATCACATATTTCATGATCTCATTAACAAAATTGTTGAAACCTATGTGGATTATCTCATTGCTAAGTCTAAAAATTGTAATAATCATCATTTTGATCTTGATATCATCTTTGACCATCTATTTAAATATAAAGTTAGACTTAATCCTTAAAAATGTGTCTTCAGAGTCACATCTATAAAATTGTTAGGATTCTTAGTCTCTCTCTGTGGCATTGATGTTGACCCTATCAAAATTAGTGCTATCATCAACGTGCCCATTCCTCATTTTATTCCTAGCATTCATACTTATTTATGAAAACTTGGAGCAATTAGATGATTCATCCCCAAAATGGAATATCAAATTCACTCCATCAATTCACTTCTCAAGAAAGGTACTACTTTATAATGTATGGATCCATGTCAAAATTCCTTTTGATTATATAAAAGAGTCATTGCTTCATCTACCCACACTTCATCCTCCTTCCAATGATAAACCTTTGATTCTATATACTTCTTCCACACCTATTTTAGTTGGGGAAATGCTTTCCCAATAAGATGATATGGGAAGAGAGTATGCTATCTACTACATTATTCAAGGCCTCATCAATTATGAAACACATTATAACAAAATTGAGCATGATTGCCTTGCCATCTATTTTACAGTTGAAAAGCTTCACCACTACATGATTTACTAAACTAATTATGTCATTATTCTTTTAAAACCCCTTAATCATTTATTTTCTAAAGCATTTATTCCTAGAGATAGAATTGTTAAATGAAAGGTCTTCCTTATGGAATTTGATCTCTACATCATCACTCAAAAAGTTGTCAAAAGGCAAATCATGGATGATCAACTTGCCATAGCTCCCATACCAACCACTTTTTCTCTTCAATATAATATTCTAGATGACAATATCCTTTACATTGAAGGTATTAATCAAGATATTTCTCTCAAATATTATTTTCATATATTTACCACCGATCTTGAAGCTAATAATCTTGATGAATCCACTACACCCTATGGTACTACTAAACCAAAATTAGTTATCGAGGAACTTCCTAAAATTAATGTTGATCTTCATGAGGATAATTGAAACCTTCACTTTGATGGTGTTAAATTCCTTCAAGGATATGAGGTAGGTTGCATTCTCACAAGTCTTCTTGGCAAGATCATTCCTTTAGATTTTCGCTTCACCTTTGATGTCACCAATAATATGTTTGGTTATGAATATCTTATCTAAGGCATGAGAGTTGATCTTGATTTATACATTCAATACCTTCATGATTTAGGTTATTCTTAGTGTATTTTCTACCAATTAAGTGGTGATTATCAATGTAAAAGTTAGAACCTCATCACACATCATCAAAATTAAAACACTTTTGCTAAGGATTTCATATCTTCCACTATTAATCCTATTCCTAGTGATCACAATTCCATTATTGATTCTCTTACCTCTTCAACATCTCTCTTTCATTCACACCAAGTCCTTTCTGATCCTATTTTTCTTATACAAATAATAAAATCTCAATACTCTACTTAACCACTAAATTCGCTTATTTGTCATATCTTGGTTTTTACCATTCAACAAATCCTATGGTACCAAGACATCATTAAATTCTTGGAACATCAAACTTATCCTCCTAATTTAGACTCTTGTGAAAAGACACGTATTCATAAACAAGATTTCAAGTATGTATTTAGACACAACATAATTTATTTTCACAATGTTGAAGATACCTTGCTCTGTTGTGTTATGCAAGATTAGGTTCTTCCTCTTCTTGAATAAACACATTGGGGAATTTTCAATGGACACTATAGTAAACATGTTACAGCCTACAAATACCTACGTATGAGTAACTTTTGGCCTACTCTTAAAAAAAAAGCAATCAAATTCACTAAAGAGTGTACTTATTTCCAACTTAATGATGATATAATCCATTCACCTCCATCCAAACTTCAAACTATCAAATTTCCTTGGCCATTTTCCACATGGGGATTTGGTCTCATTGACAAAAAACCTCACTCCTAAGATGGGCATGTCTTTATCATCACCGCTACCAAATATTTTACCAAGTGGGTAGAAGCCATGCTCCTTGTTAACATCAACAATCTTACCATTTCCAAATTTATTCTTAGTCAAATAATTTCCATTTTGGTGTTCCCCATACCATCATTTTAGATAATGGTGGTAATTTTAAAAACAAACATGTTAAACAACTTTGTACTAAATTTAAGATCAATAATAAAATTTTCATGCCTTATCATCCATAATGCAATGGTAAAACTAAGGCTACTGATAAAAATATCAAAAACATTCTCAAAAATATAATTCATGAAACCTACACAGATTGGCATATTCATCTTTGCCCTACATTTTGGGCCTATTTTACTATAAATCACACTACCACTAGGGTAACTCCTTTCTCGCTAGTCTATGGTTCTAAGTCAATCCTTCCATTGGAAGTTGAGCTTCCCTCTTCATGGTATTATTCCCAATTAAGAATATTGTGAATCTCATTTTCATTCCCTTGATTTACTTGGTGAACATATCTTTTTGCCTTACAACACAATTGCTAATACAAGGCTCATATTGCTAGACAACATAACAAATGTGTTGAAGTACACACATATAATATTGGTGATCTTATCCTTAAATTAGACTAAACCCATGATAAAGAAGGAAAATATGCCCAAAAATGGTAGGGGACATATTTAGTCAAAGATATTCTTGGTCTAAGCACATACCATCTTTAAACCAATGAAGGCCATGTTTTCAAAGAGTCCACCAATGCATAATTTCTCAAAAATTACTTTGCCTAAACATTTCCTTATTTGCATGCTTTCTATCTACATATATTTAAAACATTTGTAGGTTACTTACATAATTCTTTCTCTCTATATAAATTTCCTTTCACAAACCTTTAGTCATCTCTTTCAGTATTTTGGTTTCTTGATATACCATTATCTTATTTATCTTCTTGCATTTTCTCTTTTTGTCACCCCTTGGGTTTTTATTTTGTGAGTTTATTCAAAATACCATGGATAGGACCCAAAATTCCTCACAAAGTTACCATATTTTAATTTTTTTTCTCCCTTACAATTTCTAGTTTGAGTTTTTACACCCCTTGGGTTTTTCTTTTGTTAGTTTCTTCGTAAGACCATGGATAGGACTTGACATTACTAAAATAAAAAACATATTTTTCTTACCTCATTTTATCTTTCACTTTCTTGTTTGGACCCTCATGGTTTTCTCTTTTATGAAGTTGTAGTGTAAGATCATGGATAACACCTGGCCCTCCTCATAAAATACCATCTTTTCATCTTTTTACATCCTTGTTCTCAAAGTTTAGCTTTTACTTATTTTGTTAGATGAAAATTTCATAACAATCTTTCTTATCATGTTTTTTCTCCATTTCCCTCATTTTTATGATAATTAATCGCACTTTACATCATTTTATGCCTTTTTACCCTTTGTCACATTTTTTGCAATTTGAAGTAATTCAAATTGTTCCATGTGTCACTCCTATTGATTTCCCCTTCCTTTCACTCCATATTGGATAAAACAAGGTAAAAGTCAAGATAAAACTTTTATTTCACTTATATTTATGAGACTCTTAGAACCCATGCTCTTTTAAGTTATCTCTCTTAAAAACCAAGTCCCAAGTATTCAAATGAAAGTCATCTTTAGCACCTATGTTTGGTTTTTCAAATCCATATGGAGGAGGAATAGAAAAATCCATAAATAAATTTAAAATTAGAATCATTTGAAATAAAAGGCAATGATATCTAAAAGGTAACATACACATCTCAAAAGTCAATATCACACCAAAATACATGATTACAAACACATTTCCTATCTTTAATCAAATTTCAAACTCCACAATTAGCCTCACATAGATCTAAGGTCCTTTGGGGTGTGGCAGGCCACTATATTGGAATAGAGGAATTTAACAAACTCTAAGGTGCTACCTACTTTCTCATGTAAGTACTCAATCTTTGCAGTAGATTGATGACTCTGTAAGGGGTCTTGAGGAATGGGAAACACATTGTGGGAAGGTGGGTCTATTTTACTTTTCATGCATATATCCTTCATGAGATGATATATATACTTCATTTTTTGACCTAAGACTTGTGTAACTAAGAGAATTTATTCATATTAGTTAAGGTCAAAATTCCTCTTATTTTTCCTTCATTATCCCCTCTACCCATTTCATTTTCCCCCTTGATAGAAAAATTATTATTCTAAATATATTTTACCCTATTCCTTAATTCCTTCTTCATATCTTAAAAAATATGCTAGCACTACTTTGTTTCAGTTTTATCTATCCTTAAAGTGAAAAAACATGTTTGAGAAACTATGGATTACTTATTTATTTATTACCATGATTTAAATTCCTAGACTCCTTTCACATTACCATTTATCATTTGTTGAACTATCCTTCTATTATGAACATCTGAGTTTGTACCCTTTTTCTATTGTTGAGTGAGTTGGCTTGTTATTTCTTACTCGACAATGTTATTTTCCATTTTATGCACCTTTTTTTCCATTGTTGAGTGAGATATGGATTGTTAATTCTCACTCATCAATGTCATTTTACCATTTTTGTTTTGTCTTTCACATTTGATATTTGATTACCATCCTTTTTGACATGTATCCTTGGTTTGACTTGGTGAGTTTGCCTTTATTACTTGAGGTTTACTTGTTTGAGTTATTTGGTCTTTAGTAACCTTAAAATTCAGGTTACTTGATTTAATCTTGTTTTTGACTTGGTAATTTGGTATAAAATAACACTTATCTCCCTAGCTTTCCAAATTTCCCAAGTACATCCCATCCTCATAGCACTAGCTATCTTGGCCTTGCTCTTTAGTTTTGTATTCTTGGGTTTATTGAAAGCAGTCTTTATGCCCTTCAAAATCAAAAATAACAACATAATAGATAACCATATAGTGATAAAGGTAATTCAAGTTACCATTAAATTTAATTTTTAGTTATTTACTTTATAATAATTTACTTTCAATTATTTTTTCTTTAAAACATTGCAACTTTTTTTAGCATCAACATTGTATGTTACTATGTTCTTTCTCAAAGAGCCATCCCCTATTACACCTTAGTGACACATGATGATATTTGAGTGGGGAATATGTATACACATAATATTTTAAACCTTTTATCAAATAATAATGTTTTACATCTTGCAAGAACCCATCGAGACTTAATATCTCTGAGTGCACACCATAAGGGGTACACCAGGAAAGGGGTGGGTAGGCCATTGGTGATTTTCAAGAGTTTTGTACCTTATTTACACATTATTACGAATACAACAAAATATTAAATCCATTCCATAAGATATTACTCATCCCTTTCACACTCCTCCAATATTTTTTCTCTTTCCATCCCTCTTTTCCTCACCTTGATCCCCTTTCACTAGTTAACTATACTAAATTGAACCTATATAGTTTTAAGCCTTTGATTACTATATAGGGTTGACTATGTCAACCCTATACTATTTTTGGGTATTTTTCACTTGAATTTTCATTAGCCCTTCAGCTGACCTAAATCTATACCTAGTGATTTATCTCCTAGAAACATATAGGGTCGACTGGGTTGACCCCATACAACCAACATATTTGGAAGGATTTAGGGTGATATCCACCTATATATACAAGATAATTTCATAATTATTTTAATATTCAATAAATATTTAATATTCACTTGTGCTTCTTTATAATTTTCTCTTCCACCATTCTACTTGATGAGTCTTATGTTAGGGTTTATATTTGGAGAATATAGTCTTGTGGATAAGTCTTGGATGATTTGTCCTTTCTTAGTGATCCTTACAAACCACAACAACCTCTTGTGAAGACCCTTTGTCTAATGGAGAGATTGAGTCTCAATGGGTTCACATCTAGGTAAGTATATTCTAACTTTGTTCTCCTCTCTTGAGTAGATAGAATTAGCATAAGTATTGGCTCAAATAATATTACTCTTCATATTACATATATTAGGGTCTTACTCATAATTAGCTTAATTGAGATTCTCTTATACATGTTTTTATTTATTTACTAACCCCTCATATTGTGCCATAAGATTTGGTATGCACTAGATTAGATTTACTTTCTTGTTTATTATAATAGAGTGAACATTAAACCTACAACTATTTCAGGGTTGTTGCATGATTGTGTTAGACTGTAGGCTTTACAACTCTTATTATCATGGTGTATTATGATAAGTTATCCCTTAATTAGGTTTAGTGGATCCCCATATTGGTAATGCTCTCACTTAATAAATGTATTCGCAATCAGAAGTGTAGGTAGGCTCTATCTTCTCTAAGCCATGATTAATTTATAGACATGATGCATTTATGAATGTATACATAATATATTGAATTCATATCATGAATACATGGCCTTAATATTAGGATATTATATTTAGGATCATTGGTCCTAACCTAGCTAGTGTAACTGTTGTTATAGAACCCACATTGATATTCAATATAATTTCCCCTAACATATTTTGAGTTTTAAATCTCAATATTTTCATGTTTGAATAAATGATATCATGTGGATCTATACCAATAATATTTTGAAAATACGTATTGAAAATATCAATTCCTTATCCATTATCCACCAAAACCCATTTGATTAATTTATTTAAAACACACATTTAAATATATAATAAGAGATGTTGATCAATGATATGTTTAGGAGGTGGATGCTAATGATGGCTTAAGTTGAGAAAAATATGTAAGGTATAATATATTGTATTCATATCATGAAATCATGGTCTTTATAATAGGATAAATAACCCACTATGACATTCAATGTAATTTTCCCTAACATTGTTTGGTGTATGTTGTCAAATAAAAAAATATTCATGCATTAATAAGTGATATATTTTACATATATACCATGAATAATTATTAAAAACTATTAAGTCATTATCCATTATCCACTAATACCATTTTATTGGTTTATTTAGAATATGTACTTGAATATATAATGCAAGATGTTGATCAATGATATGTTAGGAGTTAGATGCTCTTTCTAAATCTAGATGATTTCCTCTGTCCATTATAATGTATTAATGATATAGTAAAAATTATATGGTAATACAACACTTGGTAAAGTTATGTTAAATAATACGGCATGAAATATATCCTTATAAATAGGGGACTTATGGATAAATTCTAACATAGAGATTTTCGCTAGAGTTTTATTAATTTGGTCAATGATATCATATGTTTTATATTCATTAGATAGACTCATGAAGGGAAATTAAGAGGAAAATTCTAATGACCACTTTTTACTCTAGAATAGATTACCCTACCTCTTTGCATTGTAATAACATGGAATGTAGAATCTAATATAAGCTTAGGGAGAACAATGGGAGTGGGATGGTAGCCATTACTATGATGAGGTGTAAGGGAGGAAAAATATGATTAATAAATGATATTTAGCATATAGTAGTAGCCAAAATAAACTCATATCAAATATCTAACAATATGAATTATGAAATAAATCTAAACATTTTTCATAATAATTTCAACCTTATTTTTATTGCACCTAAATTTAATGCAGTTAATTACATAGTTATTCAAGATATTGCATATTTAAGTAAAACAACAATTATGACTTAAAATCATGGCTTGAGTAATAAAATATAAACTATGTATATCCATTATAGACATGAGTGATTTATGTGAGTGAGGGGAGATTAGAAACTAGGTTTGAAACCCTTAGGAAAACATAGGGTTTTGTGCGCTCAATATAAGGGTAAATTTCACTAATATGTTTTACCTTAAATTTGATTCATGTATCTAAATAAGATAGAACTTTTAAACATTCAAATTGTCTAAAATATGTCTAATTTAAGCAAATATAAATGTTACATGAAGATATTCAATTATAATTTTCTATTTATGGAAAGAAATAAGAGGAAAAGGGTACTTATCTTATTATTATTCTCTTCATATATAATAATAAGTATAGGTGTGATGTAGAGATAATCCTTTATAGCCTACAATTCTTCTTATTCTTGCTTGCAAACATGCAAATCCTCCTTGGCCAACACTAGGCCTATCTTGTTCTGATTGATCAAACATAATATAATATTTAATTAAAGATTAAAAATATTTAAAAAATCTAACATATTATCTCAAAGAAAATAAAACTACTTTCATCATGCATTTCCTTTCTTTTCACCCAAAAGTCATTCTCTTCCTTTAGCATGCTACTAGCCCTGTTTCAGAACAAATCCTTGGTTTTTCTCCATAAAAAAAATCATATAGGAGAATCAAATAAATTTTCAATAACATTTACCAAAATATTTCTTCACACAAATTTTTAGGTTAAGTTACTTTGAAAGGTTTGGTACCTGTAGGCTTACGTGACCCGTCAATTAACCCTCCAAATGGGCAAACCTCTTTAGTTTGAGAAAAGTGAAGAATTAAAAGTAAAACTAATAAATTTTTTGGGTAACCATTATCCTCCAATATATTAATAAACTATTTTTTCAATCTTACACTCAACACCAATACCCTTTTCTTCTTTGGCCACTTCAACTAGGTCTCTTATTAGCCTAAAACAACTCAATCTTTCATAATCCCTAAATATTAGTCTATACACTTATATAACCAAAAACATAAGTTAGGGAACATCAATATGGTTAAGACTACAAGTTTTTGAGATTTTTTTATAGCTAAATCTCTTTCTATGCACCAAACCCTACAACTAGGGTTTCTAAGCCACTATGAAGACCGAGAGTTCACTAAAGGGAATATATTTCATTTACTTGGGTTTAAAGAACCCAAATATACTTATTTAGGTCTATAATTCATCCATAAAAATTCCCAAATACTTATAATATGTTATTAAATCCATTGTCTTTGCTTTCAACTCAAAAATTCACTTGATTATGTTAAGAAACGGACTACAACAGGTCTGTACTTCAAGCAAGTTGAAGAAATAGTTATCAAATATCAATAATATAATTTGGTAACCTTAAAACACATTAAATCTCACTTAAAATTATGTCCTCCACATACTAGTTCATCAATTCTTGTAACAATCCCTTCAAAGACATGCAATCACCATTCAACCAAACAAGCCTATTATAGTATAGAAAGTATTCATTTATGCAATTGAAGTTCTATATCTATAACATGATTTCAAAAAAATGTTTGAATTTATATCTAGGTCCATTTAACATTCTTAAAATCCAAATTTCACTTATTTCCTTTTACACTTACTCCATTCATTAACTTCACAGTCTAAATTAACACTCAGTCTGCCTGAAGGTTCTGGAACATGGGTTATCAATGATTATAGACTCAATAATAGTATTGAAACTTTTCATCTAACATTCCTCATCATTGAACCATCATGTAAATATCCACAAAACTCAATCTTGAAGTATTTATTATGGTTATTGATAAACTAACTACTCAGAACCTACACATAGGTTGACATTACATCTATAACTGGGTTTAAATATATAAACTCACTTGGGTTTTTGATTTGAAACACTATTCACCAGATTGCTAACACTTCATCATGAATTTTTCCTTTGTTCTTAGATACTAATAGTCTCCACTCCAATCATTTCTTGAGAATTCAACTAAATTGATGTTACTGAGTAGCTATGATCAGGGTATTTGCATAGAAAAGTCTTTTAACCTTGGATTAATGAAAACACTTTATAATTCAAAAACTTTTTAAAAAAAATCAATGCCTCAATTCCTATAGGATTCATAAACATACAATATATAGCTTAGAAAATAGTCTTCTTTATTTAAATTGTGAATTTCATCATGCATACTCAAAAATATCACACTCAGACCTATAGTTTCCTTGAACTATATCAAATTTCATAGTATTGGATGATAGTCATATATAGAACTTTAAAAAGATGAGAAAACACATAAATCATAGTTATTATTATTCAAAATAATATTCATCACTATTATCCATTAATACATAACTTGGAATCACACAATCCTTCATACATTCTTTGGTAGACCTTCTTCCCTATTCAAACTATTTTCCCATGTTTATCCTTCACCCCTCCTATCTCTTCTCTTCTACGTACATACTTCACTATATAACCTTTTACAAATTCAAAAACTCAAAAAACAAGAACAATATCTATTTCCTAAAAAAAGAACTCTCTTCAACACTGAAACCCACATAGGGTGGTGGTTTAACATGACTACCCCCTCACATAGTAATTTGACATAATGACTCAAAAAAACTCCAAGGAATTTTCAAGAGAACTTATAGGTCATTTAAAACTCTATAATCTAATTAAAAATGTTCAACACTCAATTAGACTCCCTAATATTATATGAAAATTTTAACTTCCTCTTTTGGAGGGAAAACTGACTCGCAAACAAATTCAAATTTGCTCCTACCTAAGACACATTCTAGACTATTTATGATCATTCCAAGATGCCCTTGCATAATACTCCTAATGCGGGAAAATTATAGACATATATCTTCTTTTTCTTTCATATTATCATAAAAATGAGTTTTCCTTGCTACCATACCTATGCTTGTGCTTATTCTTCCAATTTATCCTTTACTCTCTATCTTGTTGTTGTCCATACTACTATCTGTACCTACAACCACTCTTATTTATTTTCTTAACAACTTTTCTCATGTGATCCACTATCACTTCTCTTTCTTCTATGCTTTCCAAAGCATCAATGAATTATTTTTCACCTTCTAACTCTTCATGGAGTGATTTAATAACTCCATCCGCATCATCTTCTCCTTTTATAATAGATGAAAACTATCTCATCTCATCTTTACACTCTTTTTTTTGCATGGGTATTTTTATTTCCCCATCTCTTGTCAAACTACACACTTGAATAAATACATATAAAAACTCAAACACAATGTTAGCTATAAAAAAAGAGACCATAATGTCTCTTTAAGTTCCTCTTGAATGGAAACCTTCTTATTTCCCTTGTCTTCTTCTTCAAGTGCTTATTTTTTCATTATTTGTTTTTCCTTATTCACCTTCTCTACTATGAGAACTCTTTTTTCTACTTTTTCATCCTCACGTTGATCTCTTGAAAACTTTCTTGTCTCTAAATCTCTATGAGATTTTTTATTTATCTTTTCCTTATTCAAGGCATTCATTTCATGTCTTATCCTCTTCATAAGCATCTCTATGTCCATTTCACTCTTTTCTTCATCACCCATCATTACCATGGGCCTTCTGCCTCTTGTTTCTTAACCCATTGTTCACGATCTTCTAGAAAAACCATCAACTTAATCTCAATATTTATCAAATATTTCTTCATTTCCCTCATTTATTTTTCCATTTTTATCTTTTTTTTCTCTTACTAAATTCTTTCTCTTGTGGCTATTCAGTTAAAAAATGTCTTTCTCTTTTCTCTCTACTTCTCCCTTCATCTTCCTCTTAAGTACCTCACTTGGGTACATTTACTCTCTCATCTCTATTTTTTTGGCCTCACTTGAACCACCTCCCTCTTTTGGATCACACTTAGAACCTTCTATATCAGACCTCACTTGGGGCTTTTAACTTCTTGTCCTTCACAATAGGACTATCCTCTCTCTCTCAAGCTCTCTTTATGAACTTGTCTCTTGTTTGGAGCTTGTTAATAGCTTAGTTTTCTACAGGGCTGTCACTTTACCATTCACTATTTTATTTCACCTATGACTCATCATCATTAATGAATTCATTTAATAAATTAATCACAAAACATATCTTACCTTCTCTTATATGTTGTCTCAAGTTTGTCCTTCTAAAGACTCCTTGATTAATTTCTCTACTACAAATTTTATTCACATGCATATTAAGCAAATCAAATCATCAACCTACACCTATACTCACACATTTCCTAAGTAATAATGTATCTTTGATACCAAATGATGCAGAGATAATCCTCTATAGCCTACAATTCTTCTTATTCTTACTTGTAAACTTGCAAGTCCTCCTTAGCCAACACTAAGTTTATCTTGTTCTATTTGATCAAACACAATCACCTACTTAATTAAAGATTAAAAAAAATTAAAAAAATCTAACATACTATCTCAAATAAAATAAAACTAATTTCAAAATCCATTTCCTTTCTTTTCACCCAAAATTCATTCTCTTCCATTAGCATGCTACTAACCTTATTGTTTCTACGCTATATCGCTTTCTACATTCAAAGAAGGAATTAAGAAACTAAAAGAAATGGTCAAGGTTAGATGTTACTTGGATATGGTCGAGCACACCAAAATCAGACATTGGAAGGTACTCCTCTTTGGCTGTGGAGGAATGACACCTACAAAGAAAAAGAGACTGAAACACGAAAAATGTTAGATGAAGAGATGGTGGGCTATCAAGCAAAAGCTTGATCCCTGAAGTACGAAGACTTCCTTAAGGGATATCAACCCACTGATTAAAAATAGAATATTTGACAGAAATAGAAATAGTGAAAGATAGAATGAAAGAAATAAAGACAAAAAACAAAATGCATACCTGATATGCAATAAATTGCTCTACACAGTCGCCGGTGTTGGTCTCTGTGCCAGCGTCGGTCAAGGAAGGGTGCCGACATCGGTTAAAGTGCTAGCATCGGTAGGGGTAATGATCATCATCAGTCAAGGCAGTAGTTTTAGATGGGGTTTGGTTGGGTCTGGCTAAGGTTTTAGGATTGCAGAATGGTCTGAAGTCTTTGTCTGTGGGTTAGGGAACCGGTTTAGGAGTCAGAGGGATTGTTTAGGGGTCAGAGGGATTGTTTGGGGGTTTGTGCAAAAATCTGGGTAGAGTTACAGACTAAAAAGGGTGGATAGAGGTGATACGGGAGGAAGTCCAGTTGGGTCTATAATCTAAGTCAGGGTGGTAATATTAAAAAACAATAACCAAGAACAAAATAAAAGCACAGAGGAGACACTTACCTGTTACACGCTGAAGACAAAGTAGGAGACATAATTACTGTTGTCAGTGTGTTGCAAAAGTTTGATATAGCAAACCTCCAGTGAGATGACTGAGGTAGAATACCTGTATTGGAGAGAGAGAATACGAGAGATGATTACAGATGGACTCGATGCAAAAGTTCACTGATCATTTTTGCGGTGTTTGGATCAAAGAAAATGTTTTGATGCAGAAGGTCTGATAACTGGTTGTGAAACTAATCGACAACTGAATAATGAATAATGGATTGAGAAACAAATTAACGGGCACAGTTTAAGGTTAACTGATGCTGGCAAAACTACCAATGTCGGCCGAGAGGTGACCGACGTTAGTGACGTCCTGAGTAGTGATCGACGTTGGCAGATGCAGAATGGAGACAGAGGCTAATTTTAGCCTTCTACTCATTTTGACATGCTGTCAAGGGCAAGGCTCATGGGAAAATGGTCGACAGGGGTTAAATAGGCATGGGAGAATAAAATGGGGGTTAAGGGGAGGATGACAAGGGTTAGACACAATTCCGGTGTCTACATTTGCCCCTTTTTGTCTTGTTGGTTATTCTGGATGAACTGCAAGACAAAAATAGGAGGTGGTTGCCCCAAGTGTGGGATAAGGTCGATTCCGTCTTGTTGGTTGTTCAAATGAACAACAAGACAAAAATAGGAGGTAGTTTTCCCTGGTTATGGATGAGGTATTCCCCCTCAAAGCAGGAGCTAAGGGAAGGGAACTAGGAATCGGGTGCTGATTTGACAAAGAGTAGATGAATAATGGGTAAGGGTGAATGTGGAAAAAGTCGTGATTACACGCATACCACTTCACGAGATGGTTAGGTTAGATTATCGCAGGTCAAGGGTCGAGGAGTGCTAAAATTGAAGTAACCGGGCCCTAGCATTTAGTCATCTGCTGATTGGGTTATTCAATCGAAGCTGTAGCTCCAATGGGTCATCGTGTTCCAGGTATCTCAGGCTCAGGAAGTGCTCCTAGAAACACAAAAAAAGGCACAAGTAGTGCAGATCAATCAGCTTGTGATCCTATACTTGTGAGAGTCCAAAAATAGTCTACGCACAATTTTGCTAACCAGTCATGAGGTAACATATAGGCAGAAACAACCAAGGCAACATTGTCCTGGAAGTGGTCAAAGTCAGAGGAGATAGGCATGATCTCCAATGGTCATTAGTCAAGGGGGAGGAATGGATGAAAGGATGTGGCTGAGCTAACCTCAGAAGATGTTATGTGATCTGAGTGCTACCTACATAGCCCTTATGGAAGGGCCTCATGCCAATGTAGTTCTCCCTAGAAGGGAGGAAGGGTCAAAGGGATGGAATTGGTTTTGGTCGAGGGTAAGGTCATGGTCAAAAGGAGGAAAGAAGGTTTATCCATCAGAGAGATGAAGAAATGAGGGTGGTCGAGCTAACCCTAGTTGATGTCGTATCATCTGAGTGCTGCCTACATAGCCCAGGTCATAGGGCCTCAGACCAATGTAGTTCGAACTAGTTGAGAAGAGTGGTCGATGATTGGTTTGGTCATGTGTCGAAATGATGAGGAGAAAAAGATGTTACAGCCTTTTCCAAATGGTGTATTCTACAACATTGGTTGAGGGGTCTTTCATCCCTAGAAATTTTCCATATTCATGATGGATGTATGATAAAGATGAATTGAGGTCTATTTATGCTTCAACAAGTATTGGTTTATGCTTAACATAAATTGCGTCTGGTCGATAGTTTCCATGTGTATTGGTGTCCATAGAAACTAGTGTGAATAGGCTATGGGAGTGGCTTGAAAAGAGAGTTGAGTTGGGTTGATTAGGTTTGACAAGTGATGAAGTTGAATGTGACCAAAGTGCAGAAGAAGTGAAAAGCATAATGCTCTTTCATTGACAAGGACCAAAATGACAGCATAGATAGGGGTTATTGGAACCAAGAGCCCCATTCATGCATGACTTCATTGACCATATGTTGTGTTAGAATGGTAATCAAATCACTTTGACATTAAAGTGAGCTCGAAGTCCCTTGAGCAGGTGTTAGGAGGAAATAGGGTAACCCATTTTAAGAGCAGAGATAACTTTGCCCCTTTTTTATGGGAGACCCTGAGACAACTATAAGCCAAGTCCATGACTCATTTTTTTTTCTTTTTTGGTGCAGACTGATCAATGTGGGAAGTCTGCATAGAGATGTCATTTTCTTGGTGGTCAGTTGTGAAGCTGATCGATGCGGGAAGATTCTAAGATAGTGTTGTTTATTGCCAGATTAGTCATAGCCATCCTTCAAGGGAGTGGTCTAGAATTTTGCTTAATATAAGGGATTTTGAATAGCTATCCTTCGAGGGAGTAGTCTATTAGTTACAATAATGATAATGCAGCTATCTTTCAAGGGAGCAGTCTGCCTCTTGATTTGATATTGATATGGTGACCATGGATATTTTGACATCTTGATTTGTTTTGATAGAAATGTGAGTCATGGACAAGATTATAGAAGGTCAAGGGCTCCCTTTTATTAGGACAAAGCATCCATACATCATAAAAGAGTTATAGAGGAATTGTTAAGAAGAATAGGGATGAAAGGAATTAGGACTAAAAGGATGGGGATTGCTCAAGGGACGAGCTCAAGTTAAATGTCAAGTGAACGAGTACTCGACTAGCAGTAGAACGGTCACAGATGCAACGCATTAAGAGGCTCAAGTTCTGGTCATCCATCAAGAGAGGACAAATGATAAGTCCCTGATCCATACTTGTGCGTGATAAGGAAAGGTTTGATCCAATTAGGGGCAAACTTGCCTTGTTTACTTCACTCCATATTGGTCACATGCTGATGATGATTAAGAAGGGTGGTTGATGTGGTCGCTGATTTGTCGAGACTGGTCGAGGGCCGGGTCGATATTGGTGTTTGGTCATGATTAAGAGGTTAAGGTTGATGATTGGTCAAGGTTTGGTTGCTTGGTCGAGGTCTAGTTTGATGATTGATTGAAGTCATGGTTGATGGGTGATTGATGTTTAGTTGAGGTCATGATAGGCAGTATAAAGTCGAGCTCCCCCCAGCCATTTGGTGGTAGGAAGAATGTCTAACACCTAGTGCGGATGAGATGAAGAGAAGACGAGGGGGAGAGACCTAGGTACCCCACCTAGTGGATAGGTCAGGGGTTCCCAAGTCAATGGTGTTTAGGCATTGAAAAATTTAGGAGGGATGGAAACCACTGACTCCGTAGGTGAAGGAGGAGGAATGGGCGAGCCTGGAGGAGATTGGTCAATGGTTGGTTCAGGGTAAAGGTCTGTAGGGTCTTGAGTGGAGTCATGATATCCCAGGCCATACCATTTCTTGGCATTGTCATCATTGAGTGGCTCGATGGGCTGATGGGAGCCTTGCTCATAGCGTCTAAAACCAAAACCCTTCCATGCACACCTATAAAGGTAAGTGTGTGTAAAGGTAGGGTTGCCAAGAAATGAGAAGTCTGATGTGAAAAGTTGGGGTGAAGAAAGAGGATTACCGTCAATAGGAGCTTGATTGAGCCCCCCATAGACAAGGTTGGTTTGGAGGTGAGGAGGACCATAAGGCATGATCATCCCGATCTGATGGTCGTAACTGGGGCTGTGATGAAGGTGCCCATAATCTTACAGAGTTTGGAACATGTCTAAGGTTAGCAAGTGATACTCCCCCAATGAAAGTCTTTGGAAGATGTCTTCCATGGGGTCTGTCATTGTTGCTTGAAGGGGAGGTGTGAGGGCGACCGCCTGTTGCAAACTGGTCGAAGCTTTTGTGGATGGAGGCAGTGCCGAGACTGATGGCTTGATAGGAATGAGGACATCATTTAGATGGTAGGTGGTGTTGTAAGTTTTGAAGGGTGAAGGGTCAACAGGAATGGTGTGGACTTGCCCATCGTGCTCAAATTTCACATAACGGTGTAGGGTGGAGGGGACACAGGCCATGGCACAGATCTAGGGTCAGCCCAGCAACATGTTATATTGAAACTCTCCTTCGATGATATATAAGAGCTCTAGGACTATGCGTGGACCAACACGGATGTGAAGGATGACTATGCCAATGGTCGTGGTAGTGGTGTCATTAAAGAAGCACAAGATTGCGTCAGTTTTGGAGACGCAATTCTTGGAAAGAGCTAACTGATCAAAGGCATGGGTGGAGATAATGTTGATGTTGGTGCCTCCATCGATTATAATGCATTTAATGTGTGTCCGATCAACATAGGCAGTGATGAAGAGGGTGGCATCCTAATCTTCCGTGTTGGATGTGGGAATCTCAAAATTGCTAAATGTGATGGTGGCAACAGGGGCTAAGGAGTGGACAAGAGCAATAAGTGGCTGGGGGTCCTCGGGTTGGACCTCCGCTACCTGCAAGGCTTGGATGAGGGCCTGACGATGTTGAGGTGAGGTTTGGATGAGGTCATAGAGGGACATCTTCACAAGCATCTAGTGAAGTTGTTTCAACATGGAGTCATGAATTGGTTCGGAAGAAGAAGAAGAAGAGGAGGGTTGAGGCGCGCCAAGGATAGAAATCTTAGGCTTGGGCAGTTGAGGTGGATTGATGAAAGGGTAGGTCCAAGGAATGGTGGATTTCTCTTTCACCTTGTCCTTTTGTGACCTAGTGGTTATGTGAATGGCATTGATTTCAAAGATAGGAGGTGAAGGAGATAAAGGGGTTGTAACCTATTGATGAGATGTTGATGGGTTTGAAGAGGTTGGAGGGTTATGAGAAGGAGTTAGGGGTCAGTTGAGAGTGTCCTCAAAGAGAAGAGTGTCTTTCTCCAGATAGCGGTGAATGATAGCCTTGAGGGCACAGCAAGTCTCGGTATCGTGTCCTGGCATACGATGGTATAAGCAAATCTTCATGCCATCGAACCAGGAGGGCTTAGACCCAAGGGGTTAGAAAGCCCTGATGGGTGGAAGAGTTATGCTGGAAGTCTACAAAAGTTAGTGCAAGATCAAAGAGTATGAGCCCACTAAAGGTTCTGTGCTCGTTGATGTGTGCGATGTTGGTGACTTTTGCTTGGGCAGAGTTGGAGGAGGTTTCTGTACCACCTTCTGGATTGATGGTGCCGCGATAGGGGGAGACAGTATATTCTTCATGAGAGGTACCACCCTTTTGGGAGAGGGTAGGCTAGCAGTAGGCAAAGGAAGTAGAGGAGGCAACCAATTTTGATTAAAGGTCAGAGTGGGAAGGACTCTGGTTAGGGTCGAAGGATGAGGGCCCAAAATGGAGGGCAATGGTGACGGGGGAGGAGGCATTCGCCTCTGTGGTTTGGTAGTCTTCTGTGATTTGATTTGAAGACTACTATTGGTCGAGGTCTGGTCTAAGTCCACCTTCACTTGTGGATGAGTGAGGTTGGAGACAGGGCGAACGCCAAGTGACTTGATTGGTTTAGGCAGGGTAGATGAGGGTTTCAGTCCTGATGTGGTTGGTTAAGGTGTAGACGGTCTAGAAGTGGAAGTCTAGTTTTTGTTGAGAGTCTTGGGAGGTTCTACCATGGGAAGATTAGCAGTATGAGATGAGAGGGCATGGGCATGTTGAAGAGTTGTGAGACTCTCCCACAATCCCTGATGCTCCACTTTCTTTGAAAGGAGAAGTTCGAGTTTCTCCACTAATCGGGAAAATGGCTGAGAAGATGTTGGATGAGGTTTGAGTTCTTGAGAAGATGTTGATGGTTGTGGGACCGAAGGTGTGGTAGTCTCAGCCCTAAGGCATGATGAAGTCGTGACAGGTTCGTCCTTGGTTGGAGACGAAGGAGAGGCAGGTTCTTCCCTAGGTGGAGAAGAAACCAGAGAATGAAGCTCCTCAAGTGGGTAAAGGGCAGGGATGATTGTGCCCTCCACTTGTGGTTGAGGAGTAGGAAAGGTTGGGTCCTCTATGGGTAGTAAGAAGGAGGATGGTGAAACCGGTGGTGCTGGCAAGGTTGAGGCATCCTCCAAGATGAGAGAGATTAATGGAGAACTAACCGGAGAAAGAGGTTCGTCCACATGTGATGGACTGATGGATGGACTCACCTCTTGAGCTTGGTTAGAAATGAAGGGTGAGACCGTATTGACTGTTCGAATGTTGTGTTCATGAGTGTTGTCAATCAAGGTTTGGACATTGTTTTGAGTTGGTGGATGATTAGGGAATGGTTGTTTGAAGATGTCGATACCCTGATTAGGTGGTGCATTGGGATTGTCTAGGATGAGGTCACCCTTTTCAAGCATGTCTTAGATTATGTTTTTAAGGGTTTTATAGTTGCCCGTGTCATGACCTTTAACACGGTGGTAGTTACAGAAGTCATTTTCCCTATACCACGTAGGGATGGCACGCAAGGGATCAAAATTATGGAGGTGGTTAGATCTGGGGGAGATTGAGGACCCCCTATTTGACGAGTTTTTCTAGCATAGACGCGTATGATTCTCTGAGTGGAGTATACTATTGTTGTACGTATCTCTATTGGAATTGGCAGGTGATGCTTTGGGATGTGGATGGTTCAGGCTGGTTAGTTAAAGGGGAAGAGGAGGAAGATCTAACGACCACAGCATTTGCTGAAGCTTTAGATTTAGGATTGGATGAGGAGGGCTTAGAAGAGGGGTCATTAGTCTTGGAGTTGGGATTCTTGCTTCGCAACTTGACTTTATTCTCCTCGATGGCACGTAACTCAAGTTTGCAGGCCATTATGAAGGCTTTGTCGAAGGTGCAGAAGGTCTAAACCCATAAGGTGGAAGAAATATGTTTGGCACAGGATTGGGAGAAAAGTTTAATAAGTTTGGGTTGGGGTAAGGAAAAAGAGAGTTGATTGATGAGGCCCCTCCATCAAGCGATGAAATTAGCAATGGATTCATCCTCGAATTGGTAGATAGAATAGAGGTCTATGATTGATACCTTCTTGGTGATGTTGATAGAGAAATGATCAAGGAAGAGCTGGGCCAGCTGAGTGAATGTGAAGAGGGAATGGCTGGTAAGGGAGCTGTACCAGTCAAGTGTAGCACCTGAGAGAGACATAGGAAACATGCATAAAAGCAATGCATTGTTGTGGGTGATAAGGTAACAGGCATGCCTGAATGCCCGTAAGTGCTGTTATGGGTCTTCCTTGCTTTAAAAATGAGAAAAATTAGGAAGTTCCCACTGGCTGGGATATGGCCTGATCGAGATAGAAGGATGAATGGGCTCATTGCAAATTTGTTCGTATGAGAGAGTATTACGTGAGCCAGAAATGGAGGTCTCTAGGCTAGACATCTTGTCCATCAACATTTTGATGATATCTACTAACGGATTGGTGGGTGGAGCACCCCCTAGATTGTAAAGCACTTGAAAGAGGCTAGAAGAGGTATACGACGTAGTTGGCTATACCAGTAAGGGCGCAACGTATGGATGACTAGTCATAGGAATAGAAGAGGAGACTAAGGATGGTTGGGTAGAAGTCATGGCTAGGTTTGATGTTGTCATGGGAGGTTGGTTAGAGGTAACATGGGCCAATGGATGGTAGCCACCCTAGTGTTTATAGGAGTAAGGGTAGGTGGAATAGAGATGACCAGGTTTTGAAAGGGGGTAGAGAGTGGTTGAGTGGGTTGAGGTTGATAGGGGGCCGAAACCCCAGTGGAAGTGGGCCCAAAGATGGAGGGAGAGGCCACACTTGGATGGTTGGTCAAAGGCTGGTCATTGGTTGAGGCAATAGCTTGGGTGTCTAAAGGTTGAACTACGAACACTGTTGATACGACCGCAGTCTCGAGAAAAGAGGTTGGCATTCCATAAATTGGATTGCCCAAGGAGTCTCGCGTTTGGCTATTCATGAGATAGTGCTGCAAGGCTTTGACGTTGAGGTCCAAGAATCGTGCAAAATCTTGGTTCCCTTCTGGGAAAATAGGAGTCTAGGTCGGGGATGGTCTAGTAGGAGTTCTTTCAGTCTCTGAGTGGAACTTCATTATAGGACTAGTTATGGACGGGGTAGATGGAAGCAGATGATGCCTCGTGTGATCGACTAGAGCTTTGGCTTGGCTACGAGTCAGAACCATTTAAGGCAAGAAAGAATGTCCTCACAAGCTCAAACAAGTAGATAAGAACAAAAAATATGAAGAACACAAGAAGATCCTAAAAAAAAACCCTAGGAGTAAATTATTAGGATTATAGTGGCTTATGCCTTAGAATATGTGTAGAGGAAGATTGGCTTTTGAGTCGGGTCCTAGAAGAAGTAGTCTATGGATGGTTTTGGGCTAGTTATGGTGCTCAAATGTCTGTGTTAGGTTCCGTACTTGGCCTGGTGCTAAGGAGCAAGCTCCCCTCACTTCACGAGTCCAGTGATAAGCTGGTCTCGCTTAGCCAAAATATACTTCCCCTAGAGATTATCCTCCGCCAGAGAACGGAGTGGGCTTTCCCCTTGGTGATGAAATCCAAGTAAGATCGCCGGGATGGGTAAGGTATCTGCTGGGTGATGAAATCCCAGTCGGGCCTTGTCTCAGGTAAGTTAAGATGTTTGTTTTGTGCAAGTGGTTTGGTCATGTAACATAAAGTGGACTAGATTAATTTAATATGCGATTATTAATTACTAGGTGTGGTCTAAGAAATGCAAGAAAGCAGAAATGAATGCAAAGTGTTTTAAGCCCCAAGTCAAAATGTGAAGTTGGAATGAAAACAAGTTGAGAATGGGTTGAAGAATATGATTTTTGACTAGTCTAGAAGTGCAACAAAAGAAAGAAAAGTTCTTTTTATTCCTGCTTATGATGGCATTTAGAAGAGACGAAAGAGGTGAAAAGGGAGAAACCTAATGCACCTATATGAAAAGAAAGAAACAAAGAACCCAAGGAAGGCCCTAGGGTCCCATCAGGCGTGCCAAAATGTTTCTACGCTATATCGCTTTCTACATTCAAAGAAGGAATTAAGAAACTAAAAGAAATGGTCAAGGTTAGATGCTACCTGGATATGGTCGAGTGCACCGAAATCAGATGTTGGAAGGTACTCCTCTTTGGCTGTGGAGGAATGACACCTGCAAAGAAAAAGAGACTGAAACACGAAAAATGTTAGACGAAGAGATGGTGGGCTATCAAGCAAAAGCTTGATCACTGAAGTACAAAGAATTCCTTAAGGGATATCAACCCACTGATCAAAAACAAAATATTTGATAGAAACAAAAATAGTGAAAGACAAAATGAAAGAAATAAAGACAAAAAAAAAATGCGTACCTGATATGTAGGAAATTGCTCTGCACAGTCGTCGGTGTCGGTCTCTGTGCCGGCGTCGGTCAAGGAAGGGTGTCGATGTTAGTTAAAGTGCCAGCATCGGTAAGGGTAATGACCGGCATCAGTCGAGGCAGTGGTTTTGGATGGGGTCTGGTCAGGTCTGGCCAAGGTTTTAGGATTGCAGAATGGTCTGAAGTCTTCGTCTGTGGGTTAGGGAACCGGTTTAGGAGTCAGAGGGATTGTTTAGGGGTCAGAGGGATTGTTTGGGGGTTTTTGCAAAAATCTGGGCAAAGTTACAGACTGAAAAGGGTGGATAGAGGTGATACGGGAGGAAGTCCAGTCGGGTCTATAATCTAAGTTGGGGTGGTAATACTAAAAAACAATAACTAAGAACAAAATAAAAGCACAGAGGAGACACTTACCTGTTACACACTAAAGACAAAGTAGGAGACATAATTTCTATTGTCGGTGTGTTGCAGAAGTTTGATGTAGCAGACCTCCAGCGAGATGACTGAGGCAGAATACCTGTACCAGAGAGAGAGAATACGAGAGATGATTGCAGATGGACTGGATGTAAGAGTTTGCTGATCATTTTTGCGGTGTTTGGATCAAAGAAAACTTTTTTGATGCAGAAGGTCCGATAACTGGTTATGAAACTGATTGGCAACCGAATAATGAATAAAGGATTGAGAAACGAATTAATGGGCATAGTTTAAGGTTAATCGACGCCAGCAGAACTGTCGACGTCAGCCGAGAGGTGACCGATGTCAGCGACGTCTCGAGTAGTGACCGACGTCGATAGATGCAGAATGGGGACAGAGGCTAATTTTAGCCTTCTGCTCATTTTGACATGCTGCCAGGGGCAAGGCTCATGGGAAAATGGTCGACAGGGGTTAAATAGGTGTGGGAGAATAAAATGGGGGTTAAGGGAAGGACGATAAGGGTTAGACACAATTCTGGTGTCTACACTTATTTCAGAACAAATCCTTGGTTCTGTTCCATATAATAAATCATCTAGGAAAACCAAATATATTTTTTAGTACCCTTTACCAAGATCCTAATTCACAAAAAAATTTAGGTTAATTTACTTTGAAAGGTTTGGTACTTGTAGGCTTACTTGACCCCTCACTTAACCCTCCAAATGGGTAAACCTCCTTGGTTTGAGAAAAGTAAAAACATCCAAGGCAAAATACTGACATTTTTGGGTACCCATTATCCTCATAGAAATTATTCAACTCTTTTTTAAATCTTACACTTAACACCAATACCTTTTTCTTCTTTGGCCTCTTCAACTACATATCTTCTTAGACTAAAATAACTAACTCCTTCATAATCTATACATATTAATCCGTACACTTCTATAAACACAAAAATAAGTTAGGTAACATCAATATGGTTAGTACTATAATTTTTTTAGAGTTTTTTACAATTAAATATCTTTTTATGCACCAAACCCTAAAACTAGGGTTTTTAAGCCACTATGAAGGCCAAGAGTACACTAAAGGGAATATATTTCATTTAATTGGGTTTCAAGACCAAAAATTTACTTATTTACTTCTATAATACCCACTTAAAACTTCCAAAATACTTAGAATATGTTATTAAATCCACTTTCTCTACTTTTAACTCAAAAATGCACTTGATTGTGTTAAGAAAATGACTACTACATGTCTGTACTTCAAGCAAGTTGAACAAATAGTTATCAAATAAAAAATATATAATATGTTAACCTTAAAAAAAATTAAATATCACTTACCATAATGTCCTCCACATATTATTTCATTAGTTCTTATAACATTCCCTTCAAAGACATAGAATCACCATTCAATCAAACAAGCCTATTACAGTATACAAAGTATTCATATATGATTATATACAACATGATTTACAAAACATGTTTGAATGCATTTATAGGTACATGAAACCTTATTCAAATAAAAAATTCACTTATTTCCTTTTACACACTCCATTCATGAACTTCACAGTCTAAATTAACACTCAATCTGCCTGAAGGTTTTGCAACATGGGTTATCAATGCTTATAGACTCAATGATAGTATTGAAACTTTTCATCTAACATACCTCATCATTTTATAATCAAGTAAATATCCAAAAAACTCAATATTAAATCATTTCTTATGGTTTTTGATAAACTAACTACTCAGAACCTACACATAAATTGATATTACATCTATAACTAGGTTTGAATATATAAACTCACTTGGGTTTTTACTTTGAAATATTATTCACCAGATTACTAACAATTCATCATTAATTTTTAATTTGTTGTTTTATCCTATATATATCCACTCCAAGAATTTCTCTAGTATTAAACTAAAGTGACATTATTGAGTAGCTATGATTAGGGTATTTACACAAAAAAGTCTTTTAACCTTGGATTATTGAAAATAACTTATGATTCAAACACTTGTTAAACAACATCAATTCCTAAATTCTTATAGGATTCATAAACATAAAATATATAGATTTGAAAAGATTCTTCCTTCTTTAAACTGTGAATTTCATCATGCATACTTAGAAATCTCACACTCAGACCTACAATTTCCTTCAACTATAATAAATTACATATTTTTACATGATAGTCATATAAATAACTTCACAAATATGAACATACACATATATCAAAGTTATGATTCTTCAAAATAACATTCATTACTATTATCCATTCATACATAACTTAGACTCACACAATCTTTCATACATTCTTTGGAAAACCTTCTTCCCTATTCAAACTTGTCTACCCTTGTTTCTCCTTCACCCCTCCTATCTCTTCTCTTCTACATACATAGTTCACTATATAACCTTTTAAAAAATCAAAAACTCAGTAAATAAGAACCATAACCCTTTCTTAAAACAAGAACTCTCATAAAGACTAAAACCCATATAGGGTGGTGGTTTAACATGGCTTCCCCCTCACATAGTAACTTGACATAATGAATCAAATCAACTCCAAGGACATTTCAAGGTAAATTCTAGGTCATTTAAAATTTTATGATCCCATTAAAAATGTTCAACACTCAATTAGACTCCCTAATACAATATGAAAATTTGAACTTCCCCTTTTGCAGGGAAAAATGACTTGCACACAAATTCAAATTTTATCCTACTAAGACACATAATAGAATATTTATGATAATTCCAAGATGTTCCTACATCAAGGTAGAAGAAAGGACATTAACTATATCTAGGGTCACTCAGATCTAGAAACTAACTATTTTGATCTACCCAAATGATTCAGGTAGTAGTGTTTAACCCTCAATTGGATATGGATCATAATGAGATAAATAGTGTTAAGAATATATAAATGAATAAGTATAAGGGTGATAAATATATCTATACTAAGATAATTAATTGTAAAAATTAAATAAAACACATATTAACTTTATTATGCTGAGATATGCTAAAAATAAGGGGAAATAGCTATGTTATATATTACAATGATAATGAAATAGGGTACTTAGCTAGTTATGATGCTAATATAGATCTAGATATAAAACATGCAAGAAGAAAACTAAAAAAATATTTTGGAATAGGCACCAAATTCTAGATTAAGTGCCTTTATGACCTTCGATACATGTGTCAACCTAGGATGGTTACATTAACAATAATGTCTAGATCAAATGTAGTTGTCTAATATAAAATACCTATTGAAATTGGATGTTACCACCTATATGATTCTAGGTTATGTGTTTCCTTCACTCTAGTGCATTTAGATTGGGGTCACGAACTATCACTCATTGTCAAATGATAAAATCCTAATTATTCATCTTCATAGTGACCTTAGAAAAAATGGGTTAGTGTGTTAATAATGTTGAGCTAACTAAAAATACCCCTCTATCAATGAATTTTACCTACATAACCACCACTATGAAGAGGGATTGAAATCGATGTAGTTCTTGTAGACACCCCATTCTATCCATAACTTGATTTTGACCAAACATCAGATTCATTTATACTAAACATTGAAAATTAAGCCTAAGATTCATTTAATGCACAAATTTCATCTGCAAGCCATTCATTAATACTCCAAATCATTTTGAGGCATCCCTATTTGGGTTATTATACCATACACAACAATAACCTCTCATAGATTCATCCTCAATCACCTTGTGACCTAACTATAGTTTGGCCTATGGACCCATTAAGTGGGGGGCAATTGAATAATTATTAAAAGATCTAAAATTCTAATCAAAATAGATCAAATAATTAAACCAAATTAAATTCTTCACTAAATTATCTATTTTTAGTTAATGAATATCTAAATGTCAAAATTCAAAATATCAAAATATCAAGCCTCTTCATCATTTCCTTTATGAGTTATCAAACTCTCACAAATATCTAATTTGAGAGCCATGCCTATCAATTGAAAATCATAATTACATGACACCTTTTTAACTCAATTGGAGTTATCCTAAACTTACCTAGGGCTAGTTTGAACTCATTCCATGTTTAAACTCAACCTTAACTCACTTTGGGTGAGAGTTAACTTTGGAGGATATAAATGCAAGACCCTACCTATTGATCAAGAAGCTTTCTGAGTATACTATTATTATGCCAAAATAACTCCAAGAAGATCTCATAGTAGTGTTACCATGCCAAATTCATAAGCTAAGCTAAGCTAACTAGCCAAACCAAGATGCCAAAGAGAGGTGGAGTAAATATAGCTCTATTGATAAAGCTTTCTTGATGTATATAACTGAGCAAGCCACTTTAACAATCCATTTTGGAGCTACAGGGAAGGTAAAGGGATTATTTCTTTTGTTTTCTAGTTGTGTTTCATTGTATTCTTGTTACATATGCTCTCCCTAGTGTCTAGGTTATAGGTTTTAGTTTTTATTATGTTTATTTTGAGTTTATTTTCATGAATAAGACTCTACTAATCTCCCTTCTATGGATTCCTTAATCACAAGATGGCATGCTCAATGGGACATGCACCACACAAATTTATTCTTATGGCATTTTTAGATCTCTTTCTAACAATTTTTATGTCAAAATCTTAACTTCTTGGTCAAAGTTAAATATCATGGATGTTCTATAGGAAATTATGTTTTTGTTTTGTAAAGTTATTTTTTTCTCTCTAGTTGTGATATTGTAGCTGCATTTTTATCTTAATAAGTAGTAATATTGTCCTAATAATTCATGTTTTTCCTTTGATAAGTAGTAATTTTTCATGATAAGCGATGGTATTGTAATTATAGTTGATTTTGTCCATAAATTTGTGATATTATCTACAAATCTATGATATTGTCTAAAAATATATGATATTACTCAAGAACTTATAGTATTACATTATAAAATCATGATATTGCCTTTGAGATCTATAATATTGCAATGCATAATCACTATTTTGTGTGCCATTTTTTGTAGGAAAATTGTGATATTGCACTGTATACTTGTGATATTACACCATATATTTGCTTTTTTATACTGAAGAGTCACATTTTTTCATTCACACTTTGATCTTTAAGAAGTTGTGGTTTTGTGCTAACTAGTTGCAGTTTTACAAGAAAAAATGTATTTCTCATGTAACCATGATTTTACACTATGTGAAGAAAATTTAAAACTTGAGAGCTAAATTCCAAAAGTCATTTTCTCACTTTATTTTAGCTTCTAAGTGTAAGGACCCACTAACATCTTTTACAGGACCCAAAGATTGAGGAAAGGCATTTTAAACACTCTAAGATTCAAACTCACATTTATATTCCATGTTTTAAAAATATTTTACTTGATTTTTTTTTGTTTTTCAAAGTTCTCAAACAACACGAAGGGGCTTAATTTCATGTCATATTTTGTTTGGTGCTCTAAAAATGAACTATCAATCTAGTTAAATGCTCATAATAGTTTTCATTTTTATGATTTTTATTGTGTATTTATTTCTCAATTCAAGTGTAGCATATATGCCCCCCCGCTCCCCATCCCCTTTAGGGAACTTGGGTGATCAAAAAACACTTCACTTATTGCATTTGTTGATTTTTCCAAATCCATATAAAAAATTAGTTAAGTCTATCCCCAAAATCTGAGTGATTTGGATAACCCCAAAAAGATCCTAAAGTCCATACACATTTTTGTTTCATGCATCTTAGCTTGTGGGCAGGAGTTCATCTCCTCCCCATAGGTTCTCTAGGGAATTGTTGACCTAAAAATTCATCTCCTAGAATCACTTTAACCCCACTCCATGGTAGGGGTATATAAATTGATTTTAACTTACTGGGATGCTTGTTTGAGTAGTTAAATAATCTCTTTTAGTAAGAGACTACCTCAAAACATAGGTTTAACTCGGACATCACACTACATTAAACAATTTATGAATGTAGTGGATGTGAAAATAATAAGACCTTTTTATAATAAACTAGTTAATGTAGATCCAAATGATGTGTTTTTCCATAATTTTATCCATACATATAAGACCATTTAGAATATATGATGATTGATAGTTTAGACAACCCCACTTTCCATGGATATACTATTAATGTACGGTGAGTAGTCCAAAGTTCTATATCTTTGTGCAAACTCCTGAGAGAAGAGGGGCCTAAAAACCCTACTTTTCACATGCATTTAAATTTTTGGATTAAAAACATAGTTTAATCTCAAGAGAAGTTATATAGACATAATTTGATAGTATGAACTCATCTTGTTAGTTTTTAGGATTAGGATGATACACTTAGGTGTTTTTGTCATTTTTGCTTTTGACTTGCATTGTCTTGAGTCAAAACTATTTGTTTGTTTAAAAACCACATCCAAAACAAGTCATGTTTTCACATCACTCTTTTTTTTAAAGAGTTTTTATGCCATTTGTTTAACTCCCCACTCTACCTTAGTCATTTTTCAAACTTTTATGTGTGTATCACTTTTTTGAAAGGGGTGTTATTACATTTCCCATTTCATTCCAAGTCTTTTGCCTTATATTTTTTGAAACAAAACCATTTATCATAACTTTAGAACAATATAGTGTCATTATATTGCTCACATTGTTTCAAAAAACTTGTTGCCTTATATCCAATTGCATCTTATAAACCACGTGTGCTCTCTTGGTATATGCCTAGTACTAATATGCCATCTATTTTAGTCTAACTTGATATCCATTTAAGCATCAAGTCTTCTAAAATTGAGTTCAAAATTATTCTTGATAATTTTAGATTCAAACATTGATTGGTGTATGCGTGTGCCTCATGTAATTTTGGCTTAGACATTTATCTATCTCTTTTGGGTTGTGCAACTTAGAATAATTTATTGCTCCATTTAAAGACTATTTTTGTGCCTAGATTTGGGGAAGTATTCTATCTTATATGTGCCTAAACTCTAATGTCTTTGGCCAAAGGTCAATTTACTGTTTGAATTTGAATGCCTAATTTGAGTTAAATTATTTCAATTTTGTTAGATTAATTATTTTGCCTTTTATTCCTAGTTTGTGCCAATTCTAGATTTTGTGTTGTGTTCCAAAAAGACCTAGCATTTTTTCTATTTTTCTTTTTAGATCTAGTGTGTTTTAAAGTCTAGATTTTGTGTCATGTTCCCAAAATACCTAGCATTTTACCTCTTTGTGTTAAACATAGTTGTTTTGAGCCTAGCTTTATGCCTTGTTCCCAAATACCTAACAAATTTTTTAATCTTTAGACCTAGATTAGATTTGTTTAAACACTTATTTACCATGTTTTTCATTATTTTTTATCCATTCACTTGACCATTTATGTAATACATTTGACATTATACTTTTAGAAAATTTTAAGGACCAAGTTTATCATTACCTATTTTTGGAGAGATAACTCCATCCCTAGACCAAGTTTGAACATTTGATTTTTATACCTTGTTTTTAAGAGTTTATATAACTGTATACCTTATTATTATAATTTTAGTCATTGATTTGGATATGTCTCATTACACTCATAGTGGAACCATGTAAAATCTAGGCTATGATAACATAGTCATAAATGATAACTTTGTTCTAGACCCCTATGGTAATGATTTAGTTTATGAGATGGATCCTTATCCTATTTATACTTCTAAATATGAGGAACAAAATCAAGATCCCTTAGCCCATTATTTGGTTAACACTCCTCATTATTCAAAACAAGACCAAGAGCAAACTGTGTAATATCCTGATAGCATATCATCAATTGTAAAATAAGTTCAAAAATGATTGTATTGTGTTATTATGTCATTGACACATGATCCTTATTTATTTGATCATCACTTTATTAAAAAAAGGGATAAGATCTTATTCAGATCTATGGAGGTAGGATCCAAATTTCCAATGTACTTCCCCCATGAAAATTTACCTATTGTAGTTAGAGTGACTATAAACATGCCCTATATCCAAACCATTGAACATTCCTCTACTATCCATCCTCAAGCTCTCATGCCGATGTCATATCAATACTTAAATATGATTATAAAATGAAAGAGCCTCATGTAGGACCACTTTATATAAATTCAACAAGTATATCAAACCTATTTGAATCTAGCACATAGTTTTAATACCATGGCCATGTCAAACACTAAACTCATAGAGCTAGCTCCTTTAACAAGAATATTAATTGAGTTGATATGCCAAGATAATTATGGTATAGATCCATTTCCACATAGAACTTCATTCAGTGACATTTACAATGTCCTAATTATTGAAGATGTGACTATAGCTTCTACTATATGGAATAATGTGCCAAACATGGTGGATAACATGCAAGTGTTTTCCAATCTATGCCAAAGTGGTTTAAATACACCAACAAATAGTATTAAAATACAAGGTAATTTAGTTAATAACATGAGTGGTTCATAATAATAGGGTGCATAAACTCTTATGTCTCAACCATAGTAGGTTACTCATAATCCTCAACTAGATACTATGTCAAACATGCAACCATAGGGATTAATTAATTAATTTTTAACTAGTTCCTTGCCTTTATAATAAGTTATGAATGTTACCCAACCTTAATAAGTGGTGACTAACATTCCACAATAATAGGTAAAGTATAATCTACCACCATATCAAAAGAAGAATGCTAAGCCACCTCAAACAAGGGAAACAAATGTTCTACCTTGATAGGTAATGGCAAATGTACCTCAAAAATGATATACTAATACATATTTACAATCATAAACAATTATAATAAAAAAAGTATGTCTATTGGTCAAATAAATTCTAAATACCTTACAATCATCTAGTTCATAATAGGTGTTTGTGCAACCAAGAGGTACCTCTATTTAACAAGTACCAATTAGGTAGCAATTGCCTTTTACTCTACATGTGCCATAGATCCAAAGATAAGGACTTATTCCACAATAAATTCCTCTTATTAATCCAGGTTTGACTAGTTAGTAGTACCTCCTTACTCAATGTCAAATAGCACATTATCTTGACCAAATACATATCCTTTCATCACAACCCAAATTCCCTCAAAACCAAGGCTATATACCAAATCTAAACCAGAATATAACACAACAATGCATGTAATTTAAATAACTAAATCTAATCTATGAATGCATATTCCTAGTTAGTTCACTCATACAACCAATATTATGTAACAAACCATACCTCAATTATACCCTAGTTAAGATAATCCACCTTTGACTACCCAACCACCACCTTAGCCAAATTTTACATCTAGTTTCTTGGACCAAGAACTACAACAAAGGAATGATGCAATTTCCACTATTCAAGTAGGTAAGTAGACCAATAAATTCAAGATAAATGATGTGTGTTAATACCCATTCAACATGGAGTATCTCTAGATACCATTTCCTCTAGGTTATGAAACACCAAAATTTGAAAAATATAAGGGTAAAAGAGACCCTAAGTCCCATTTAACAAATATATTTATCGCTTTCAAAATAGTGTCTATAAAAACATTTACCTCCTCCTTTTGTGTCCTAAAATTCTATTAAGATAGGGTTTGAAGCAGTTCCTCAATTTACTAGGAATTTTATATCTAATTTTGATGATCTCTCAATAAAGTTTATGCATCATTTATCATATAATCTTGAACATGATATTTCATTAGTATATTTGACTCAAGACAAGAAGAAATATGGTGAGATATTTGAAATTTATCTACAAATATGGAGAGAGATTTCTTATTTATTCACCCATGACTTACCAGATAAACAATTGGTCAGTATGTTTATTACAAAATTACATAGTGAAATATCCTTTCAGCTGGAGCTTTAGTGTGCACATACCTTCAAAGATATCATCAATAAAGGCTTACAAAATTGAGAAGGCCCTTATTAATAAAGGGATTATCAAGTTAACCTCATCAAACCAAAATCAAGGTACAGTCCCAAATTAGAGCCCTAACCAAATCCAAGCACAAACATCTACAATAGCCCAAGCTGATAACTATGAGAAATCCAAGAAATATAACCATAATATGAATGTTTTAGAAATAGAGTAACTGATTCATACCATGTCTAAATGATGTAAACAACATCTAGTCAACCTACACCAAAAATGTAACTTACTCCTCACTAACAACCTATTTAGTTAATGTAACCTTGGCAACAACCTATAGTCTCTTGATAAATGCATTAAATGCCACCTTTAAAAACCCATTCTCCAACAAGAAGAACTACTCTTTGAGTATTCAATGACCTTGGTGAATATATAAAAGCAATGTTTCTTAAGTTAGTTACATTTAATATGATTAATTGGCCAATTTTGAAGTGTTATCCTTAGAGTATTCTATATCTTGATTGGTACTAAAAGCATGAATTATATAAATACCATCATGTTCATGGACATAACCTATGACATTATGTGTAGATAAAAAACCTCATCAAAAATATGATGGAAAATGGTGAGATTACATTAGATAATAGAACATCTACATCCAATAAGAACCTGGGGATCTACCAGAACCCTTTTGTGTAGTATAACAATAATAATCAATAGAAAAACAATGAATCTAGACCAACAATAATAATAGTATCAAAAACCATCATGAAAATAATAACATCAATCGAATGGGAGGAACTAGTGCCAAAATAACCCTAATAACTAATAAACTTACCACATAGTTGCACATGACTACAATAAAGTTGTAAGTAATATTATGAGAGGTCATATTTAAACTATCACCATTAATCTTAGACCAAGTGCAAATAGATTAAGACTATTTTCAAACAATATCAATCAACCCATATATGTTATTAATCCTTCCTTGACCTGGGACCACAACTAAGTGCAATAAAAATAAGGAATTACTATTTCAAGACCTTATATCGATAACTAATAATTACCCTCTGATCACGAATAAATACACTGATAATAATGACTTATCCTATCTAGACCATCTCTATCATCATGAAGATAATGGTCCTATGTCTAATTATTGTGTAATACATCAGTCTAAGATTACCATCCCAAGACCAAAACTTGCACATAATCCAATAAGAACAAGCCATATACCACTATTAAGGAAAATACATACAACATTATGGATCTAGAAGACACTCAGATAAATCTCCATTTTAGATTGGTTGCACACATCTACTATCCATAAGAACATTCTAACAGAACTCTTAAGTTGATCTCATGTTCCTAATGACATAACACTAGACAAATTCCAATATTTAGTTAGACATATAACCCTAAACCAATGTTGACCTCCAACCAAAGTAATATGTCATCCCTTGGCCCTCTCTATAATAATACCCTATATATTATAGTTGTCATAACATAGTATAAAGTCAAATGTGTCCTTATAGATAATGGATTCAACTCAAGCTCATCAAGCATCTCTTTTATAAAATAGCCAATCTATAGACATAAATAATCACTATTAAATGGGGGAATCTAAAGGCACTAAAGTTTGCCAGTTATTGTTGGGCCCTTAACCCTTGATACACTATACCATGTATTGGACCTAGACTTATGTTAAATTTACTTTTGGGTTGACCTTACATGAAATTCATGTAGTCTGCAAGTTATTTCACTCAGGCATGGAGGTCACTATCAATAGATATTTATAGCCCTATGAACACTTCAAACATTTAGAGGTATAATAAGAAAGTTACTATATGTAATCATAAATGGATCATGTATATTATAAATAAGATAGAGGTCATACTTACAATTATGAAACATTATAATCAAGAACCCAATTGGGTAACTAGACTTAGACTTACCATAATAAACAATGATATGGAGGGTTCCAAATCCTCCAGTCAATCACAATCATGAAATAACCATATCTAGGTCCTATATTTTCATATTACACTAAACTAATAAGTAAAGCAAATAAATCTAAACTAGTGCTCACCAAATATTGTGGCAAAATATGAAGTAAGTAAATAAACATTCATAAGAGAATTCAATTAAGATATGTATGAGTAAGATCCTAATACATGAATAATAAGTATAATATTATTTGAATTCAATACTTATGCTACTTATATCTACTAAAGAGAGGAGAAAAGTTAGAGAATACTTACCTGAAGGATGAACTTGTCGAGACTCAATCTCTCCCTTGGCCAAATGGGATTCAAAAGAGGTTTTTTTGGTTTTTAAGGATTACTAAGAAAGTCCAAAGCATCCAAGACTTCTCCACAATATTATATTATCCAAGTAGAAACCCTAAGCTAAGACTCCTCAAGTAGAATTGTGGAAGATTAGATTGTAAATAAGCACAAGAAAATAATAACTCTTGTTCATTGGTAAATAATGATAAAATGAATGTGTGTATATATAGGTAGATTCAAACCTAATATCTTCTAAAAGTTTTAGGTGATAGGATCAACCCAATTGACCTAGTAAAATAATGGATAAGAATCCTATAGGTCATAGGATAGGTTGACAAATATCTGACCTAGACCCTAAATGAATTTTACCCATAATAATACAAGGTCAGTCTAATAGACCTAGTACTACATATTGTCAAAAGGGGCTTAAGGTAAGGAAAATAGGGATGGAAACTGAGAAAACATTGGAGAAGTATGCAAAAGAGGAATAATAGATTAGGGTAATGTTTTATGATTTTATTGGATTGGTAATAAGTGGTAATAATGGATAAGAATCCTATAAAGCACCAATGGTATGCCCACCCCTTTCCCAATACACCCCTAAGGGCATGCACTTAGAGAGATTGAGTTTTGATGGGATACTTCAAGATAGAAAACAATAGTATTTGATAAAGTTAAAAATATTATTTGTATACATATGCCCTACTCTAAGCTCATCATGTGTCACTTAGGTGCAACAGGGGATGGTGCTTCAAGAAAGAACATAGTAACACAGAATGCTGAGGCTACAAAAATTATAATATTTTGAATAAAAAATAATTGAAAAATTAAATGTATACATACCTTGACTTACCTTTATTGCTAGATGGTTATTTGTTGTGGTTGTATTTTTTATTATGGAGGGCATAGAGACTATTTTTTACAAATCTAAGAATACAAAACTGAAGAGCAAAAATAAACAAACGTACGAAAGCCAAGATAACTAGTGCTATCTGGATAAGATGTACTTGGAAATTTGGGGTGAAAAGTGCTATGGTAGATCAAATGACCAATTTAAAATTTAGAGTAAATCAGGTAACCAAAAATCCATGGATACTAAAGACCAGAAAACTAAAATAAGTAAAACTAAAGTAAGAAAGGTAAACTCACCAAGTCAAACCAAGGATACATGTAAAAAATAATGGTAATCAAACATAAATGTGAAAGTAGTAACAATCCTTACTTACAGAAAGATAGATAAGCATAAATATGGTAAAATAACATTAATGAGTGAGAAGTAACAATCTAACCTCACTCAATGATGGAAAAAGTACATAAAATCAAAATAGGGCTCAGGTGTCTATAAAAAGAGTGGTAAAACAATGAAAAATGGTAAAATAAAGAAAAACATGACTAGAAGTGTGGAGCCATGGTGAAAAGAATGTAATCCATAGTCACTTAAACATATTATTTTGTTCTAAAGATAGGTAAAACTAAAACAAAGTAGTGATAGCATGTTTTTCAAATGTGAAGGAGGAAGTAAATAAGAGATAAAATATATTTATAATCACATATGATTATCAAGGGGGGAAATTAAATGGGTGGAGGGGAGAATGAAGGAAAAACCAAGGTATAAGAACTCTTTATCAAAGTCAAGACACTCAAATTAGGTTTTTCAAAATAAGAAGAATTTTGACCTTAAGGAATCTAAATAACTTGTCTTAGCCACACAAGTCATAGGTCAAAACATGAAGTATGTAGATTATCCCATGAGGCTATATGCATAAAAAGTAAAATGGACCCACCTTCCAACAACGTGTTCCCCATTCCTCATGATATCTTATAGATCCTTCGATCTACTATGAAGATTGGGTACCTACATAATAAAGTAGGTAGAACCATAGAGTTTTTTAAATTATCCTATTCAAATCTACTTTCTTACCACACACAAATGGACCTCAACTCTATTGTGAGGCTAACTATGGATTTTGAGCTTCAATTGGAGATATGAGATGTGCTTGTAAATATGTCTTTTGGTACGATGTTTAAATTTTTAAATTTTTATGTTTGAATTTTGTTTCAAATGATTTGTATTTTAACTTTATTAATTATTTTTTTCTATTTCTCCTCCATACAGATTTGGAAAACCAAACATGGGTGCTAAAGATGACTTTCATTTGAATACTTGGGACTTGGTTACTAAGAGAGAGAACTCAGAGAGTATAGTGTCTAAGAGTATTGCAAATATAGGTGAAATAAAAGTGTCATATTTACTTCAACCTTGTTTTATTTAATGTGTAATGGAAAGGAATGGAAATCAAGAGGAATGAAACATGAAACAATTTGAATTACTTAAAATCATACAAAAATGTGACAAAAGGAGAAAAATGGATACAATGACAAAAAAGTGTAATTAATCATCATAAGAATGAGGGAAATGGAGTAAAAACATGCTAACATAGATTTTTATGCAAATTTCATCTATTGAAAAAAACAAAATCTAAAGCTGAGAACAAATATAAATAACTTATAACCATATTCTAGAAAAGGGACGATAAGATGGTGATTTTATGAGGAAGGTTAGGTCCTATCCATGGTATTACACTAAAACTCATAAAAAGAAACCCATGAGGGTGCCAAAAAGTGTGTGTGTGTGTGTATATATATATATATATTATGAAAACAAATAATACTATAGTAAATCATGGGAAGACTAGGTACGATCCATAGTTTTACAATGCAACTAATGAGAAAAAGGGGAACCAAAAGACCAAAAGGAAGGACTAAGGTTTGTGAAAAGAGATAACTACTACATAGGGTGAGACCCATGTAAATGACCTAAAAAAACTGTTAGATAGATATTATATAGATAAAATGAAAATAAGGGAAGGATTATGAAATATACTTCTTGAGGAATTGTGTGTTGGTGGGATTTTTAAAGACATGACCTTCATTAGTTTGAAGGTGGTAGGTACTTGGACCAAGAATATCTTTGAGTAAATAGGTACCCCACCATTTTTGGGTATATTTACCTTATTTGTCATGATTTTAGTCTAATCTAAGGATGAGATCACCAAAATTATATGTGCAAATTTTAACACATTTGTTATGTTGTTTGGCAATATGGGACTTGTATTGGTGATTGTGATGTAAATAAAAAACATGATGTTCATCAAGAATATCAAGGGCATGAAAGTGAGCTTCACATAATTATTCATTAGGTATAATACCATGAAGATATATATGAAGATAGGGAAGCTCTACTTCTAAAATAAATATCAACTAAGAACCATAGATTAGAGAGAATGGTGTTGTCCTAGTGGTAATATGTATGCTAGTCTGATAGGCCCAAAGAGTAAGATAGAGATGAAGGTGCCAATTCATGTGGGTTTCACAAATTGATTTTTGAAGAATTGTTTTTGTGGCCTTAACTTATCCATTACATTGGAAATGATAAGGTGTGGAAAATTTGTGATTGATCTTAAATTTAGCACAAATTTGTTTGACATCCTTGTTTTTTAAATTATCACCATTATCAAAAATGATATTATGAGGGACACCAAAGTGGTATATGATTTGATTGAGAATAAATCTTGAAATGGTATTATTAGTGACATTAAGAAAGGGCATATCCTCAATCCATTTGGTAAAATATTTGATAGCGGTGATGATAAAGACATGCCCATCATGAGATCAATGTAATTTATTGATGAGATCTAATCCCCACATGGATAATAGCTAGGGAGATTTGATGATTATAATCTTGGCTGGAAGTGAATGAATTAGATCATCATGAAGCTAGCATGGGGTACACTTTTTAGTGAATTTAATTACATCCTTTTTAAGAGTGGGCCAAAATTAACCCATATTTAGGCATTTTCAAGTTGTATCATGTCTGTGATAGTGGCCAAAATAAATTCCCTCATGTGCTTGTTCAAGAATAGGAGAGATCTCATCTTGCATAACACAATGGAGAAATTTATATTCAATATTGTGATAATAAAGGATGTTATATCAAAATACATACTTAAAATCTTGTTTATGAATATGATTATTTTAAAGAGAGTTTAAGTTGAGAGGATAAGTTTGATGTTCCAAAAATTGAATGATGTCCTTATACCAAGGGTTTTGTTGAATAGTGATAACCTTGATATGGAAGATAAGAAAATTTTGTGGTTGAATTGAAGATGGATATTTATTATTTAGATAAGAAAAGTGGGATCAGAAATAATTTGGTGTGGATGAAAAGAGAAGTTAAAGAAGCAAGCGAATCAATAATATAATTTTGATCTCAAGAGATAGGGTTAATGGTAAAAGTAATGAAATCTTTGGCAAGAGTAGTTATAATTTTATGATATGTGATGAGATTTTCAATATTAAATTGGTAATAACCATTGAATTGGTAAGAAATAAGCAAATAATCACTTAAGTCATGCAGGTATTGGATATCCAAATCAAGAGTGGCTCTCATGCCTAAAATTAGAGCTTCATACTCAACCATATTATTAGTGATGTCAAAGTTTAAGTGAAAATATAAAGGAATGATTATGCCAAGAGGACTTGTAAGAAATAAAACTACCCTAACTCTTTGAATTAATTTAACACCATCAAAGTGAAGGTTTCAAGTATCCTCATGCAAGTTGACATTAATTTTAGGAAGTTCTTTGATAACTAGTTTTGGTTTAGTAGTATCAGGTAGGATAGTTGATTCATCAAGATTACTTGCTTCAAGATCAGTTTTTAAATAATGAAAGTAATCTTTAAGATAAATAACTTTAATAATACCTTTAATATAAAGAATATTATTGTTTGGGAGACTATCTTGAAGGTGATTGGTAGTTGGCATTGGAGCTACAACAAGTTAATCATCTATGACCTATCCTTTGACATTTTTTTGGGTTATAATTTATATATAAAATTCCATAAGAAGGGTCATACATTTACCAATTATATCTCTAGGAATAAAGGCTTTAGATAATAAGTGATTAAGTTGATTAGAATGAATGATGACATAAGTGGTCTAATAAAGCATGTAATGTCGAGGCTTTTTAGTTGTAAAATAGATGGTGAGGTGATTGTATTTAAATTTTTTATAATTTTTTTCATAATAAATGAGGCCTAGATTGATTTAATAGATGGCATACTCTCTTTTGGTATCATCTTGTTGGGAAAGAATTACCCCAATTGATATGGGTGTGAAATAATTATATAGGATCAAGGGTCAATCATTGGAAGGAAGACAAAGCATAGATAGGTGAAGCAATGAATCTTTCATGTTATCAGAGGATTTTTGACAAAGATCCATCCATTTTAAGGCATTACTTTATTATATAAGAGAATTTATAGATTGGATGAGATAATCCATTTTGGGGATGAATCATTTAATTGCCCCAATTTTACCTAAATAAGTACAAATGTATGAAATGGAATGAGGAATGGGAATGTTGATGATACCATTAATATTAGTAGGATCAACATAAATTATATAGAGAGAGACTAAAAATCCTAAAAAAAATTTAGATGTGACACCAAAGACACATTTGTAAGGATTTAATCTAACTTGATATTTGAGGAGATGATCAAAGATGATGGCAAGATCGAAAAGATGAGTCTTACAAATTTTAGACTTAGTGATGAGTTCATCCACATAGGTTTAAATAATTTGATGGATATGATCATGAAAGATGTGATTTATTACTTTTTGGTAAGTGGCTCCAACATTTTTGAGGTTGAAGGGCATTTTAACATAGCAATAGGTGCCCATTTCCATGGTGAAAGTGGTCTTATGTTGGTCCTTTGGGGCAATGTGAATTTGATTGTAACCTGAGAATCCATCCATAATAGATAACATTTCATAACCAGTTATGGAATTAACAAAGACATAAATTGAAGTTAAAGGGAAGTTGTCCTTAGGAAAAGAGAGATTAAGATTATAGAAATCAATGCAAATATGAATTAACATAGTGATCTTTTTCTAAATAAGAATTATGTTACCCATTCATAATAATCCATTAGTTTGATAACTTTATCATCAAGAAGTCTAATGATTTCCTTGTGACATAAGGTGGAATACTTGGGTGTAAATTTCCTTTGCTTTTGATGCACATGCTTGACATTAGGATAAGTAATGATGTTGTGCACCATAATTCTAGGGTTAATTCTAGGCATCTCCTCTTAGGACCAAGATAATATATCATGATATTTATCAAAAAATAATCTAAAGTTATCATATTTGGTAGGTGAGAGTTTCTGAGAAATTATAATTGGTCGAGGGCATGATGTAGTACCATATTAAATGTGAGTGGTTTCTTTGATAATCACAACATTTCCATCTTGGTAATGGTATTGTACATTAGTTAAATAATCAATTGGATTAGTTTCAGGATCGATGATAGAACTTAAGTGCTTAAAACAAGGGACCTTAGTTTTGAAATTTCCAAGATTGTGATGTTGCTAAGGAAGTTGAGTTTCTCAAGCATGAAGTATTTTAAGAAAAGATTCATCACTAGGCAAAGTGGGAAGAGGACCATAATACTAGACATCTACTTTGAGATCAAGAATTTTATTACCATGGTGATCATATTCATAATGTATCTGATGAACATCGATAGCCTTGGAATCAAGTGTAATCTTGGGATTAGGAGAAGTAGATGGATTAGATGGGATTGGTATATTATTAATTTATATGATGGGGGAATGATTAGATACAATGATGGGATCCATAGGTGGTAGATAGTATGAAATAATTTCTATAGGTTTAAAAGTTATGATTTGTTTTACCACCCAAGGAGTATCAAGAAGTGAAGAATTAATAGGAGGCACATAAGCTTTAGGATCTATGTCATGATCCATGAAAATGGTATGAACATCTTGATTAAAAGTATATATTTGAGCTAAGGTTTTTCAATAATGTTGAACATCCAAGTCTCAATACTGAGCTTGGGCCATAATATAATTATCATCATATGTTGGAGAGATTATACATGCTTGAGATTCAAAGGAAATTTTAAAAGGTGAAATCCCAATATTACTGAATGTACATGGAGACATGATGAGAGGATATTGAAATAATTTGGCCACTCAAAATTCATTTCAATTGAAGGCATTTTGGCTAAATAAGGCTCCTAAGCATTACATGGAGGGGAAAATTAGTAATCTCATCAATGAGAGGAATAATATGGTCATGAGTTAATAAAGGAGGAATCCAATCTGAGATATAAGGAGGTAACTTGGTAATATTGAAAGTATGATGCAAATCATTAGGTTCATCATCATCTAAATCAACAAGAGTGACTTGTAAATCAGGATTAATGTTGATGAACTCGGGTAAAGGAACATTATTGATCTTAGGAATGTTAAGAATGTGATACTAAGAGATGAGATTAGGGAATTGAATACTCTAAGGGTTGGGATAAGCCTCATGATTATATCATTTTCCATTATGTAGGAATTTAATGCCTTGGATATTGGAAAAAGCAATATCCCTCAATGTATGAGTTCATGGGTGGCCAAGGAGTATGTTATAAGATAAGAGTAAATCAAGGACATAAGCTTAGTTCAAATGGTCTTAGGTTTGATGGTTAGGGAAATCCAAATACAACTAAGTGAATTTTTATTAGTCTTATATAACCATGATATATGAGGTAGGTTTGCTTGAAATGACCTTGTTATACCCAAGTTGTTAGATAAGCCACAAAGATGTCACATTAATACCAGAGCCTTCATTAACTAGAAATTTATGAATAAGGGTAGTATTAATGGCTATTTTAATGAATAGTGATGGATCATCACCATGAAAATTAATTTCATCATTAATCATGTCTTCTTAAATGAATTCAATAGAAGGCTTGGAAGGACACATAATTTTAGTGGTATGCATGTTTGTAGGTCGAGGTTAAATAGAAAGAGGTTATTCATCTATAGGAGATGGATATTTTATTTCTTATAATTATTGTATGAGTATTTTATGATGATAAGGTGAAGTACAAACTAACTCCATAATTTGAATATTGTAAGGTATAGAGTTAAGTTATTCAAGAAAGTTCCAATGAGATTTAGAAGAAATAACACAATGTTTAGGAGGTAAGGTATATATTGAAGGAATAGAAGTGGTTAAGGGTTTGAAAGGAGGAGATGGTTCCTTAGGGGATTCAAAATGGATATTAGTGTTTTTATTATCTTTAAGTATTTTTTCCTCCAAACATGATTTCTTAGGCTTGGTAATAGGATCTTAGTGATCTAGCTTGTGATGATAATTGAGTTTAACGGTGTTAACATATTGAGAACTATTGTAATATTGGTCATAGTCAGCATCAACAGCATAAAAATACTTGGTGAGTTGTTAATTATTAGTGGTAAAAAATATTTTTGGCTATTTGAGGTAGAAGTTTTGGAAGCTTGTTGTTTTTGAGAAGTAGCAATGTACTCTTGATGACGAAGGTTGATCATAGCTTCATGATTAAATGAATCACCAAGAATATATGAGATAAAAAATTTAGTGAGTAATCTATAGGATTCATGGGAGTGACCAATATCAATGTGGAAATAAAAAAATTTATTAGGTTCATACTATTTAAGAGGATTATTAGGATAAGTAAAAGGTTTAGAGGGTGGTACAAATTGTTTTATTTACTGCACAGAGAGTGGTGTGTGAGAAGATGAAGGAATGTCAACTTTGGAACCTCCTTGTTTGGTTTGATGAGTAGTGCCAAAGATAGCATTAGTATATTTTTTTAAAGATCCTTTAAGAAGTTTATTATTATGTTCAAATTGTTTCATGAGAATGTCTTGACATTTAGCTTGGTCAAGAGCTTCATTAAGTGTTTAGGGAGCAAAGGTTTGAACATTATATTAAAGAGGAGTAAAATTAGTAATAAAGAGTTTAAAAAAATTATCATCAATCATTTTATTGTTGAATTTATAATCTAGAGATTTCCATCATTCTATAAAATCATGACCTAATTCAGTGAGGGATTGCTTAGCACTGATGAAGTGGCTAAGGCAATTTTTGGGAAGATCATTATGTTGAAACTCTTTAACTAAAGGATTGAAAAAGTCTTCAAGTTTCCAAATGGAATGTTGTGGAATTTGGTTATACCATTATAATACATTTCTAGTGAATGTTTTGACTAATATTGTAGTTATGGTGAAGGCATTAGTTTGGATCCACTCTTTGTAAAGATTGTTGAATGCTTTGAGAAATGAGGTAGGGTTTTTAGTCCCATCATACTTGATAGTTGGAGATATATTACCAATATGAATAGAAATAATGAATGGAGATAAAGGATAATTTTGAATATTTTGAAGAATTTTATTATTCATTATAGGTTGAGGAATAACATTGCCTGAAGCATCTCTAAGAGGTGGAGGAATATAATTTGGATTGGCTTGAGGATGGATAGCTAGAGGTTGATTAGCCATATTAATCAAATGATGTTGTAGTTTCATCATTTGAGAGGTGTTGGAAGTTTTCATTATGTTCATTTGTTGTATGACTTATGCAAGAAGTTGAGTTGTATCAATATGTGGGTTGGTGTTTAGAGGTGTACTCTCCAAATTAGTATTAGGGGGAGGGTTATTATAAGGTGGATTGTTATTAGTATTATTGATTAGACTTGTGTTAATTGTTCCCACATTAGTTTGAAGAGTTTGAAGATGAGAAGTGTCTTGATAGGTATATAAAGGGTCAAAACCATATACTTCATCTAAAGGTGTGATTTTCAACATGTTACAATTCAAGATGAAGAGGGGAAGAGGTGTCCTAAGAGTTATGATCTTAGGAGGAAAAGAGAGGGAGAAATGAACATCATGTCTAGTATTTAAATGGATTTAGTTTGTCAAAGAAGATTATGATAGGGGAATTCATGATTATTTGAGATAAATGAAGAAAATTTTAAATAAGATAATTAGAGAATTGATTCAAACAAACATGGAAAGTAGTAATAATACATAGTCGACTAGGTCAACCTAGTACTAAAAACATGGTCTAAAAATTAAGGAACATGAATACAGAGTCAAAAGGGTTGACCTAGTTCTATAACATGGGATAGAAAATAGGTAGAAAAATAATATAGATTCAATAGGGGTTGACCTATTACTATATCGTTTGAGGTAGGAAAGAATACCGTGTTGATAGGTTTGACTCAGTACTACAGGCAAGGGAAATAGAGTCTATAAGAGACCATGTCAAATAGAATGACTATATAGTAATAAAATAAAAAATTTTGAAAGTAATTTTGAAATAAATAATTGAAAAGAAACACACAATAAATTGGGTCAATGAGGATGTTCCAATTAAGGCACACAACACAAAACCTTGTAGTACTGCTAACCAATGCATGTTTTTTCAATACATCATACAATTGAGCAAAGAGCAAGGAGTCAACTTGGAATGTAAATGATAACTAAGTGGTCATCATAAATGTGGCTAGATTATTAGAGTATTATTTTAAGTTTGATGGGAAGTTGGTTGTAAGGAACTATAAATTAATCTATGGATGGTTTCAGGATGTTTAGGCTGAAAAGGATCTATGTTGGATATGGTACTAGCTTGGTATTGGGGCTTACCCCCTCACTTCACACACCATAGCTATAAGGGTATTGGGTGATTTTACATAATATAATATTAACTATGTGCTTATACTTGGCCAAAAAACCAAGTCAGATTCCCCCTTGGTGATGAAATCTAAGTAAGTAGGCCTTGGGTAGATAAATGTTTAAATGTGTTTTAAGATTATGTGATTTGGTAGTATGTGTATGAAAGAGAAAAATAGTTAAAATAAATGATATATTAAAAATAATACCTAATTATACTATGTAATCTATTTTAAACATACAAGTAATTAAAAGTGAAAGTGTGAATTAATTACTAACATATAAGTGTTAATTACAACTTTAAAACATAGTATAGTGTTGGTTTAGATGATAGTTTATGCATATATTATTGAATATATTTGATAGTGTCTCTACTATATTTTTAAATCAAGGTTCTGTTAAATAATTACATCAATAGTATCGACCTAATCTTATAGATAGAAGATAAAATACAAAAATAGGTCGATAGAGTGGACCTAGTTTGTTGTATATGGGTAGTTTTAAACACCAAAAAATATGAAAAATATAACAGTAATGATTAACATAAATGAAATATAAAGAGAGAAAGGAACCTTGGTGGGTTTTAAGATGTAAGGGAAAGTTATATTTCTATTGAAGTGCCTTGATTTTTACTTGTAAACTTTGCTAACTACATTGATTAGGATGACTTAGTTCTATAGTTTCCTATTTATTGAAACCTTTGAAGAATATTATGCCAATAATGTCAACCTAGTATGTTTTTTTGAATTATAGAAGTGTATTGTGTTGATAGAGTTGACCTAGTAGCCTATATAAAAGCCAAAACTTATATTGTGTTGATAAAGTTGACCTAGTAACTTGCATCTAATGAAGACCTAAACAAATAGAACAAATTTGTATTGATGTGACTATGTGTTAAACATATGCACATAAGTTAGAAACTATACTGGCACTATCAATCGGTTATCAAAAATATAGAAAAATAATAAATAAAATGATAAAATAATGAAAAACTTGAAATAAAACCTATAAGGTTTAAATTCATGTTGGGTTCAACAGAATGTATGCAATCAAAAATGCATCATGTCTATAAATAAATCCTAAATCAAAGAAGATAGATCATACTTACACTTTTGATTGGGGATACATTATATAATAAGGAACATGACCAATATGGGGATCTATTATACCCAATTAGGGGGATCTCTTACCATAATAAAAAAAATTAGGAAGGGTTCTAAAGCCTCTAGTCAATAAAAATCATGCAATAACCCTAGTTAGGCCTTATGTTTTCATATTTCACTAAAATAATAAGTAAATCAATAAATATAATCTAGTTATCACCAAATCTTGTGGCACAATATGGGGGTTAGTAAGCCAAAAGATTTCTCCACAAGACTAGATTATCCAAGTAGAAACCCTAAGCTAAGACTCCTCAAGTAGAATGGTGGAAGAGAGTATTGTAAGGAAGTACAAGTGAATAGTAACTCTTGTTCATTGGTAAATAATGATGAAATAAAGTTGTATATATAATCATATTTAACCCTAATCCCTTCCAAAAGTTTTAATCAATAGGGTTGACCTAGTTAACCTAGTAAATTATGGACAAAAAATCACTAAGTCACATACTAGGTTGGCCAAGAGTTGATCTATACCCTAAATGAATTTTACCCACAATAATATATGGTCAACCTATTCTACCTAGTACTATATACTATCAAAAATGGCTTAAGTTGAGGAAAAGAGGGATGAAAAGTGGGAAAAGGATAGAGGAGTATGCAAAATAGGAGTAATAGCTTAGGGGAATGTTTTAAGAGATGATTGAATTGGTAATAAATGGAAATAAGGGAAAAAAATTCTATGAATAACTAATGGTATACCCACCCATTTATTGGTGCACCCCTTAGGGAGTGCACTCAGAGAGATTGAGTCTTGATGGGTTCTTATAAGATAGAAAGCATCAATAATTGATAAAGTTGAAAATATTATGTGTATACATTTACAACTACTACTTTGGCCTAGATCCAATTCCTAAAGAGGTTAAATAAAAATAAATACTTATCAAATTTATAGAGGCCAATTATATAGACTCATATATCCTTGACTCATCTTCACATATGCCTCCTCTATAAATTTCTAATCATTTTACCATTTTAGCCAATGGCTCAAGAGAGTATTTGGCCCATGACACATTTCACATTACCAAGCTTCCACAAAACCCCAAGTCCTATGAAGACATAAATATAATCCACCTTTCATGGAATGGAAATGAAAAGGAAAAAGTAAACCTCATAGTCCAACTCCTCTCATTTTCACATTGACCATTAGCCTAGAAGAGGATCCACTTGACAATGATTAATCCTAGTTATACAATGACAAATTTACTAATTGATAAAAAAATGGAAAATATCCCATCCCTAATAGGATCATGGAGACCTAAGCCTATGAAGGTGTAGGCCTCAAGGTAAATCAATTGAGTACTCTTGAGCCAATTTCTATGATTAGAGTTCAAAGGAACTTATGTTCTTAGATTTAAACTGTTTGAGGGTGACCCCATATACCTTATTCATTTTCTAACACTAATGCCTAGTGATGATGATGTCAGTAGTGAAGTCAGAGTCTGATCATATCATTTATGAATACCTTAGCAATATCAACCTATTTTAACTTGCACACCATTTATACCATTACCATAGTAATCTAACATAATCCACTTCCCCTTTATCATCCTTAACTTATAGACTAATACCAACAAGAATCCACTAGTGCATGTAGATAAGTTTGATAATGATGGGGCATTTTGTGATTTTATAGGTCTTAAGAGACAATATTCTATTGGGAGATCACAAACAATGGTTCTCTATCAAACTAGATCTTGTAACATATTTTGGAGAATGGGTGAACAACCTTAGCCAAAAATAAAAGAATAAAACATTGAGGTCCCAAAGTGAAAACCTCTTTGAGGCACTTTTGGACTAGGTTAAAAGTAAAGAGAAAGGGTAGTCTTTTGGTGAAAAACTATTCCAAGAACCATTAGATGGGGGTGTTCACTTTTTTTCAAATGAAGCTTAGGAGACCAACAATGATGAACTTACCTTTGGGTCTGATTTTAGTTCAAAATAACACCATCCCTTTCATTGAATTGCCCAAGAATTTTCTATAGTATTTATGACATGGCCATCATTTCCATTAAGATATTCAGACTCATCATGTTTAGGAGAACTTGAAGAACCATTCTAACTAAAGGAATTTATAGTTATAGGCTAATTCACATCATTTCCAATGATTTTATAATATGGCTCAACTCTTCTCATAGAAGATACTACAAACATCAATATCAAGACTATAGAGGAACAAAAATTTATCAAATTAGGCATGTCCATCACTAAGGAGGAATGTGAAGTCTTTACAACCCTTCTGAGGGAATTTGTTTTCATATTTTCTTAGGCCTATTCAAACATGCCAATTTTTTATTCCACCTTAGTTGTACACTGACTTGTTTTGCATCCTAATGCCATACCTGCGAAGAAAAAATTATGTAAGATGAATCCTCATATTATTATATTAGTTAAGAAATAGTTGGAAAAACTATTGTAAGTAAGATGCATTATACCGATCGACTATTTAGAGTGTATCTCAAATGTTGTACATATTAGTAAAAATCTTGAAGGAATTAGAATCGACACTAATTTCAAAAACATAAACAAGGCTTTCCTTAAGGATGGATTTCTTCTACTAAATATCGACATGATATTTAACTCCATAGATGGGTATGAAATGCTTTCACTTATGGATAGATTTTTAGAGTATAATTAAATTAGGATCACACCAAAAGGTAAACACTAGACAATGTTCACTATTCCTTAGGGAATGTTTTGTTATCAAGTTATGCCATTTAGCCACAAGAATGCAAGGGCCATATAAAAAAGATCCATGATCATCATATTTCATGATATGATGCATGACATTGTTGAAGACTATATTCATGGAATATTGGGTAAATCAAAGACCCATGTTGATCATCCAACTGTACTACAAAGAATATTTGAGAGGCTTTATGAATACAAGGTTAGATTCAATCCCAAGAAGTCCATATTTGGTGTCACTTCAGGAAAATTATTAGGCTTCATTATCTCTCATCGAGGCATTGAATTTGATGTTTCCAAATCACAAGCCATTACTGAGATGTTATCACCTTCTAATTTGAAGCAACTCCATAGTTTACAAGGGAATACTCAATCTTTCAGGTGATTCATTTCATAATTAGCCAAAAAGTTCCATACTTTTATTTACTAAATAAGGGTATCACATTTCATTGGGATGAATAATTCCATCAAACATTCCCACATCTAAAGGAATACCTTGCCAATCCACATGTTTTATTATTGTTGATTCTAGTAAAGCCATTTCTAATGTACTTATTCATAATTGAGAAAGACCTAGGGGCACTTCTAGCTCAACATGATGAAAATGGAAAGGAATATGTTGTGTATTATCTAAATTGTATAATAGTCACAAATGAACACAACTATACATAAATATAATAATCTTATTTAACTATGGTCTTTACAACCCAAAAACTATGGCTCTACATGCTTAACAACAAGACCATGGTTATTTCCAAAGTAGATCCACTCAAGTATATACTATCCAAGATAACTTTACAAGGCCACATGGTTAAATAGATCATGCTTTTGAGTGAGTTTAAGATCAATTATGTCAATAAAAAATCCATAAAGGGACAAGTACTTACAAATTATCTTACTAAATCTCTCTTTATAAATACCTAACCCATCACTTTTCAATTAGAAAATGACTCCACTATGATCATCATAGAAACACATCTTAAGGAGTAGTACTAAATTTTTTATTTTAATAGATCATTCACATCACATGGATTGGGTGTAGTCCTATTATTTATTACACCATAGGGGTATATTATCCATAGATCATTATGTATCAACTTTCCTTATACTAAAAACATGGTTGAATATGAAGTACTTGTTTCAAGGATTCATCAAGCAATACAATGAAATATTCATCATCTCATAATTTATAGTTTTTCTCAGTTCATCATCAATTAGGTTACAAACTAATTTCATACCAAAAATGATAAGATGGTGCCATACAAAGACATTTTGGACACTCTTAAATATAAGATTAACAATATATAGTTTGAAAACATACCCAGGGATATTAATAGGACAATGGATGCTATGGCCATGACTAGTTCTTTGATCCATCACATATACAAGGCAAAAGAATATCAATTCCTCATTAAAAATATTATAACACCTTTTCATGAACCTTTAACTATTATAATGATATGTTATATTGTTCATCCAAACTCTATATCTTATTTAGACATCTTTAACTACTTTCATAACCATATCATGCTACCCAACCTATAATGCAAAAAACTAAATTCCTTTAAACACTAATCCTCACATTATACCTTGCTTAGTCTGACCCTTTACCATTTTAAATTTTATATAACTCTAATTTTTTGTTTAAATTTGATATAAAAAACATTATCATTACATGAATTTCATGGAGCATGTGGAGCCAACACTATTGGGGCCTTTCTATACAAAAATCTCTAACATACTAGCTACTATTAGCCATCTATGGAAGAAGATACAACTATCTATGTCAAAAGGTGTGACAAGTGTCAAAAACATGCTAATTTAATTCATACCCCAACCAAAACATTAAAATTAATGCTTACACCATGACCATTTTCAACATGGGGACTTGATCTCATTGGTAAGATTAACCCTTTCTCATGTGATGGCCATAAAAACATCCTTACCACTACTAAATATTTCACTAAGTTGGTTGAATCTATACCCCTCACTTACATGACTCAAAAACATATTTCCAAGTTCATCTTCGATCATCTCATATACTGCTATGGTATCCCATCTAGCATTATATCTGATAATTGTAAATCATTTAAGAATAAAGATGCCAAAATGCTTTATGTTGACTACAATATCACCCAACATTTTTCTACCACTTATTACCCACAAGGTAATGGCCAAGAAAAGGCATCCAATAAAACCATTATCAACATCCTTAAAAATATTTTTGATGATGGCAAGCCATAATTGGCAACTTAAAATCTTCCATGCCCTCTAGACATATTAAACTAATTACCACACTCTAATTGGATCCATTCCATATTCCCTAGTCTATGACACTAAGGCCATTCTTTCTATCGAGGTTGAATTACCTTTTATGTGTATCTCATTGAAACATGTCCTGGATTATGAATATTATAGCATAGATTACCTATAAGAGCTAGAGTTACATGATGATAAATGCATTTGCACTATCAATAGCCTTTAATCATACAAAAAAAGACTCTATGGCTAATATAACCAATGAGTAAAACACAGAGAGTTTTATATTAGTGATCTCATTCTCAAATAAAACCAAAAGAACACCATGGTTGAGAAGAAGAAAAAGGGAAAGTTCAAACCTAATTGGATAGGCCTATATGTCATTATTGAAAATTATGGTTTTTAAGCATACAATCTCACTACACTAGATAGAGATGAAATTGATGAGATGATGAACATCATACACCTAAATCATTATTTCACTTGAGAGACCTAAAGTATTATCTATGAGGGATATTTGCATTGTACTATATAATCATCTTATTTTTACCATATCATATACCATTCTACCATACCTTCCCTATTGAACAAATTTATTTTTACCCTCCCTACCCATCCCATTGACCTTGGTTCCATCCATTTGTTATTTAGGCACCTTTATCAAGGGTATTCAGATGAAGTTTCAACAATTTATTCAATATTCTAGACATAGGTAGTATCTTGGACTAGTATGATAATAGTTTGGTAGTTGCATCTTTTATTTTTTATTTCATTTCATTATGAGTGTTATTGATTATAACCACCTTTAGGAAAATTTGTTTCCCACTCTATACTACTAATTATAACCACAATTGGAAAAATTAGAATAATTGACCTATGCCATTGTTTCATAATTATAAGTGCCTATGTAAAAAATAGGAATAACACCTCTATCATGTCTTGTTGCATCAATTTTCCACTCCTATGCTATGCTATGTCATTTACCTAAATTCATGAACTTATTGATACCAAGTCAAATTCCTCTATTGTAAGGTGGAACTACAATGACTTGAGGTCCTAATAAGACTATGTAGGCAATGTTTGATTCACATTGAAGTCACCTCAATCACCCTCTTACCATGTGCTCACCATTTTATGAATTGGACCATTTAGTATCTTGTAATTATTAATAAAGTTGAGATGCATAGAGAATTCTAAAAACATTTGAAAAAGACCTATAAAATTCTAAAAATCATGAAATCATGAAAATTGAATTAGAATTTACATGAAAGATATAAATCTATCAAAAATGTCAGGATGGGCCATCTTCTTTGTTCAATTTATTTATAAGACCACCTTGGTCATTTTCCTCCTATCTCTAGGAGAATTAAATTGACCTAAGGTTATAGGAAAATTACATTGACTTGAGGTTCATACAGACTATGTAGGTAGCATTTGAATATATGGGGTATCTTAGATTAGCTCAGTCACACCTTATTTTATTTATCAACCACTTTTTTACTTAAGCATCTTGGGACCCCTAACTATTTCATAAGTAACCACTTATCCTTTATTTTTCCCATCCTTATTGGCCTTAGTCTTATGATCTTACCACTTTATGAGTTTATATGGTGCACATTATGTATTTAACTTTGATACATTAATGATCTCTAGGATTCATCTTACGCTCTCACCATTTTACAAGTATTCTCTATTTCAAATTCCCTCACCATTTTGTGAGACATTCCCACATTCCTCTATAATACAATCATGTTTTTCTCAATCATCATTTTATCCTATCCCATATATAGGGAGAAATAAATTTAGCTTGAAGTTCATATTGGATCTTACATCCATGGAACTATGTAGGCACCATCCATTTGCCTTTTGTATCTAGAGTTAGCTCAACTACCTCTTCCTTTTATTTTATTTCCCCCATTTTTTTGGTTTGTCTCATTATCTCTTATAGCTTAGGGGTAGTGCCTATCATCTTGTTTGTGTCATTGTTTCCCTATATCCTAGGGGAAAAATTGTGCCATTATTCTTGCATTGTTATACTTGGGTCATTATTGTCTAGCTTAGGGGTTACCTTGTCACCAAGAGTAACACCTATATTACACATGCATGCAAAATTTGTCTTCTTTTTGCACTTACATTGTGACTAACCATTATTTGTGTTTATTTTATTTTTTTATCATTGTTGTGTCTATCATTTATGTTTCTTGGTGTTTTATTGTGCTTTGTTTTTGTTTATTGGTTTTTAGTCTTCTTATTTGTTTGTTTGTTTGTTTATTTAATTTCAATGGTGTGCCTTGACATATTATATCTATATTCATTAGTTGATTCATTTTGAATTATAATTAAGTCCATCAATGTTCATATGTTAATATTATCATCATGGTTTTTATCATTGGTGCATTATTTTCAATTATTTATTGGATTGTGCATTAGTCCTTATGCATATTTTGGATAAGTTATCATGGTGTTTTATATCATGATACATACCATCATGTGATATAACAAAAATTATCTTAGGTAATCTTACAAGTAATGATGTCATGATGATTCTCCTTAGTCACTAAAAAAAATCCCAATCTATCCAAATCATTTCCTAAATACAGAGTAATTAAATCATGAATGAATTTTAATCCTTACTAGTTAGGATGTGTATCTCCATCCTAACAAGTAGCCTAAATTCATGCTTATCCTCTGTACCAACTTAATCTTACTCCATGAGTATGGATTATGTACATAATCCCCCTTTTCCAATTTTCCATATTTTTCCAAACTTAAGTACCAATGATTATAACCACCTTAAGGAAAATCATTATGTTTTAACCTATCTAGATGTGAATGGTTATAACTACCTTTGAGAAAATCATTATATCTATCAACCCAATTGGGGTATGTTTTCATTTTGATAATGATTATAAAAACCTTTGGGAAAATCATTATATTTTTATCTTTTCCTTTTTCTAATGATTATAACCACCTTTGGGCAAATCATTATGTTTTTGCCTCACTTTATCGATGATTATAACTACCTTTGGGCAAATCATCATTTTTATCTAACCAACTGGGGAATCTCACTATGCCACTAATTATAACCAACTTTGGGCAAATCAGTATTTTTTACCCCCTTTACCATTGGGTCCCATCATTTTCCTTCTTTTGAGGGACTGGTCATCATCTTTCTTTTCCACCCACTCACTTGAGGGGGCATTTAGGGCTCATCCATCACATATTGGGGCATTAGGATTTAAATACCTTTTCATGATTCAATAAGATGTTACTATTCCTATAGCTTGTAATTACTTACCAAATAGGGGGAAACTATAGACACCCCATTATGGCCACAACTAGCTTCCAACTAGACTTCAGACTGATTTCTACCAAACATTGTAAATTAATATTAGGAATCATTGAACATCCCAATTTCATTTGAATTATATTAATTAATGATCATAGTCATGTTGAGGCATCCCCATTTTGTTTATTCTATTATATGCAATAATAAAATCTCATGAATTCATCCTCATTCACCTTGAGACCTAACAATTAGAATTTTGTTTCATTAAGTAAGGCATTTGAACAATTCTTAAAATAACTAAAATGCTAATCAAAATATATCAGTTATTTACCCTAGATTAAATGCTTAGCTAAATTATCCATTTTTAATTAATGAATATATAAAAATCTAAATTCAAAAATTCAAAGTATCAAGCCTTTTAGTCATTGTCTTTATGAGTTGTCAAACTTTGACAAATATCTAAAAATATATAATTTGAGAGACATACATATTAATTAAAAATAATAATTACATGAAATCTTTTTAACTCAATTGGATTTAGCCTCAACTTAGTTAGGGTTAGTTTGAACTCATTATATTTTAAAACACAACCTTAACTCACTTTGGGCATGGGTTAACTTTGGAGGCTATAAATACATGACCATACCTATTGATCAAGAAGCTATATTAGTGAAATGTTATTATGTAAAAATAACTCCAAGAAGAATTTATAGTAGTGATACCATGCCAAATTCATAATCCAAGCTAAGCCAACTATCCAAACCAAGATTCTAAGGAGAGGCGGATCAAATGGAGCTCCATTGATAAAGATTTATTGATGCTTATAGCCAAGCAAGCCACTTCAACAAGCCATTTTGGAGCTACAAGTAAGGTAAAAGGATGAATTTTTTTGTTTTATATTTGTTTTTAATTGTATGCTTGTTACATATGATCTCCATATTGTCTAGGATAGAGTTGTTAGTGTTTAGTATGTTTATTTTGAATTTATTTTCTTGATTAATACTATACTAATCTCCCCCTTATGGATTCCTTGTTCACAATTCTCCCCTAATTTTTTGTCTTGTGCGTGAAAAATGGTGAAATATGTCAAAAAATACAATAATGGCCTAGCTTTCAACTTGGAAAATAGAGATCTTGGGTTAATCCTTCATTTGTTTATACCTATATATGTGTTATCCCTATGACTGATATAGAAATAGGATAAAATGGGGAAGCATTTGATCACTTAAGTGCTTGATAGAATGATTTTGATAAGTTTCTTTGGTCTCTTTAGGTATTTTATAGGTGAGAAATGAATGAAGGTTGATATTATGATTATACCAATCCTCTTAGAGAATATCTCACTTTAAATCACTTAGGCTAACCTTTAGGATATGTTTCATTTTTAAATTATATGACTTTAGATAACTAGACACTTACATCATGTAAGGACATTTATGTTAAAACAAGGGTATGACTAGGACACATGTGTTTGGGAAGATGGAAAATGGGTGCATGTCTAAAATCTGCAAAGATAGAAGATAAGCATGTTTACAATATTCTAGGCAAGATAAAGGTTCTGAGTCATCATAATATATAGGTTAGACTAGGAGATAAGCAATTAGGCATAGAGAGATAGTATATGTGAGACTTTTATAAGTAGGAAAAATTATATAATTGAAAGGGAAAAAACAAGGTATGTATTTTCCAAGTGTACAAGACTAAGGTTATATATAATTCATAATTATCATCTACATTTTCCCCCATTTAATCTAGTAATGAAATTATTGGTTTAAAGGAGAAATAATACATACATGGGTGTGTATAACACACCTTGCCTTTACGTGATCCCAACTTTAGTGCCTTGCTAGTGATTGACCTAAAACCAACAACATGGTAAAATATATAATAATTGAATATAATCTAAAATTAAAATTATTTAAATGATTTAAATTGAAAGAGAGTAAGGTATAAGAGTACATCTATGTATTGATGCAACCATCTTACCTTTTGGAAATTCAATTTGAAAGATGTATCATTATGAATCAATGAAATTGATATTAGGACAAATATAAATCTAGAACATGAATATATAATGGGAGAGAGAGAAAGGATGAAAGAGAGAGAGATAAATATTGAGAGAGAGATACAAAAAGAGAGAAGAGGGAACATGCCCCAACCTTGGATAAACGGTAGATTTCCACTTATAAATTGAGACTCCTCTCTATATATCTAAGAAGAAAGAGAGAGAGAGAGATGAGGGTACATTTCCCCAACCTTAGAGAAAAGGTGGATTAACACATGGTAGTTGAGATTAGCTCAACTATGTAACTTAATCATAGTTATAGCCTAGTGAGTATGAGTGAACTAAGTCAACTCACACTTTTAAACTAGTGAGGATAGATGATGTAATCAAGTCCAACCTCTAAACTTGAAAAGATTGAGTAATTTTATCACCTCAACCATACCAAAAAGTGAACCAACTACTGAAATAGATTGGCTCAATATAGTCCATAAAAGTCTAACCTAGTGGGTAATGATAGTTCATATAAGTATTTTAAATCTAAAACTAATTTGGATTTTACAATATTAGATATGAACTACATATCATATATACTAAAACCATGTATAAAAATGGTAGCAATGTATACAATTCTACCACAAATGTGTATCTAAATCATATAACTTATTCAATTTAGTAAATTTTAAAACTATGTAAGTGTGGAGAACATATTTCTAAATCATTCCCCCACTATATATGGAGAAATATGAAAAGTAATATAAGTTCCAATGTGGAGGACATGTTTCTAAAACATGCCCCCACTTTAATCTAGGTATGTTATGTACTAAATAAGTGTGGATAACATGTTTCCAAAACATGCCCCCACTATATATCTAAAACTATAAACAATGTGAAAGTCATGCCTCTATGGAATATCCCCATTAATATTCCACCCCGCAAACCCCCCACCCACTTTTTAAGGTGAGGGAAGTAGAAATTGGTAGTTATCTTACTTCAAAAGGATAAGATAACCATGTAAACTATGAAAGTACTATGTAGCATATACAAGGAACATGTCTAAGTAAATATATCATTGAAAAATTCAAAATGTGATCACACTAAGCCCTAAGATGTATGATGTGAATCATGAAAACTTATAAATAGTAACAGTACAAGATCAACAAATAATCAAGCTATTTTAACCTTTTAGAGTTTCACTTAGTGTAAATAATGGGTTTTATTAAAGGGCTTAATAGACTAAATCAAGGAAATAATATGCATAAAATAACCACTAATTTGTTATATATTTGAATAGATTTAACTTTTTAAAAATAGTAATAAATATGTGAAAATAAAGACTCATCTATAAAACACCTTATATGGATGATCTGAGTGATGAAAACTAAGATAAATAGGTCTGAGTGTCATCAACTAGATCCCTATACCAGAACCCATCTTAGACAGTAGCATCAAATTTGGATAGACGCACCATATGGTTTTAGTGTCTTGGTAATGGCATTAATGTCCTCTATATATGACTACTTCAAACTTTTGGGTGTATCTATATCTATTTTTTTGGGTTCTATTCCTACGTGTAGGAAGTCTAAAACTCTATATTATGCCTAAATAATTGATTTTATGATGCAAACCCTAATCCTCATTATAAGTAAGGCATGAGATGAAAAGTGTGTTTCTTAGTAGGATAGTCTAAACATCCTCAACACCCCTCTTTGAAGAGAGTTGCCTACATAACAATACTCTAAGAAGGGATCAAGTTTGATGTAGTTCTCCTCAATAAAGTGTTTTTGCAAGTGAATTGATGCTAGAATGATGGTGGTCTTGAGTGCCTTGAGTGTGATTGATATTGGAAATCTTGAAAATTTGAGCCTACGAGAGTTATAGATGGTAGTATGTATAAGTAGGGAAGAATAGGGTTAATAACCATGATTTCAATTAGCTTGTTTTGTGTTTAAATAGGTATTTTGCATTTAATTTAAATATAGTGGATAGAGGGATAAAATTAATGTGTTTAGAGTGTTTTGTTTCTTTTTTTTATAATAAAATATGTTTAGGCTGACCTTAAGAGGGTTTCACTTTTAAAAATATATTCGATCAGGAAATATAGGGTAAAGGACACAGGTACCATTTTGGGGACACTAGCACCACATGGATATAGTGTCTTTAATGTGGCACTAATATCTAACTGGTAGAATGCTAGGCATAAAGGGCCAAGATTAGGAAATGAGGATCTAAGACTGCATTTAACCTAGATAAGAATGCCTATGGCCCACACAAAACTTGGAAAAGTGTGATAATAGGCTCTAGGATAGGTCTAGGTCTAAGTTAGGAATAAATAGTCTTAAGTATCACTCTTAAAAATAAAAATACCCCTTTTAGGTGATTAAATCTCCCCCTATATTTATTCTATAAATTCAATAGAGCTAAATGACTAATATAAAGGAAAAAGAATCATACCTAGACTTACCTACAAAGTTAAGTCCATGAAGTTAAGTTTGTGTATGTGAATTTAGGTCTGTGCATGTGAATCATGATCCAATGCATGACCTAAAAATGAAACATTCATAAATTAGTCCTTAAATAAGAGATATCAAAACCAAAATATTATGGTGAGTAAAGAAGTACAAATGAGTAAAGTGATGGGAAAGAGGAAAGGAATGAATACACCTCATTGGGTATGTGAACCAATGGATGAACTTGGTAACAACCTATGTGTGAAAATTTATATAGTGATAAATTGTTGAATAGATTATATTGAGATAATAAATTTATCAATCCTCATGTGTGGGTGGCTCAAGAACTCAATATATTTTTGACTCCATCATTACCCACCCCTACTTGGTGGATCATGACCTATGAATGGCTTGGATTAGACTGATAATGTGTCCAAACCTCTCATATGGGTGGATCAAGAACTCAATTAGGATATGAATCCAATAATTTCCACCTATGTGTATTAGATTAATCTAAAAATTAACTATGTAAAGTTTTGTAAATGTCTAATGATGTATATTGGCTCTGTGGCCACTCAAGTACAATAGGTGACTCTAGGCCACTCAAGAATGCCAAAAAATATAGATAGAATAAGGAATTAAATTGGTGACAACATGTAATGTTATTTAAATTGTATAAATCATAGATAATGTCATGGAATTTATCATTCCATCTAATCCATTAATGTGTAACCAAGCATATGGAAATAATGTGTCATGCACATGCCCCCAATCTGATATCTAAGTATAATGATTTTATATTGAGTTTTAATAATTGTATCTGAGTATCTAAATAAAATGTGGGAATTATCATGTCATACATGATACCCCTAATATGAGCAATATATATGAATATGAGCTGAACTAGTGTGAATTTGAGCCAAATATGAGCATAACTATCAAACTTTTAACTAGATCTATGCAAACCTGTACTATACCTGATGTACTATTCTAGCCAATCTAAGTTATCTTAAAACTAAGGATACTAGATATTAGTGCCACATATTATAAAATAGATCCATGTGGTGTTTGTATCCCTATTTGGATGCTAATGTCTATCTAGTCTAAAATTTGTGTAACTGTACTACTTTTTAAGTCACTATTTTTTGCTATTTTTTCCTATGTTTGATTTTGTAAAACTAAGCCTCTGTGTTGAAAAATATTCTATTAATGTAATATATGAGCTTGATATCTATGAAAAACCCCTATGAATTCCCCCTCTTTTGAGGGTAGTTGTTGAACCTGTGCAAGAACTGTCCTCAAAATAAAAAGTTTAAAATTTTGTGTTATTCAGAGATTATATGATAACTATGTGATAATACAATATAATGTGCAAAGATAAAATAAAAATGTAATATAATTTGAGCATAATAATGTATTTAAGTATTCATTTTATGTCTAATATTACACAAGGGTGTCAAGATAGATGTAATCAATGTATATATCATCAAATATGAGTAGAATTGAGTAGTTACCTAGGGGGGTGGGGCATGATGTCTATCATGACACCCAAGTAGGAAGGATATATTCATGAGGTCCCTCATGACATAAAAAATTGGTGTGTGTAAAAATAAAAGGAAAATTTCATGAACATGATTCATAAAAAAACATACATATAAAACACATGAGGCACATAAAATAGGCTAATGGGACATAATATAAGGTACATGGGCACATGTCACTAAATCTAAGAAAATAAGTCATACAATGACATGGTTAAATGTATACTTATTAAAATAAAAAAAAAGTTGGATTATATCCACATAAGACATGTTAAAATGTATGTATACATAATTAGGCAAGTGCACATAATGACATGGGTAAATGTCAAAATCATATATACTATTAATAGAAGTGGTGTAGAGCCAAATAATAATGGCATATTCAAATTCTCTCAAATATAATCATATAAATACAATAAAGTCTAAACTATGAAAGCTATAAATGAGAGCATGCATTAAATTAGTACAAATCTATTGAAGATCTAGGATGTATATATGTTGAGCCTAAATTAGTGATAGTCAGCAAAACAAATCTAAAAATGAGTAGTAATGATCAATATCAAGATATAACAATGGTAAAATTGGGATGTAGAGTATATAAGGATAGAACCTAATAATATAAAGTATGTATTAGATGCCCCAAATTAGGAGAATATCTCAAATGAATAACCATGAATTAGTGTATATTCCCCCAGTGGGTATATGATATCAATTTTGGATCAGTGTAGTGGACCTGAGTCCTATAAGAAATATGCAATAACTTAAAAAGAAAAAGTGAATCATGTAGTATGATAAAAATAATTATACTAAGATATCTATCATATGTAATATCTAACAAATATAAGAAATGTAAACACAACAATGCTTACAATCTATAATTTGGTGTTTTTGACATGTTATATTATTTTTGTATTTTCTATATAATAATATATGTATAAGTAACATGAAAATGAACTATATATAAGGAAAAAGAGAGAAGGAAATTATATCTAAGTAAATTCTGAAAATATAAATGAAATAGTATACAAGTAAAGTTCAATATCTCTATATACCCAAGAGCACATCCATAGAATGTGGATAATCAAATAGTGGAACTAATGGGATATCATCTAGTGTTGGATATTAGATTTATCCAAACTCAAATTAGTTATCATTATCATGTTTTTTGTACCAATCTATATGTATCATTGGAGCCTTATCCTTTGCATGAGTATGGAGTCTATGCATCTAAATGGTGTGTTACTCAACTATGTAAGATGCCTGTCACTTGGTCCTAGGTTAAACCATATGATACCACAAAGTATCTATGTGAAACCTATTGTTATTATCTATTTCATCATGTAATATGTGAACCATGTGTCCACAAAGAGTGAATGTTAATCATCCATCTGATTGATCAATTATAACATCCATCACCTAAAACCATGTAATAACAAGTATAACCTATAACTAAGTGGCCCTACTCATAATAAATAATAATGTATTGGTCACCTTAGGGACACATGTAACTAGTAGTGTAATACATACAATGTAATATTGATAAAGTATAGCATGTTGTAACTCACTCTATTGATAACCAATGTGGTGTAAAATGCCAAAGTGCAAGTGTTTGGATTAGAATCCTCATCTATAGACCCATGGGGAATGTATCTATATATATATATATATATATATATGTATGTATATATATATATATACATATGTATATATATGTATATATATATATGTATGTATATATGTATATATATACATATACATATATATATATATATATATATGTATGTATATATATATATATATGTATATATATATATATATATATACTTATATATAAATGTATGTATATATATATGTATGTATATATATATATATATACATGTATATATATACATATATATATATGTATATATACATATATACATACATACAGATATATATATACATATATACATAGATATGTATATATGTGTGTATATATATATATATGTATATATATATATATATATATATATATATATATATATATATATATATACATATATATATACTCTGTGTGTGTGTGTGTGTGTGTGTGTGTGTGTATATATAATGGATAATTCCATGAATGTCTATGTTGGTGATGAATTTTTCATGGTGCTTGTATCTATGAAAGAGATCATATCTATGGAGGTTTTCATGCCTGGGGGTGGAGGTTGTATGATCTATATAACTCCCTTAGCCTCAAATCTATTTAATATGTGTTATAATGTTGAACATGTGTTGGTATCATATCCTGTAAGTTTTTGAAAGTGGAAAAAGGGTTTCCCTCCTTCTAGTGATAATCTATTGACCGATCTGCTATAGACTATGGGTAATATAATTAATCCTCTATCAATTAGTATTTATAAGATCTGGTGCAATCTGTCTTATGAAATCCATGCTTGAATCTTTATGATTAAATCTATATCCATGGACATAACCATAGCTATTGAATGGATCAAAGGATGTGTTATTGATTGTAGCTAAGTATGAGAACCTGTAGTTATAGGATCTTGAATAAGTGGTGTTATTGGTGTAGGGATAGGTATAAGTGAATTATAATCATATTTTTACTCTTATGGGCCTATTTGTGAAAAATGCAATCCAGATAAATAATCATTGATATCAATATGTGTTTAATCCTCCTCTGTAGTGGCTTGCAAATATGTGTCAAATTTATGAATGTAAGCCTCTTATAAATTAGTAATTCATGGTAGATTTATTTTATTAATCTCATCATCTACCCTAGGTGGGGATGTATATACTATGGGAGGTTGTTCCTTTATCATTGGTAATGGTAACTATGTTGTAAAAATATTTGGAGGAAGTATATGAATAGTCTTGATAAATTCCCCCACCTTAGATATATGCATATTATCAATGGGAATATTTTGTGGTGGGGATTTTATGAGAACATGCGGTTCCCCATATGAATATGTATGTGAGGTAGGAGGCTTAGTGAGTATGCAATATCTAAATGTCTAATTATTTACTAGACATGTGTATATGTATATTTTATGTAAAAACTTGATGCATCAATGGAGAGTAGAGACTAAAGCCTCCATAACATGTATCCAAGGTCTCTTGAGTATAAATTTATAGTGAAAATTATTTTCCATCACCTAAAAGTGTGTATGTAATGTTTTTATCCCCATCGTAATGTCCAATGTAATAGAACCTAATGTATCTCTAGGAATGTCATCAAACCCTCAAATATTATTATATGTATTTTGAATAGATACTATATTAACCCCCATTATTTATATAAATGTGAGGTTATATATGTTCATTCCCAAACCATTATCAATTAAAACTCATTTAATAATTACATTATTTATTTGAGCCTAAATTAAAAGTTTTTTTTTTTGAGTAATTACTGATGGTGAAGGCAAGTCTTCATTAGATAAATATATCACATCCTCAACATCCTTGATGGTGTTCATGATGTATGAAAAATAATATGGCTAGGTATCACAAGGCATAGGTTTATGATTAAGTGTTTAGTAAATAATATCCTTGAATATTGTCTTTTTGAAGTAATTCTAATATAGATATCTTGGTTGGTGTATTTTTTAACTAATCCACTATATCAAATTCTCTTTTTTGATCTCTAGGTCCCATTTTAGTGTGATAGGGATGAGGAGGGATGGTAATATTATGTTTCTCCTATATAATCTAAAGAGTTACCCTATTATACCTAGTGACATCTTGAACTATAATATCTACTATTTTCTAGGGTTGAATAGTAGAGGTAGGATGGAAGCGTAGATAATCAAGTGATTTAGGTGGAGGCAGAACAAAGGAGTCCTTTGATTCCTCTTTCATCTAGTAGGAACTAGAGGTAACTCAAAATGAGCCATGTAGAAATGATCCTCATAAAAATGGGACTCACATGAGAGAGGACTAATGTGTAAAATAAGCTTAGATCTAATAGAATCCATGATAGGAGTGACATACATGTGTAATTTTCTACTAATAACTAGTAATAAACATACTAAGTGTACAATTATTTATACCATGGAGTAGAAAATGGATTTCATCATGGTAATCTTGGGAATAAGATGTAAATTAAGACTAAGTAAATTCTAGAAATTTAAACCCTAGGGTAATTTAGGTTAGGGTTTGGAATAATGTCTAAATTAAGTTGGGTTAACCAAATGTTTTAACCTTTTAGTGTTTTACTTAGTGTAAATACTATGTTTGATTAAAAGGATGAGTAGACTAAATTAGGGAGATAATATAGATAAAATAACCACTAATTTGTTAAAAATTCAATTAGCTTTGACATTCTAAAAATACTAATAAATATGTGAAAATAAATATTTATATAGAAAACACCTAACATAGATTATATGAGTAATGGAAACCAAGTTAAAAATAGGTCTAAGTTTCATGAACTAGATCCATGTATTAGAACCCATCTTGGAGAGTAGCACCACATTTGGATAGAGGTGTCATGTGGATTTAGTGTCCTGATAATGGCATTAATGTCCTTTATGCATGACTACTCTAAACTTCTAGGTGCACATTCATCTATGTTTTTGTTTTTTATTCCTATGCACATGAAGTCTGAAACTCTATATTATCTATGTAATAGCTGATTTTATGATACAAACCCCAATCCTCTTTTTAAGTAAGGCATGAGCTAAAAATTATTTTCATTCATAGGATAGGCTGGTCATCCTCAACACCACACTATGAAGAGAGTTTCCTACATACCAATAATTTGAGGGATCAATTCCGATGTAGTTCTCCCCACCTAAGTGTTGGTGAAAGTGCAAGTGATGTTAGAATTATAGTGGTCTTGAGTACCTTGAGTGTTATTGAGATTGTAAATCTTGAAAATATGAGCTTAGGGATGTTTTAGATGGTAGTATGTAAAAGTAGGTCATAATATGGATTAATAACCTTAATTTTTCTCAACTTGTTTCATGTTTGAATAGGTATTTTGTATCTAATTTCTATCTAGTGGATAGAGGGATAAAATTCATGTATTTATAATGTTCAATTATTTGTGTGTATAATTAAATATGTCTAGACTGACTTTAAGAAGTTTTAACATTTAAAAATATATTTGTTTATAAAATATAGGTAAAGGACATAGGTACCATTTTGGGGACACCAATGCCACATGGATCTAGTGTTCTTAATGTGGTTCTAATGTCTAGATGGTAAAATATTGGGCATAAAGGGCTAGGATCAGGAAATAATGGTTTGAGACTATGTTTGAACTAACTAGGGATGCATGTGGCCTACATAAAGGTTATAAAAGTGTAATAATAGGCTCTATGATAGGTCTAGGGATAAACTAGGAATAAGTAGTCTCAAGTAGCACTCTTATCACTTAAATACTACTTTTAGGTGATTACACAAGAGCACTCAAAATCAATTCAAAATACAATGATAAAAGGTAACCATAAATAATGGGCATGTTTAAATGCCACAAAATTGAATGTCTGGGGATTATTCAAATATCCACAAAAGCAAGGATGACATATTCAAATGTCCATACAACAAGAAACAACATATTCAAATGTCTATATAATAAGAAATGACACATTAAAATGTCAAAAATAGTTAAACAAAGAATAAGGACTAAAAATAATGGAGCATATTCAAATGATAAATAAACAAGATAATATAAAATCAAGACCCTCAATGAAGTGTATAAAGCAAGGCATAAGCAATCGACATAAACATATCATACTAGTCCCTATATTTATGTGTTTTCAAAAAATGTTAAGTATGTACATATCAAGTATACTCAAATATATAATCATGGATAAATTAAATGGGAAATACACATATGATCTCAAACATGATAATATAACATCACCACAAAAAGATATAACATAGACGTTTCATGATCAAATAAGGTGGATGCCCCTAAAGTCTTGGTGACATGAGTAGAGGCAAATACCAACATCTAAAAGTGCATATATCATGTATATGTTTATGTCTAAATCACACTCAAAATATGTGTGAAACATGTTTATATAGTAAATATCAATATGGCATAAATAAACATGGAACCAATAACATATATGCCAAGGATCTAATAGTATATTTAAATGTTGAACATATTCTTATATTTTTGAATATTTGTTTTATATTTCTAGGATATGATAAAGAGAGAACTATCCTATGATCTAATTTAGAGTATAATAAATATCATATGATCTAATTTATAGGATAATAATCATCAAGGAGTGGTAAATTTATAACCTATCTTTAATTAGATGTGCCATATGTGTGCATAGTATAATTAGAAAGTGTATCATGTTATTTTGGTAAGTTTGTACTTAGTATGCTTGGTTTTATTTTTTCCACATTTGGTTTCTCATTTGTTAGTGAAGGATTCAATTGATATGTAATATGTCCTATAGATATGAATATATTATGTGGTAGGTTATTGAGTGAATCGACATAATTTACTAAACTTTTCATTTGAAGATTATTTACCATCTATATGAGCAGTGAATTTGGCTTGATTTGAAGAAAGGCTTGTAGTTACCTCTTTTATATCTATATTTGGAACATTAAGTTTATCAAGTGTCTCTTAATTTTAAAATCCTTTTTAATAAACCCTATTTTAAATATTTTATGTTCCCATTACTCTTTTTTTTATGGCATCTTTTCTATCTATGTTTTATTATTTGACTTGTTCTCATTTTAAGGTTCTTGTTATTTTATGCCAAATGTATGTTTAATGATTTTCATTAGTATTTACAATGTATCCCAAGACTTGGTCATTCTAATCATATATTGAAATAGGATTAATTATGCCTTGGTAAATTTTATCCAATATTTGATCATGATAATGAAAGTTTTGTAAATATTTCATTACAAAATCCTATTGTTTGTAAAATTGAGTATAATTATTGAGAGGTGAATTTGTATCATTTTCTTGATCTATGTGTGACATTTGTAACCATTTTTATCTAATTTTTTCTTTGGTAACCACATTTATTTTTTTGATATTTGTGGTTTAGGAGATGTATTCATAATGTGAGTGGTTTTCTTGGTTTATGTATCAATCATATGATCACCATTACCTTTGTGACTTTTTATTTATTTTTTTAATGCAAAAAATAATTCATATAATGTCCATGCATTTTATGATATGCACAATAGTATTCATATTTTATGATAGGAGGTGGAAGATGTATTTTGATCACTCTATTTTGAATCATTTCTCTTAGGATCTCACTCAGACTCTTAGTATCCTTTTGGCCACTTGTTTTAGATGTATCTTTTTGTATCTTTTCATTTTGATGTGAAACCTTGTTTACCACAAAAATAATAGATGAGGATGTAAACAAATTATTAACACTATAATGCATTGTATTTTGAAAGTATGCAATCTAATTTTCCAACAATGTGATCTTTACACTAATATTATTTTTTCATTCTTATATTAAATATTTTTACATTCTTATATTAGGGGTTGATAAGCATAAACCATAGGTACCATGAATTGAACATGCATGCATACACCATCAACCTTACCCATTTAAGGAATGACAGTAAGGGCTTGGTCAAAGGGATGGTAGCTATCACCCTCTTTAGGGTTAGGAAGAAGAGGCTCGATATTATTGCAATAATATTGGTAAAGATAAGTTTGATTTTTATCTTGATTAGGATCATTCTATGGTATGGTTATTTTGAAATGATTATATTTTTAATTCCTTATAGCCTTAGTTGATTGAACTTTGCATGAAAAATAACAAGTGAAAACTACTATTACGTATTGTATAATGAAGTAACTAAGAGATGTATCCATACTGAACATAATTTTGGCAAAGGTAAAACATTTAATTTTCAAATTTTGAAGAATTTGTAATCAAAAATCATAATTCAGAAAATAATAAATCTTGAAACCCTAGGTTAACTAATGTTTTATGACCAAAGGTTAGGGTCACCAAAATGTGTCAAATGAAGATAAATCAATATAAAGTACCTAGTTGAGAAATTTTGGAATATGAAATAGGTTTTTTAGGAAAAATAATAAATTATATTAACCCAAAAAATAGGGAAAGAAAATTATAATGTATGACCTATAGGTCCAAATTTCCTAAAAAATTAAAATACTAAATTTGAAATATGCATACAATATTTTATAAAAAATAGATTTTTTTCTATACCAACAAATTATGAAAAACCTATGATAAATTTTCAATTTGATATATTATGAATCATAGATAGGCCAAACAGTGTGAAATGTTTCATAAGCAAAACCATAAAATATTCACAATAAAGTATCAATAATTTAGATAAAAAAATAATTTATTTAAAATATTTGAGAGAGATTTTTGAATAAAATATTAGTTTTTATGAACCCATAAATTAATTAGAAAATAAGTAAACTATTTACCTTGTATGCAATTTTTTACTAAACATTGTAAATTGAAAAATCTATACTAAATTTTGGTAAAAAAAAAAGGTTTTTTAGTATAACAATCTAAATATAAAATACATATAAGGAATTTTAAACTTGATATATTTGGAGGCTTAAATGTACTAATTAAGGAATAATCCACTTGAAATCATATGCACACAAATCCCTTGTGACTAGAGAAGGGTAAAAACCTAGGGTAAAGTTTTACATCTAAAAATACATCACAAAAAATTGAAACCCTAGGAGGTTAGAAACCCTAGAAATAATATTATTTTCCATTCATAAAAATCTAGGTCACCAAAGTTTTAACCCTAAATTATATATGGATCCTAATGGGATAGATAGGTTTAATGATATATTAATGAATAAGCACAAGGGTGATAAATAGATCCATAGTAGGCCAATTAATTACAAAACTTAAATAGAATGTATACTGAATTCATTATGCTAAGATATGTTGAAAATAGGGAAAACATAACTATGATAGATATTAAAATGATAATGAAAATGTGGTACTTAATTGTTTATAATGCAAATATATATTTGTATCTAGAATAGGTAGGAAGTAGACTAGAATAATATTCAGGAATAGTCACCAAATTATGGATTAAGTACCTCTTTGGCCTCAAACATATGCATTGGGATAGGAAAATTTTGTTGATGTTACTTTCTAGATTAGACACATGTATTCAATATAGAATACCTACTAAAACTAGATATGACCACCTATATGCTTCTAGGTTCTATGTCACTTCACTCTGGTGTATTTAGATTTGGCTCATAGACTGCCATTCATTATCAAATGATAAAAACCTAGCTCTTCATCTTCATAGTGACCTTGGAAAAAATGGGTTAGTGCACTCATGATGTCAAGCTATCCAAAAATACCCTTATATCAATGAGTGTTTCCTAGATAAAAACTACTTAGAGGAAGGCCTCAAAATGATGTATTTTTCCCTTAATGTGTTGGATTGTGTGTTCACAAGGGTGAAATATGTGGAAAATAAGTACAACAATGACCTAACTTGTAACTTGAAAAATATATCTCTTGGCTTGTTCCTTCAGTACTTTACCCAAGTAGATGTGTTTTCCCTATGATTGATATGGAAATAAGAGAACATAGGGAATATATTTATCATTTGAGTGCTTACTAGAATTATTTTGATAAGTTTATTTGGTCTCTTAGGTATTTTATAAGTGAGGAATGAATGAAGGTTGATATTATATTAATACCAATCCTTTTAGAGAATATCTAACACTAAAGCACTTAGGATGACATTTAGGATACATTTTATTTATAAATTATATGAATTTATGGAACTAGATGCTTTTTTTAGGTAAGGACACTTGCATTGATGTAAAAGTTTGAATGGGATGAAAGTATCTAAGAAGTTGAAAAATAGGTGTAGGTCCTGAACTTTCAGAGACAGAAGATAAGCATGTTTAAAACATTCTGGGAAGGATAAAAGGTTTGACTCATCAAAATATATAGGTTAGACTAAGAGATAAGTAATTAGGCATAAATAGATAACATATTCAAGACTTTCAGAAGTGGGAAAATGTTTAGAACTAAGAAGAACAACCAAGGTATATATTTTCCAAGTGTATAAGACTAAAGTGATATATAACTCATAAATATCATCTACAAGTAGTCAAATGATTATGTCACCCGTAGGCATATAATATCTAATAAAATTACACTTTTAACCTATTCTAAACCATGCATTATTATAAGCCATTATTCTATGTAATATCATAGGATCGATACTATGCACAAGTCCAAAAACATATGTCTTTCACTTTAAAATCCTAACTTCACTTTTTAACCTAGGTGTTCCTACAAAGGGAATGGAAAATGGGGTTTGAGCTAACCCAAACCACATCTCATTGAGTGGTTGAGCATGTCTACATTTTAAATACTATGAAAAGGTCCCAAAATACATGTAGTTCTCTCGATAAGGTATATGTGTGTAATAATGATGCTTTAGTATAGATGTAACTTGTAATCTAACTTTAGGAACTTGAAAATGGGAAAAATTGACTTGGATTGAGTTATTCACACTTAGTTAGGGTATACACTTAGTTAGGGTCTACACTTTACAATTTATTTATTATTTTAGGAGATTTAGGTTGTACTTCTCAAGGTGAAAGTGATAGATATATGCTTAGATGAGTGTTTTTCATATACTCGGTAGATGGGAATAGGTTTAGACATATCATGTATAAAAAAAAAATCTTTGGGAAATATTTTATGTCATAAACATACATGACATACATGTTAACCCATGAGAATGATTTGAGTTGAGAAAATTACCATTGTAAGTCATACAAAAAGATATAGCAGGTGGATGGATTCAATAGTTTGGATCCATCTGATTATGACCAAAGACTTCTAGAAAATAGGAATAATGATGTGATGATTAAGAGATAATTTTATTGTAAATATATGTAGATTAAGCACAAATAAGGTAATTCATGTAGGTGACTAATAAAAAGTCAAAAAGGCTTGGCCTATAGAAGGAAAAAGGATAGGGCATAAGGGTGTGTAAGATTAATATGTGTATGCAAAATTCATGTAAGGTAAAGATAGGTCAAACCTAGAATTTTAAAGTATATAATATCATATTTATGTGTCTACATAAGGTAAATAAGATATACTTTAGGGATATAATATATTATGAAGGTATGTTAATATCCATAAGGGGTTCATGTACTTATTGAATCTTGCCATTGATATATGCCATAATTATGTTATTTATCATGGGTTTTGAAGTTAAAAACTTATCATAAAGTATATAAGATGAAATAAAACAATCACAAACCTTGGGGAAATCTACACTTAAAATTTTATATTTTTAGTATCCAATAAAGATAAAAAAATTAAATCCATTTGAATCATGACTATAATCATGTATAGGGCCCAATTTCAATATGAGCCTTGCTTGTATAATTGTTTTTCATGTGACTTTACATATATAAACTTTTAATGGAATATTAGGGACTTATTATCACATCTATCTTGGTCTTAGTCTTCTTATCTACTTTATATAACTTCATAGTCTTATATTCTAATATTTTGATCTTTCTTGACTATGTCATAAGGATCCCTAGTCATGTTCTCTTATATCTTATTTTTTTATGGATTCAGTTCATTATCTTACAATTTTGGATTGTTTTTGGTTGGATTATTTATGCTAATAGTTCTCCAATTCAAAATTATAATATACATATATATATATATATATATATATATATAAAATTGTACTTAGACCATTATGTCTTATGTAATATGAATATTATAATCCTTTAGTTTATTCAGACCAAAAAATTTAAAATTAGTTAAAACATATCAATGAACCCATTCCTCATATTGGACATAGCAATCCATAGGTTACATTAGGGTTTCATTATTTCATTATAGTGTTTCAAATTTATATATTTAACTTAGATTTTTAATTTTGATTTATGATTTCCCCTTCATATGTGGTATTTTCTAGGGTTTCAATTCTTCAAAACCCTAGATTTTTATGCTTGCTCTCATTTTAAGAGTAGGCTTTTGTATTTTTTATCTTAGGGTTTGGTAAATTCTATATGAGTATGAATACTAAATACTGTAGTAGGTCTAATCCTATGGATCCCTTATCATTACATATATTATGCCTTATAGCTATGCAAATGAGTGGAAAATAAGATTTTAGATGTTCATACTTGTGTACCCAATAGATATTTTTTATGTAGATGAAGAATATGCATGTGTGAGTGAAGGAAATTATTTTTATAGTGGTGATTATGATGATGTGATAGATTAGTATGGTAGGGATATATATTTAGATAGTTTTGGTGAAGAAGAATAAAAATAAAATGTTATTAAAATGCAAGAATTTGATTCTCCTTATCCTTATTTACACTCTTCCACTAGTTATACACTTGAACAAGAAGAAACTAACACTAAATTAACTAATACACTTCTTGATACTAATAGGATTCCACTTAAGAATGAAGATACATTAAGGTAGTGGATAAAGGATTTACGTGTTGAGTCTCATGATGTCATGCCTTACAATGATGTTTCTAAAAGAAACACTATATTTAGTGATATATAATGTGATGCTACTACTTCTATTAAAAAATAATATGATGATTTTCCTCCTTAAATATAATATTATTTAGCTAAAATGCAATGTGATGTTATTCCTTCTTCTCTATAAATTTATTATGATGTTATTATTTTATCTCTAGAAAATAAATGTGAGGTTGATATTAAATTATTTAATGATGTATATATTGAATGTGATAATTATTTTAAGAAATGAAATGATATAAATGTTTACAATGAATATTTTATGCCTAAGCCTAATATAGAGGGTAAGATGAAACCTATGTGAGAATCTCCCTAACCTATTGTAAATATTGTCCTTATAGAAGTTATTAATAAGAAAAATAAAACATTGAATGAGCCCCTTAAGGATCATAACATACCTTCACAAGAGTTCATATCCTTAATTAATGTTTTAGGTGGCTTACAACAAAAACTATACAATCTCTCTCTAGAAAGGAACTCATATTGCATTTGGTTTGATTATAATGCTATACATGAAAATCCCATAGTACATAAAATTATTAATCCATCATTGTCATTACTTAATTATTCATACATGTTCATTATTTTATGGAAGTATTTATACATTATTACACCTTAATATCTTCTTAGCTCCTATGGGAAAATACAACACTGATGACTGAATTCTACTTAAGATATTCCTTAAGAGCTTAATTGATAATTCTCTAGATTAGTTTTACCTTATACTTAATGGCTATTTACAGTCATATATTTAGTTAGAATATTATTTATTAATACAATGTATTCAAAATAAGGGACCCTAAATCATATACGAGTGCTTTCTTCCCTTCACTAAGGGAAGTCAGAATTATGTAATAATTACATATTGTGATTTAGAGATTGTTTTCATCAAATAATATATAACCTTAAAAATTTGGAAAGGGGATAATATTTTTTTATATTCATCATATTTAATTTCAAAGAGATATTAATTTATCATCCTTGAAAATATTTCTAATATCTTTGCTTTGAGACTATCTCAATGGAGGAATAACTTTCACGTACTACAAATCAAGATCATGTTAACATGAATAAAGTGACTCATTATAATGAAGTTACATATAAATAAATAATATAAATAAATATTCATATAATTGGGAAGGGCTAATTACAATTATCAATAATAGAGAAGATGCAAATAAAATGGTTTATAATTCAACAACTTGAATGAGTTAGCCTCCTTAAAAAGTGAATCAAGCAATCCAATTTGATTGTTTCAAGGATAGACCAAATGCTACTTTCAGAACACTTCCTCATAAGTAGTTGATTAAGTTACCTCATAATCACCATCACCCTACACATCATATTCAACAAGTTAGGGAAAGATGTATTTGTAATTTCCATCATATCAATGGACATAGAGATAATATTTGTTATTCATTGTGAGCCAATATAGAACAATTTATGGATCATGATGTTATTAATTTTAAAAACTCTAAAGTTTTTTTATTATAACTACTCCAAATACCTTGGAAATAGTGTTAGTACATAATTTCACTTTGAAGGGTTTGTAATATGTTGGAATTAGCCAAAAATCACCTTTTTCTTTAATTTCTTTTACCTTAAAGCCCATAAATAAACCTTAAACTTTAAAACTAAACATGAAATGTTTATACAAGGTGATTAAAGCATGAATTGAAATTAAGAAACACATAAGGACCTATGAAACCACTTGAACAAGTCTCATTGCTCCATGACATGACTAGACCTGACTACAAGACCAAAACAAGACATTTCCTTAATTTCTCCAAATTTACCTTAGACAATGATAATAATGTTTTAGAAAGACTTTTGAAAGACTATTAAGGAATGGGGAAGACTATAACAAAGTATGAAGACATGAAAACACAAGTTTTTACTTATAGGGGTTGAAATTTTGACCTTCGGGGTCAAAATTAGTCAATAGGTGTTGGTTAACAGATTTGTCCTTATCTAAAAATGTTTTATTCTAACTCTATACCCTTATTATTTCAAGAACAAATAAGTTAAAAAACAAATGAGTGAACCATCAAGAATAATTCCCCTCTAAATTAAGCTACAGCTCCCTTTGAAATTTTCAATGAATTTAAATTATTCTAATCATTCTGATACACTTTTAACTAGAAAGTGCTTAAAGGCTAACTAACATTCATACATAATCATGTTATGAATGTGATATCCTTTTACTATAACATCAATGGGTAATAGAATACACAGATTCTATCTTTAATAACAATCATATATATATATATATATATATATATATATATATATATATATATATATATATATATATATATATAACCAATAAATGATAGAACACATACAATGAGTTGTCTAATGAAAGAGTAATTACCATATGAAAGAATATTTCACACAGAAAACCCAATTTCAAATACTCAGATGCACAGATCTAAGTTTGTAGTAATTGTTTCTCCTTTTAATTCATAGATGAAAAATGTTTCAGAAAAACATCATATATATTGTGAAACAATAGTAGTTTAGCTCTAAAATTTCTTCTCTTTATTCTCTATATATATTTTTAACAACTAAAACCACACACACACACACACACACACACACACACACACACACACACACACATAGTTTCCCTAATTATCCAATCTTTCAAACCAACCTAGAGTTAAAGTAACTCTGACCCATACGGGATTTAGTTTTTACAAACTCATTTAAAGATCAAGTTTTTGAAAATAATTTTAACTAAAAAATTGAATAAATAAACTATGTAAGTAAGATCATCATTGAGGTGATAGATTAAAATCTCTAGATTTGTCATGTTCAGTTAGAGAGGCACGTTGAGCCTTCCACTCCTAAAATGTTGTAGCAAACTCTTCGATTTTTGGGAAATTGGGAATACCAATGTGCTTTACCCTTACCTTCTAGACATCTTTCTCCCTCTAAATTTTCCCCAACTTCTCCACATGCTCCAGGAGTGTGTCGACGTAGAGATAAAGAAGTGACTCCACCTTTGAAATCCAAGAGAAATTTTTAGTTAATAAGTTGTCACTTTATTTAACGAAGTTGATCTTTTCCGTAAAGGATTGAATCACAATATTGATGTCCTTTTTTGGTTCTCCATCATCCTTTATGTATTTTGCATCAATACAATGTAGATCATACTATAATGGTTAAGTGAATTCAGTTATTTCTTTGATCATTTTTATGACTTCAATTCACCCTTTTTAGGATACTGAATTCCTCCATTCAGTGTTTTTCTTACTTACATACAGTAAATCCTCATCCAGACCTATCAAATTATTTTTTGATAAAAACTTTGCTATCCCATACTTTTGTACTTCACTAATTTGATTCATCACACTCATCCATTTTCCTTCATCTTTTATCCACAGAGCATTTTGTGTCTTCAAGTCTTCGATATTAGTTGTGGTTTGATCATATATATTTTCTAATTTATGAATATATTTTTTACCTTTATGTCTAATATAGTCCAACCAATCATCAAATACCTTGGTTGCCATTCTATTCCTATTTACCTAATCCAACATCTTTTGATTAACTAAAGATTTAGGGTCAAAAGACAGGGGTAGTTGTGAAACTGGTTGTGGATTTGGATTGTGAATGGCATCACGTATTAAACTCTTGAACTGTTAAAATCTTGAACCTTGAAAAAGGGTTCAAGTTTAACTAGAAGGTTCAAAGATATAATTGAAATACACAAAGGGACAAATAGCTTACTTTGAGAAAAATTGAATCATTGAACCCATTGAACCATTGAACTCTTGAACTTTGAGAATGGTTCAAGTTCAAAGGTTCAATTATTTATAAATTTCACACATAAAAGAGGATAGGTGGGTGAAATTTAAAAAAAAAGAGTTGACTTAATAAATAAAGATATGACTAATAAGGATAAAATTATAAGTCGACTCTTGCTTAAGGAAATTTCACAAAAAATTGAATAAGGTTGACTCAAAAGGTAACATTGGATCTGATTAGGGACTGCATTTTATGGCAAAATGTAGAGAACTTAGAAACTCTAGTTACGTATAAACTAAAACACAAAGATGGAAGAAAAGAAGCAAGACAAACCAAAACTGAGAAAGGAAAACACAACATGTGACAACAAAGGAAAGGTTATGTATAAAACAAGGGACACCTATTTCATAGTTGATACAACTTAAGATCCTATCCATTATAAGATAGGGGTAAAATAGCTCCATCTAGATATTCTAATTTAAAATAATTAGGACCCAATACCTGATGAATTTTGAAAGGCCCTTTCCAAAGTGAATCAAATTTTCCATGTGATCCTTTAGGATCTCTCCTTCTATCCCATAGCAATACTTCATCTCCTTCCATGAAATTTTTAGGTCTAGTTTTTTGATCAAAAATAATTTTAACCCTGGCTTGATGAGTAGTAATCTGATCAACTAATTCATTCCTCTCCTCCTCAATATTAGTTAAGTACATAAATATTTTTTCTAAAGAATCTTGAAAGTACTAATATTTAATAACATTTTGTAATTTAGCCATAGATAATTCTAGAGGTAATGATAACTATGCTCCTATCCCATAAACCAACATAAAAGGTGCCATTCTTATTGCTCTTTTTGGGGTTACCTTGTCAGCCTAGAGTGCTTCATATAGCTTCTTACGCCAATCTTTGGGGTTATAATTTCCTAGATTTTGCCTAAATAGAGTTGCATTTGCTTTCAAATGAATATGATGCTAAAACTTCCCATGCCTAAAATCCTTAAGATCATCATAGCACCAATCGAAGACATCCTTATACTTAATCAATAGATTAATCAATTTGTTTTTATCCTCTAGTGAACAACACCTACCAATGGAGATCCATTTGGGATTAGTCTCACTCCTAATGTTAATTTTCTCATAATCCTCCACGTTTTAAGGATTTTGGGCAAGTTTTCCTTTAGTATATTCATCTTGTTAATTTTTTTGAGCAAAGAAAGTTATTTTCCATCCATAGAGTAACACCTACCAAATGTTTTTGTAAGGGATAGACCGAGGGCTTTGGCCACACAAGAGAGCATAATATTATTAGAAGCACCTGAGTCTATAATATAGTTACTAAGTTTATGGACATTTATGAATAAAGAAACATAAAATGGGTTGGGCTTCATATTAGTCATGTAACATTCTCTAGAAGTATCATTAGATGAATTGTGGGGCATTTTAGGAGTATGTGTGGGTGACTCAAGTGGAGAAGCAAATAATTGGGCAATGGGAAACTCAGTATTAACATTTAGTTGACTTTTGGATTTGATTTGTGTAGGACTACCTTTGACATATTTAACCAATTTATCAAGTTCATTTGGTTTTAACTTGAGGTATTCAATAAGGGATATTTGAATTTTTGTAGATTTACAAAATTCTACAATATCAAAAGAAGCTTTTGGATCATTTCTATGTAATAATTTAATCTCTTATGTCTTCAAATTAGTATGAAAGGTTCTAGTAAGAGGTTCATTACCTTTAAGAGGTACTTCTTGAGTATTAGAAAATCTCTAGTTCTTTTGATTTCTGGTAGGCATAACACATGAAGGATCTTCAAGAGTAACCAATATTTTACCTCCTCTTTCTAAATCTGACTCATATTCTAAGAAGTGTATTTCAAAGTCACCAAGTTCCTCAAAGTTCCTTTATTCTTTAGTAATATCCCCCAACATGTCTTGAGTATCAACCATTTGAGCATATCTAAACATCTTTAGACAAGAATTTTCATCATGATCAGTAGTCAAATGAAAGGCACACGTGTTACCTCTTCTAGGAGGAGCTTCAATAGTCAACCTTGGTTGTGCTGATGTAAGTGGTAATGTCTTACCAGCATTTTCCTATTGATTAAGATTTCTCCTACCAATATCTTGATATGGTTGTTGGAATGAAGTACCAACCTTAGGTAATTGTCTTTTTAGGTCAATCATATCATTGACTAGTCTTTAAACTACAGGATCCATAGAGGATGAGGGATGAGCATTAGGTACTTGGACTTCTTTATTCCATTTTCCATCTATAATAAGATTATCCTCTAACCCAACTACCAAGGTTTTTATAGCTGTTAAATCAATAACTTCACCTCTTCTAAGATGAAAAATTATATCAAGAGGCATAGAATTAATAAAGAAACATTTTTGATTCTCAACAGTCGGCCTTTTAGTAGTAGAGATCTTGTGCACAATTCTATTGAATTTGGCTATAAATTACCTCATGGGTTCATGTATATCCTTCTTGAGCTGAGTCAATTAAGCAAGAAGGGAATGTTCATCTTTTATGCTTTTAAACCTATTTTCAAACATAGTTTTCATATCATTCTAGTTTGTGATTGAAGAATCAGTTAGATGATAAAACCATTGTGATCCAGTATCGGTTAGAGTTTGCACAAAAAGCATTATGGCTACATCTTGATGTTGCATGCCTAACACACCACATACTACTATAAAGGCACTTAGATTCTCCTCTGGTGATTGTCTTCCATCTCCATTAAATTTGGGTAAATTTTCCCTTGCATTTTTAGACAAAGGATTCAAGTTGGCCCCTAAATTTAGAGTTCCTATAGCTGCTCCCCAAGGTTAGCCCATTGGAAGAAAACTTATGGCAAAAGGAAAGATAGTACCAAAAAGAGTTAAGGCTTGACACATAGAGGATGTAGAGGGTTTAGGAGGGATATGAGGTCTATTTATATCTTTTCTAACATGGGTAGGAATATAAGGAAAATTTAGGCTTTGAAATGTTTGAAAAATAGGATCCTCAATTCCATCTCTTCTCAAAGACCTTGTGTATCTTTTGGAATCCAACTTATGATATTATAATTGGATAAGTATCTATTAATTTGTATGTTGTTATTAATATTTTTGCACTTTAGGGGCTTGATTTCTTATTGAATTTTATGCTTGTCTCCTTATTGGCCTGAGTAACAACAATCTCAAATTATCGACCAATTCTTCTTCTTTTTATAATACTCTACTTGCTCTCCTATAATCATCAATATTCTGATGAGTAACCAAGCAAGAGTATTTAACTGACCAATTATATCTTCCTATTCATCTTGAAAACCAAGATTAGGTTGTAAAATAGGAAATATATTTTCATGTGGAAGAACCATTGTTGCTTCATATTAAGGTGACTAATCTTTTAGCAAAGATTTCAATTTTGATCCCCAGTGGAGTCACCAAAAACTATTGGTTAACAGATTTGTCCTTATCTAAGAAAAATTTATTCTAAAACTATAACCTTCTTCTCTCAAGAAAAAATAAGTTAAACAACAAATGGGTGAAACATCAAGAATATTTCCCCTCTAAATTAAGGTACAACTCCCTTTGAGATCTTCAATGAATTTAAATTATTCTAATCATTCTGATACACTTTTAACTAGAAAGTGCTTAAAGGCTAACTAACATTCATACATAATCATGTTATGAATTTGATATCCTTTTCTATAACATTAGTGGGTAATAGAATACACAAATTCTATCTTCAATAACAATCAAATACATAAACATGTGTGTGTGTGTGTGTGTGTGTGTGTGCATATACATACATACATACATACATATATATATGTATATATATATATATATATATATATATATATATTGTTGAAATAATAAATGTATAGTAACACATACAATGAGTTGTCTAATGAAAGATTAATTACCATATGAAAGAAGATTTCACATAGAAAACCCAATTTCAAATAATCAAACGGACAAATATAAGTATGCAATAATTATTTCTCCTTTTCATTCACAAATGAAAAATGTTTTAGAAAAACATCATATATATTATGAAACAATAGTTTTTCAACTCTAAAATTTCTTGTCTCTTTTTCTTCATATTCTCTATATCTATTTTTAACAACTGAAAAAATATATATAGTTGCCCTAATTATCCAATCTTTCAAACCAACCCAGAGTTAAAGTAACTCTACCCGTATAGGATTTAGACATTTTACAAACTCATAAAGATCATTTTTAAAGTATTTTAACTAAAAATTTGAATAAATAAATTGTGTATATACATCATGGTTGATATGACAAATTACATATATATAGATTTGTCATGTTAAATTCGGGAAGCATTAGCCTTCCATCTCCTGAAATGCTATAATAAACTCTTGGATTTTCAAGAAATTAGGAATACCAATGTGTTTTACCCTTGCCTTATAGACATCTTTCTCCCTCTAAATTTTCCCCATCTTCTCCACGTGCTCTAGGAGTGTGTCGATAAAGAAGTGACTACCTTTGAAATTTGAGAGAAATAGTTAATATTGAAGCTTTCTTTAATGAACTTGATCTTTTCCCTGAATGATTGAATCATAGTATCGATGTCCTTTTCTAGTTCTCCAATCCTTTATGTATTTTAAATGAGTAACTAACATCATATTGTAATGATTGAGTAAATTAAGTTATTTCTTTGAATTTTTATGAGTTCAATTACCCTTGTCAAGATATTGAATTCCTCCATTTGATGATTTTCTTACTTACATACAATAACCTCAATCCAAATATCAAATTATTTTTTGATAAACTTTGCTATCCCATACTTCTATACAATAATTTGGTTCATCACATTCATCCATTTTTCATCTTTTACCTTAGAGCATTTTGTGTCTTAAAAATAGTAGTTTGGTTTAATCATATATATTTTTTAATTCATGAATATATTTTGTACCTTTATGTATAATACAGTCCAACCAATCATCAAATACCTTGGTCTTCTGTTCCTATTTACCTCTGCAACATTTATTGATTAACAAAGATTTGGGGTCAAAAAATATATATTGTGAAACTTGTTGTGGATTTGGATTGTGAATGGCATCAAGTATTGAACTCTTGAACCATTGAACTCTTTAACAAAAAGGGTTCAAGTTCAGCTAGAAGGTTTAAAGTATAACTCTGGGACAAACCATTTGATTTGAGAAACATTTAATTTTGAACCCATTGAACCATTAAACTCTTAACTTTGAGAATCATTTAAGTTCAAAGGTTCAAAATAAATTTCACACCAAAAGATGATAGGCTGGTGAAATAAAAATAAATATCTGACTTAATAAACAAAGATATGACCAATAAGGGTGAAAATGATAATTTGACTCTTGCTTAAGGAAATTTCATGAAAATGTGAATAAGGGTGACTCAAAAGGTAACAATAGGTACCAATGTTATACCTAGGTTTCAGCTTGAGACATACATGAGGTGCATATGTCATTTAAATTGCACCTATAATTATAAAATCAAAATTAATTTAAGATTTAAAATAATTCTATGGACTTTACATACACCTGAATGGAATTTTACAAACTATTATTAAGTCAATCTACTATATAGTTTGTTCAATTTTATAAGGCTGAGGTGATCAAATCATTAAATATTACCAATTTAATATTAGAGTGATCAAATCATCCATAATCACATAGATTTATAGTGTGAGTTGATCTGGAACTAACACAATAGATTATAAGTAAGGTGACTAATTGAGTTAACTCTACCTAGGTGAAAAATCAACTTTTCTCCAAGAGAGAAATTTTATATATATCTATATATGTATATATGTATATATGTGTGTGTCTGTGTGTGTGTGTGTGTCACATATATATATATAATGTATAGTTATATATATATATATCCCTATATATATGAATATATATAGTAAATCACTAAATATTACCAATTTTCTAGGATTGATCTCCATCATACTCACTATATGTATTTTTGATCTGGAACACTACACACAATAGGTTATATATTAGTTGTACAATTGATTAACTCTAACTGCTAGGTTAAAAATCAACGTTTCTCCAAGGTTTGTTATTATATATATCTATTTATGATATGTATATGTATATATATATGTGTGTGTGTGAGCTATTGAATTCCTATATACATATATATATATATATGTGTTGTGTATATATATTATATATACTTAGATATATATACATATCACTCACACACACACCTATCACAAATATATATACATATTATGATACATATAATATTATGTATATATATATACTTGTATATGTATCATTATATATATGTATTCATATATATTCATCCATATATGCCTGTGTGTGTGTGTATATCCATAGATGTATTTATGTGTCTATCATAGTCTTAATAGTAGTATGTATTTACATACATACATACATACTATTATTTATAATTATACATATATATATATTGTTGTATATATGTATGTATGTATATATAGTATACATACATACATATATATATATACAATATATATACATACAAATACATACATTGGTATATTGATATATTACATGTTGTGTATGTTATGATATAAAACATGTTTAATTATAGTTCATTGAAACTAAGATTAGATAAATTTAAAACCTAGTGCACGATGCATACACAGACACACACACACATGCACTAGGTTTTAAATTTGTCCTAATCTATTTCAATGAATTATAATTAAACATCTTTATATATTGTATATATATATTTGGATTATATATATAATATATATATAATTATATCATAATATGTTTATTATAATTCATTGAAACTAAGATTAGGACAAATTTAAAACCTATGCATGATATATATATAACCTATATAATATATATTATATATATATTATATATACAAGATGTTTAAAGATATAATTAATTGAAACATAGATTAGGGACAAATTTAAAACCTAGTGCATTGTGTGTGTTGTATGCGTGCATTGTGCATGCATAGGTTTTAAACCCATTGAACCATTGAACTCTTATAATTAAACATGTTTTATATACATATAATACATACATACATTTAATATATATATATGTATGTATGTATAATATGTATATAAAACATGTTTAATTATAATTCATTGAAACTAAGATTAGGATAATTTAAAACCTAGTGCATGCACAGGCGTGCGCACATACACACACACACAACAGACTAGGTTTTAAATTTGTCCTAATCTTAGTTTCAATGAATTATAATTAAAAATAAAGATCTGACTTAATAAAAAAAGATATGACCAATAAGGGGAAAATGATAATTTGACTCTTGCTTAAGGAAATTTCATGAAAATGTGAATAAGGGTGACTCAAAAGGTAACAATAGGTACCAATGTTATACCTAGGTTTCAGCTTGAGACATACATGAGGTGCATATGTCATTTAAATTGCACTTATAATTATAAAATCAAAATTAATTTAAGAGTTAAAATAATTCTATGGACTTTAGCATACACCTGAATGGACTTTTACAAACTATTATTAAGTCAATCTACTATAGTAGTTTGTTCAATTTTGGTAAGGTTGAGGTGATCAAATCACTAAATATTACCAATTTTATAGGATGGAGTGATCAAATCATCCATCCTCACTAGATTTATAGTGTGAGTTGATCTAGAACACTCACACACAATAGGTTATAAGGAAGGTTGGGTTGTACAATTGAGTTAACTCTAACTGCAAGGTGAAAAATCAACTTTTCTCCAAGGTTGGGGGGAAGTTATTATATATGTCTATATATGTATATGTATATGTGTGTGTGTGTGTATGCATATATATATATATGTATGTATGTATATATATATATATATATACACATACATACATACATACATACATACATACATATATATATATATACATACATACATATATATATAAATATATATATATACATACATATATATATATATATATATACATACATACATATATATATATATGTATACATACATATATATATATACATACATGCATACATATATATATATATACATATATATCTGTATATATATACATGTGTGTGTGTATGTATATGTATATAAAACATGTTTAATTATAATTCATTGAAACTAAGATTAGGATAAATTTAAAACCTAGTGCACGCGCAGGCGTGTGCGCATACACGCACACACACATGCACTAGGTTTTAAATTTGTCCTAATCTTAGTTTCAATGAATTGTAATTAAACATATTTATATATATATATATATATATATATATATATATATATATATATATATATATATATATATATATATATATATATATATATATAAAGATGTTTAATTACAATTCATTGAAACTAAGATTAGGACAAATTTAAAACCTAGTGCATGTGTGTGTGTGTGTGTATGCGCACACGCCTGTGCATGCAATAGGTTTTAAATTTATCCTAGTCTTAGTTTCAATGAATTATAATTAAACATGTTTTATATACATATACATACATACATACATATATATATATATATATATATATGTATGTATGTATGTATGTATATGTATATAAAACATGTTTAATTATAATTCATTGAAACTAAGACTAGGATAAATTTAAAACCTAGTGCATGCACAGGCGTGTGCGCATACACACACACACACACAATTACACACACATACACATACACACATGAACTAGGTTTTAAATTTGTCCTAATCTTATTTTCAATGAATTGTAATTAAACATCTTTATATATATATATATATATATATATATATATATATATATATATATATATATATATATATATATAAGATGTTTAATTATAATTCATTGGAACTAAGGTTCGGACAAATTTAAAACCTAGTGCACACATTTAAAACAGTGCACACACACACACACATGCACTAGTTATAAATTTGTCCTAATCTTAGTTTCAATGAATTATAATTAAACATCTTTTCAAATCAAATTTTCAAAAGGAAAGATGATTATATCGATACACAAGTGTACTCCTAACCTTGCTCTCATTAATTTCACATATATATATGCACTAAGTTATAAATTTTTCCTAATATTAGTTTCAATGAATTATAATTAAACATCTTCTCAAATAAAATCTATAAAAGGCAAGATGATTACATCGATACACAAGTGTACTCTCAACCTTGCTCTCATTACTTTCAAATAATTAAGATGCTTTCAATTTTAGATTATATGCATTGGTTAGATAATGTAACATGCTCTTTGTTATAGTTTAGTCACAAAATAAACACTCAAGTTTGACTCACACAAAGATAATATGTGTTGTACACACCCATGTACACTTTTTTTTCCCTTTAAACTAGCAAATTCATTACTAGATTAAAGGGGGGTAATGTAGATATAAATCTAAATTATGTAGCACCTTAGTCTTAAATAATTGGTAAGAAATTCTCATGGCTATAATATTTAGTTCCTAGACCTTCTTACTTCTAAAAGGTTTGCATCCATTAGATTGTGTGCCTATTACTTATCTGTTAGTCTGATCATATGTTACTATGATTACCAAGCCTTATATGTTGCTCAAAATAATATAAACCTACTTATTATCATTCTCTATAAGTTTTAGATGTGTATGTATTCTCTATTTTCCCAAACATTTTCATCTTACTCAAATGCCTCCATTGATGCAAGTGTCCTATGCCAAACTAAGTTTCTAGTGGCCTAAAGTCATGAAAATTTCAAATTGTCACATTTCTTTATGGTTTTCCTAAGTGATTTAATGTTATATATTTCCTGAAAGGATTGGTATATATGCATAATCAATCTTCATTTATAACTCACCTATAAAATTTAGACCTCTCACAATGTAACTTACCAAAATCATTTAATCAAGCATTAAAGTGAAGAAATATTCCTTATTATTTCCTTTTTTAATATCAATCATAGGGATAATCCATATAAAAGTTTGAAAACTGAAGGAGCATACCATGAGTAATATTTTCCAAGTTACAAGCTAGGTCATTGTATGTATCTTTTTTTCCACATAATCAACCCTTGTGCACACACAAGCTAACACATTAGGAGAGAACTTCATTAGTATAAAAATCTATTTTGAGTAGTGTATATGTAGGAAACACCCATTTATAAAGGGTAATTTATGGTTAGATCAACACCATGATCCCACTAACCCATTTTTCATATAGTCACTATGAAGATTAAGAACTAGGGTTTGATCATTTGACAATGAACAACAACCTATGAGTGAAATCTAATTAAACCTAATAAAAGGTGATAGAAGATCCAAAAGGTTCCAAGTGGTGAAATCTATATCTAGTAAATATTATATATTTGACACTTAACTCAAATTTAAACATGTGTGTTGATTCAACTATTTAGATCTAACACAAGCATCCAAATCCACATAATGTAAGTTTACATAATTTAATGATTGATCTAGAATATATATCCACTCTAATTTTATCATGTTCTACATTAGATATAAATGTACATATAAAACCACCTAAGTACTATTCAATAGTTTTACTTATTATTTTTAGCATACCTCAACACTTAAATTCATAATATTTTTTTATATGAGTTTATAATTAATTGGTCTACTATAGATCTATTTATCATACTTGTGATTTTTGATCTCTATACTATTAACCCTATACTATGTTTATCCATATAAATTTAGGGTTAAACACCAACATGATAATATTCCCTGAGATAATGAAGACTATCCATTCACATTCATAGTCATTCTTTGATTATTATGATTTTTCATCATGATTATACTAATTTTTATTTGAAGAGTAATCTATCTAATTATGCAAATATTTATAATAAGTATACATGGACATTATGAAGCACTATACCAATGAAAAATCTATGTTTAAAATCATCAATGTAGTTTTTTCATTTTCTTGATCCCTTTAATCCAATATTTATTATTATATTTAAATAATATGTTAAAAGTGGGATATTTATAGACACCCAAATTTGGTATGATTCTTATTTATATAATGTTTTTCATGTGACTTTACATATATATAATATTAATGGAAAATATGACACTTTTTGGCACCTTTGTCTTCTTGTCTACATTATTTGACTATGTAGTAGTCTATTCTACTCTTTTTATCTTTCATGACTTATTCACATGAATACATAGTATTGTTATATTAATTATAACTTTAGTATAGTTTTAAGATAGTTCTAACAATCTAAAATAGCCCTACATTTACTAACACTATCCATAGTCACCAAAAATATCAGTTTATATTTTTATTCTACATTGGGACACACCACCCTTTGGGGTGTTTTATTTTACCCTTTAAGATCTTGTTTGGTAGTCTTGTGTGTGGCAATAGTTCCCCAATTTAAAATTATGAACCCTATATATAAAAATCATTTAATATAATTTTAGTGACAAACATTATTGATTAATAAAGGTACATTAAAAATACATTGCCATATATCTTACTATTATTCAAACTATAAAGGTTTTGAAGGATATATCTATTTTCATGATTTTATAGAAGGATTACCTAGGTTAAATTATACTTGGACTTTCACTCACCTAATTTAGTATACTAACATGATATTGGGAGAATTACATGAAATTTGAGCCCTCTTCATATATTGGAAATGTAGGCAACACTCAAGTAGTTAATGCTGAATTTATGAGGTTAGTTCAACTCAAATCACTATGCCCTTTTCCATGTCACATTCATATTAAGAGTGAAATTTAGGGTTTGGAGTAAATATAAATAAAATATATTTACTTGTGAAATAAAAAATGAATTTTAATACATAAGAGTCATTTTTAGACATAAATACAATGATCTAAATTTTCATAGACCATCATAGTCATCATGGACAAGTTCGATACACAATAGATAGATCCATTTACCATAGGTGTATAAAGAATACCAGAGATGTCTTGATAAGTAGAAACATTATATTTCCTAATCTCAGTCAAAATAAATCCCATACAAATCTTATTTTATGGCCATGACATAATCATAATACAAAACAAAATATTAAATACTCTAAGTACCCCATTCTTTCATTATTTATATATATATTAAAATGTAATAAATCATAGTTACACTCAAATTTGTATGTGGAATGTTATATATTGTGCAATATGAATATTATATTGTTTAATATTGTTAATACCACTAAATCCAAAATTTAATAAAAAACATACATTAGTGAAATTAAAACCTTAGGTTTAGCTAACAATGGAGTAGATCATAATATTAGAAGAAAAAATGAAATTATATTTGAAGAAAGAGATCAATCCATAAACATATGACTATTTATAAACTGTAGGTTGAACTTAGTCAAGATTTAGAGTTCACCATTTATGTCTACAATAATTATAGTTTTACATAAAATAAAGAATACGATATTAAAATTAAATATATCTAAAAATATCATAATGAAATTAGTGAATTCAAATTTATTTAAGAGGATAAAAATAGTACAAAGATAAAAAAAAGTGAACTAGGATATGAAAAAATAAGTATAATGGATAAGAAATGATATCACTTTATTGATACAACTAAAATCTAAAAGTTTGGACCTAAATATGACTATGTAGGTTAATTTTACATTATTATAAACTTTGATTTGACATTTCGATCATCCTTGATAAAATCATGCTTTACATGCATTTGACCTAGGCAAAATTGTGCTAGATGAGTTTGCATTATAGGTTTATCTTTGTTCTATTGAGTTTATCCTATGCATGGTTATGAAACCTAGTTTTTCTATCACTAGTTTGAATCCTATTTTTTTATTATCATGTACCTATACTTATCTAATTTTCATGGAAAAATGTACTTAGTTTATGATTCTTTATCTTTGACGTAAATTCAAAATAGATATCAATCTATAAAGAGAAAAGGGAAAAGTATTTGGGTTGGGAAACCATCAAAGTGTAATTTAAAAATACATACACACATGCTTAAAATTTGACCCCTTATAGTAAAAGAAATGCATAGATGAATATTTGAGGTAGGGATTAAAATTCCACTCCTTAAATGGAGTCTAACTATATTCCATTTGGTTAGGACTTAATTTGACATAGGATATGTTAAAACTCAAATAATCAATCCTTATGAGTAGAAATATAAATTTATGATTGTGCATAAAATAGTTTTGATAAAAATATTAACTTAATAATCCATTTCTCTCACTATAATTCTCCCTCTTAAAATTCCTTTTAGGAACCTTGTATATATAGTATACCCTTGGTTTGAATTATTAATTATTGGTGCACATTATGACACTAATAAGGTTATATAAAAAACTAAAATATTCCCAAGTAAGCATAAGAAAAAATGGGAGGGTTAATGACCCACATAAAATCAAAAGAAGTATGCTCTTGCTATACATAAGTCTGATTGAGATGGATTTACATTTGGTGTGTGTTTGTCCCAAGATAAAAATAACATTGGGAGAGATTGAGTAATAATGAATGTGAAAAATATAAAGAAAGGATGTGATTCTAAAAAGGTCAAAAAATAATAAGATAAAAAATAGAGGAATATAGATAAACATGACCACACTAATAGGAAGAGAGACATGAAAATAGGAAAAATGCACCAATAAAATGATAAGTATAGGTAGTGATCCATATATAAAAAATAATTCCAAAAGTATTAAAATAAAGAGGCTTATACCAAATTTACATGTGTACACCTGGTATGGGGGTCTCTCCATCTAATTTCCTTTTATTACCCTTCTCATCTCCTAAGAATGCACACAAATCAAGATAATGTGTTAGATGCACTCCATATTTTTTAGTCACATTTGATTTTGAACAATACAACACAATTAGATCATCCTCATCAAATAATTTTACGTATCCTAAAACCTTGACACACATGTTTTAATATTATTTATCTTATTGTAATAATAATATAATGTTCTTACAACAAATCCAAGTTCCATGGTAGAACAAAGTGACACCTATCCAATGACTCTATTTTCAAAATTAGAGAGCTCACTTTTAGTTAAGCCTATTGTTCCTCTAAATATATTTTTAGTAGTGTTGTTTAATAAATTTGGCTAGAAGTCCATCTGATTATCTTTATCAGAGAGTGGTCAAGCTCCTTGATCTATACAATTCAAAATTAATGGTCCATTTTTTCTAGATAAGTTTCAACAGTAATATAAATGACCACTTTTTGTCTAGAAATTTAGATTTTTTGCACTCAAATATAGTTAGGAATCGTTTCTAAAATGTCTAAATAGATGTAAAAAATAAATAGTTTGACATTAATATATATTTTTATATAGTTTATATTTAATTATTAAAGTTTTAAAATTAATATAAAAAGGGGTTTGAATTAATACCTAATACCCCATAAATAATTGTTTCTATTTGAAATGAAAAACAAAATATATTCCTTTTTAATTAATATCTAATACCCCATAAATAATTATTTATATTTCAACTGAAAAAAATACATTCCATTAAGTCATTTTTTGTTCTCCAAATATAGGTCTCTTTGGTATGTTTTTAATAATCCAAATTTATCATTATTTGTACATCTAGTCGATAAATTCAATATCCACCTATGTTTTATTAGCTGATTATTTTTATTTGTAATTGTTGATGATGTCCTCAATAATGGCATGTGAAAAAATAATAAGTGAAATAATCCATTTTATTCTTTCATGCTACAAGGTAAATATTTCATTTTTAAAAAATATCTTGTGTGTTAAGATGGTAAGTTTATCTATATAATATATAAATGCATATCTTCATTGTTTATTTCTATTTTTTTCTCTAACTTAACCACCTCCTTTGTAGAGTTTTTTCAAGTAAAAAGACACAACATTTGACTGAGTGGGAATGGAACAAATAAACTATTTAACATTGGTATAAATTAGAGTAAAAACCTGTATTCCTATAACATTATGTGTTTGATAATTTTTGTATACTTTGCATTATTTATATTAATTAGGATCTATATGTATAGGCATAAAAATTGGGGTCTAGAGCATCACCCCAATTGAGGGGTTTGGTGGAAGTAACCCTCAAGAAAAATATTTTTAGAAAGGATGTATATTTTCATGATCCTATAGTTATTTTCATTCATAACATGATTATGTATGAATGTTAGTTAGCCTTTAAGCACTTTCTAGTTAAAAGTGTATCAGAATGATTAGAATGATTTAAATTCATTGAAGATCTCAAAGGGAGTTATACCTTAATTTAGAGGGGAAATATTCTTGATGTTTCACCCATTTGTTGTTTAACTTATTTTTTCTTGAGAGAAGAAGGGTATAGTTTTAGAATAAATTTTTTTTAGATAAGGACAAATTTGTTAACCAATAGTTTTTGGCGACTCCACTAGGGATCAAAATTGAAATCTTTGCTAAAAGATTAGTCACCTTAATATGAAGCAACAATGGTTCTTCCACATGAAAATATAATTCCTATTTTACAACCTAATATTGGTTTTCAAGATGAATAGGAAGATATAATTGGTCAGTTAAATACTCTTGCTTGGTTACTCATCAGAATATTGATGATTATAAGAGAGCAAGTAGAGTATTATAAAAAGAAGAAGAATTGGTTGATAATTTGAGATTGTTGTTACTCAGGCCAATAAGGAGACAAGAATAAAATGCAACAAGAAATCAAGCCCCTAAAGTGCAAAAATATAAATAACAACATACAAATTAATAGATATTTATCCAATTATAATATCATAAGTTGGATTCCAAAAGATACACAAGGTCTTTGAGAAGAGATGGAATTGAGGATCCTATTTTTCAAACATTTCAAAGCCTAAATTTTCCTTATATTCCTACCCATGTTAGAAAAGATATAAATAGACCTCATATCCCTCGTAAACCCTCTACATCCTCTATGTGTCAAGCCTTAACTCTTTTTGGTACTATCTTTCCTTCTGACATAAGTTTTCTTCCAATGGGCTAACCTTGGGGAGCAGCTATGGGAACTCTAAATTTAGGGGCCAACTTGAATCCTTTGTCTAAAAATGCAAGGGAAAATTTACCCAAATTTAATGGAGATGGAAGGCAATCACCAGAGGAGAATCTAAGTGCCTTTATAGCAGTATGTGGTGTGTTAGGCATGCAACATCAAGATGTAGCCATAATGCTTTTTGTGCAAACTCTAACCAATACTGGAGCACAATGGTTTTATCATCTAACTGATTCTTCAATCACAAACTAGAATGATATGAAAACTATGTTTGAAAATAGGTTTAAAAGCATAAAAGATGAACATTCCCTTCTTGCTTAATTGACTCAGCTCAAGAAGGATATACATGAACCCATGAGGGAATTTATAGCCAAATTCAATAGAATTGTGCACAAGATCTCTACTACTAAAAGGCTGACTGTTGAGAATCAAAAATGTTTCTTTATTAATTCTATGCCTCTTGATATAATTTTTCATCTTAGAAGAGGTGAATTTATCGATTTAACAACTATAAAAACCTTGGTAGTTGGGTTAGAGGATAATCTTATTATAGATGGAAAATGGAATAAAGAAGTCCAAGTACCTAATGCTCATCCCTCATCCTCTATGGATCCTGTGGTTTAAAGACTAGTCAATGATATGATTGACCTAAAAAGACAATTACCTAAGGTTGGTACTTCATTCCAACAACCATATCAGGATATTGGTAGGAGAAATCTTAATCAACAGGAAAATGTTGGTAAGACATTACCACTTACATTAGCACAACCAAGGTTGACTATTGAAGCTCCTCCTAGAAGAGGTAACACGTGTGCCTTTCATTTGACTACTGATCATGATGAAAATTCTTGTCTAAAGATGTTTAGATATGCTCAAATGGTTGATACTCAAGATGTGTTGGGGGATATTACTAAAGAATAAAGGAACTTTGAGGAACTTGGTGACTTTGAAATACACTTCTTAGAATATGAGTCAGATTTAGAAGAGGAGGTAAAATATTGGTTACTCTTGAAGATCCTTCATGTGTTATGCCTACCAGAAATCAAAAGAACTAGAGATTTTCTAATACTCAAGAAGTACCTCTTAAAGGTAATGAACCTCTTACTAGAACCTTTCATACTAATTTGAAGACATAAGAGATTAAATTATTACATAGAAATGATCCAAAAGCTTCTTTTGATATTGTAGAATTTTGTAAATCTACAAAAATTCAAATATCCCTTATTGAATACCTCAAGTTAAAACCAAATGAACTTGATAAATTGGTTAAATATGTCAAAGGTAGTCCTACACAAATCAAATCCAAAAGTCAACTAAATGTTAATACTGAGTTTCCCATTGCCCAATTATTTGCTTCTCCACCTGAGTCACCCACACATACTCCTAAAATGCCCCACAATTCATCTAATGATACTTCTTACATGACTAATATGAAGCCCAACCCATTTTATGTTTCTTTATTCATAAATGTCCATAAACTTAGTAACTATATTATAGACTCAAGTGCTTCTAATAATATTATGCCCTCTTCTGTGGCCAAAGCCCTAGGTTTATCCCTTACAAAAACATTTGGTAGGTGTTACTCTATGGATGGAAAATAACTTTCTTTGCTCAAAAAAATTAAACATGCACGAGTTGCTCTTGTAGTTTATCTTGATAAAAGAGTGAAATTAACTATCTTGGTAGTAGATATCCCTACTAGTTATGGGATGTTGTTGAGTAGGACTTTTTTCAAATATTTGGGTGGGCAAATTAAATTAGATTGGTCAGAAGCTACAATTCTAGTGGGAAAGTAGAAAGTTAAGCTAGAACCTGAACCTAAATGCAAGTTTACTGTATACCCTTCTGATGATCCTAAGTCTCAGATTCTATTTGAAGAATGTGAATTTGGTAACTATTTTCTCTCCTCTAAAGACTTGAAGGAATAATCTATCCCAAAGTATGTTTATTTAGATGATCTATGGGCCATGGAATTTGATGGTAGTTGTCCTACCTCTTGTTCAGGAGCAGGGGTTGTGTTGATCTCACCTAAAGGTGAAAATTTTCCTTACTCTTTCAAGCTAAAATTTAAAAACACTAATAACACTATAGAGTATGAGGCTTTATTGCTTGGGTTAAATGAGGCTAAAATAAAGGGTGTAAATATGCTCAAAGTAAGAGGAGATGTGGAATTTATTGTTAAACATGTGAGAGGCATTTTTTTAATTAAAAATGAAAGACTGAGACATTATAGAAACAAAGTTTGGGATGAGATAGAATATTTTGATGCCTTTTCTATTGAAGCAATTCCCAGAGACTAGAACACATGGTAGATTCTCTAGCAGTATCAACTTTTCTTCTTCTCCCATTCCTTGATTTTAAAAGGGATTCATATAGAATAGAACTAGTCTATCATCCTAATGTCCTAGATAATGCTGAAAATTGGCAAGTTTTTGAGAATGATAAGTAGATCAAAAAATTCTTGGAGAATGTTGAGATGTTCTTGGGGACTTATTTTGAAGGTTCTGAAGTAGAATGTAAAGAATTTAGTCCTAATCTAGGGATCAATTCAAAAGATGATGTAATTCAGTTAAAGGGAAACAAAATCCCTAAAGGATTTGTCTCTCTAGAACATTTGTTCACTCAAAAAGATGAATATACTAAAGGCAAACTTGCCCAAAATCCTTAAAACGTGGAGGATTATGAGAAAATTAACATTAGGAGTGAGACTAATCCCAAATGGATCTCCATTGGTAGGTGTTGTTCACTAGAGGATAAAAACAAATTGATTAATCTATTGATTAAGTATAAGGATGTCTTTGATTGGTGCTATGATGATCTTAAGGATTTTAGGCATGGGAAGTTTTAGCATCATATTCATTTGAAAGCAAATGCAACTCTATTTAGGCAAAATCTATGAAATTATAACCCCAAATATTGGCATAAGAAGATATATGAAGCACTCTAGGCTGACAAGGTAACCCCAAAAAGAGCAATAGGAATGGCACCTTTTATGTTGGTTTATGGGATAGGAGCATAGTTATCATTACCTCTAGAATTATCTATGGCTAAATTACAAAATGTTATTACATATTAGTACTTTCAAGATTCTTTATAAAAAATATTTATGTACTTAACTAATATTGAGGAGGAGAGGAATGAATTAGTTGATCAGATTACTACTCATCAAGCCAGGGCTAAAATTATTTTTGATCAAAAAACTAGACCTAAAAATTTCATGGAAGGAGATGAAGTATTGCTATGGGATAGAAGGAGAGATCCTAAAGGATCACATGGAAAATTTGATTCACTTTGGAAAGGGCCTTTCAAAATTCATCAGGTATTGGGTCCTAATTATTTTAAATTAGAATATCTAGATGGAGCTATTTTACCCCTATCTTATAATGGATAGGATCTTAAGTTGTATCAACTATGAAATAGGTGTCCCTTGTTTTATACATAACCTTTCCTTTGTTGTCACATGTTGTGTATTCCTTTCTCAGTTTTGGTTTGTCTTGCTTCTTTTCTTCCATCTTTGTGTTTTAGTTTATACGTAACTAGAGTTTCTAAGTTCTCTACATTTTGCCATAAAATGCAGTCCCTAATCAGATCCAATGTTACCTTTTGAGTCAACCTTATTCAATTTTTTGTGAAATTTCCTTAAGCAAGAGTCGACTTATAATTTTATCCTTATTAGTCATATCTTTATTTATTAAGTCAACTCTTTTTTTTTAAATTTCACCCACCTATCCTATTTTATGTGTGAAATTTCTAAATAATTGAACCTTTGAACTTGAACCATTCTCAAAGTTCAAGAGTTCAATGGTTCAATGGGTTAAATGATTCATTTTTTCTCAAAGTAAGCTATTTGTCCCTTTGTGTATTTCAATTATATCTTTGAACCTTCTAGTTAAACTTGAACCCTTTTTCAAGGTTCAAGATTTTAACAGTTCAAGAGTTTAATACGTGATGCCATTCACAATCCAAATCCACAACCAGTTTCACAACTACCCCTGTCTTTTGACCCTAAATCTTTAGTTAATCAAAAGATGTTGGATCAGGTAAATAGGAATAGAATGGTAATCAAGAATTTGATGATTGGTTGGACTATATTAGACATAAAGGTAAAAAATATATTCATAAATTAGAAAATATATATGATCAAACCACAACTACTATCGAAGACTTGAAGACACAAAATGCTCTGTGGATAAAAGATGAAGGAAAATGGATGAATGTGATGAACCAAATTAGTGAAGTACAAAAGTATGGGATAGCAAAGTTTTTATCAAAAAATAATTTGATAGGTCTGGATGAGGATTTACTGTATGTAAGTAAGAAAAACATTGAATGGAGGAATTCAGTATCCTAAAAAGGGTGAATTGAAGTCATAAAAATGCTCAAAGAAATAACTGAATTCACTTAACCATTATAGTATGATCTACATTGTATTGATGCAAAATACATAAAGGATGATGGAGAACTAGAAAAGGACATCAATATTGTGATTCAATCCTTTAGGGAAAAGATCAACTTCGTTAAATAAAGTGACAACTTATTAACTAAAAATTTCTCTTGGATTTCAAAGGTGGAGTCACTTCTTTATCTCTACGTCAACACACTCGTGGAGCATGTGGAGAAGTTGGGGAAAATTTAGAGGGAGAAAGATGTCTAGAAGGTAAGGGTAAAGCACATTGGTATTCCCAATTTCCCAAAAATCGAAGAGTTTGCTATGACATTTTAGGAGTGGAAGGCTCAACGTGCCTCTCTAACTGAACATGACAAATCTAGAGATTATAATCCATCACCTCAATGATGATCTTACTTACATAGTTTATTTATTCAATTTTTTAGTTAAAATTATTTTCAAAAACTTGATCTTTAAATGAGTTTGTAAAAACTAAATCCCGTATGGGTCAGAGTTACTTTAACTCTGGGTTGGTTTGAAAGATTGGATAATTAGGGAAACTATGTGTGTGTGTGTGTGTGTGTGTGTGTGTGTGTGTGTGTGTGTGTGTGTGTGTGTGTGTTTTTAGTTGTTAAAAATATATATAGAGAATAAAGAGAAGAAATTTTAGAGCTAAACTACTATTGTTTCACAATATATATGATGTTTGTCTGAAACATTTTTCATCTATGAATTAAAAGGAGAAATAATTACTACAAACTTAGATCTGTACATTTGAGTATTTGAAATTGGTTTTTCTGTGTGAAATATTCTTTCATATGGTAATTACTCTTTCATTAGACAACTCATTGTATGTGTTCTATCATTTATTGGTTCAAGACACTAGATTCAGTTGCCTCCTTCAAATCCACTACTTTTATCCATCTAGTAAAGTAATATGTGGATATAATAATGCATTTTTGTCCCAAGGTAGAATTTGGATTGATGAGACAAATGAATTCCAAACACCATTGGATAAGGGGATGATATACTTAAATAGGTTGAAGATGTAAGGAAATGAGCTTTTCATTTCCTACAAATAATACACACTTCTTGGACTTCCTTACCCAAGTGTGATAATATCTAAAAAATGTTTGGAAAATAATATCCACCTCTCATGATTTTGAGGGTTATTTTCTTTGATGAAAAGTGGCCTCCACCTTATCCATCATGAAATTATTTAATTAATATTTCAACTTGATATGGCTATATACATCTCAAAAACATGCCATTAACATTCTTTTTGAATAATACACCATCAACAAGCACAAAAATAATAGATTTCAAACTAAAATACCTTATCTTTGAATGAATTAAATTTTGAGGATAAATACCAATTTGAAGGTACCTTATCATATCTTGAAACCATCTTAGTAAAGGTGTATGATTAGCTACAATATCTTCATAATTTAAGACCAAAAATACCTCTTTACTTTCGTACAAGTCTTAAGCTAAGTTCTCACATAACACTTTGCCTCTAATCATCTTTGTTACATTTACTTCCATGTCATATTCCATAACCCTTGTTATCCATCCTACTCTATTTTTACTTATGCCCTTGTTTAACAATAACTCTTTGATGTTATGATGGATAACCATAATGTGGATCTTGTTGTTAAACAGTATGTGCCTAAATGTTTTGAGACATTTGATTATGGAAATCACATGTTTATCAACAAATGTGTACCTTTTTATACTCTTTCAATCCTTCACTAAAAAATTCTATGGGCTGATCCAAACCTTGATACTTTTTTTATGTCAATATTCCTAAAATTTTATCAACATTAGCATATGCATATAACCCAAACTCATCTAAAAAATGAGGATTGATAAGAGTGGGAACACTAGCTATGGCTTGCTTGATTTCTTCAAAAACATTTATGACTTCCTTGGTCCAAGTAAAATTATGATTTATATTGAGCATAACTATAAGAGGCCTTGACAAAATTAAAAAATTATATATATATATATATATATATATATATATATATATATATATTCTTGTAAATTTAATCTTTACAAGGAAACTTTGAAATTATTTCTTATGCTTAGTCAAGGACAATACAAGAATAAAGTCCATTCTTTCTAGGTCAATACTCAAACCATGCTTAGAAACAACTTGACCAAGGAGTTTACTTTCATACACTGAAAACACACACTTATTTGTGTTAAGTGGTACCCCATATTACTTACATCTCTCAAATAAATTTCTAATATGAATTATGTGATGACTTTAATTATTTTAAAAAACTATAACATCATCCAAATACAAAATAACAAACATATTATTCAAACCTTAAAAGGCCATATCCATGGCTTTTTATAATGTTTATCCTACATTGGACAAATCAAATGACATTTTTTGGTGTGAAAAGGTACCCCACTTGGTGGATAATGTTGTTTTGAACTAATCCTCTTCCTTTGTAAGTATTTGGTTATACATACTATAAACATCTAGGAATGAAAACCTTTTTGAACCAGCCACTAACTACAATATTTTTTCCATTGATGGCAAAGGTTAATGCTACTTGAGTGAGGCCTTGTTCAAGTCATGTAAGTTCACACATAATCTAATTTATCCATTCTTATTCCTCATAAACACAAGGTTATCCAAATAAGTGGAATTATTTATGGGAAATATGATAGTTGATTACCATTTTGGAAGCTTTGTTCTCATCAAACGTTCTAACTTTGGGTTGGTTGGCCTTTATCTTTACCTTGCCGATTTTATATCTAATTCTACTTTAATGGTGCAATAATCAAATATAGGATAAAATAATTTTAAATAATTATATTCCCATAAAAACATATCAAAAAATAGGTACATAAATTAACAAAGTACTCTTTTTGAGCTTGAGAGAATACTTTACCAAGATTGAGAGATTTCCCATTGGTTATGTCAATGCTTCCATAATGTCCTTCTTTGGTAGGAAATAAATATTTGAACATTATTACCTCATCATCCCTAATAAAAATATTATCAAGTGTGATAATACCCTTGGGTAACTTTTTAAACTTGAGATTAACTATTTGATCACTATACTGCTACAAAAGTTTTGATTGATTTCTAGAAGAAAATTCAGTTTCTTCTTGTAGGAAACAGACAACTTGATCATTATCCTCAAATAGTTTCTAATTCAAATTATTATTATGAATGTAGGGTATTAAAATAATTTTTATGTATGTATGTATTATTATAATTATTTACATTATATGGAATTTCAAATTGGGCTCATATTTTAGCCAACCTATCTACGTGCTTATTACTCTCTCTCTCTCTCTACACATTGCTTGTATGCCATATGCATCAAAGTCCTATAGAAGATCCTATACCATATGTTTGTATGATTTGAATAATGTATTTATAAAAAAATTCATCCCTCTTATTTTATGTACCAAATTCTCACTATCTCCAAATTCTTGTAAGAGGTTAGCTCCGATCTTTCTAGCCCATTGCAAACCATGAACTAAGGCCTCTTATTTTTCTACGTTGTTAAATAATCCAAAATGATATTTTATAATAGCATAGTAAATTTTTTTTTAGGGTGAAATTATCATAATAAATACCCTTGTACCATTTTTATTATGTAATCCATCAAAATAGAGTTTCCATAAACCATCATTTAGCTCACCTTCTTTGTATAGAGCTAGAAGTTGTGCACCATCCTCATTTAAATAATAAACTCCAAGTCCTCCTTCCTCTATCATTTTATATGGATCATGATAATTAATATTATTATATAATTTAAAATAATTATTAATGACATCAAGAGATGAGTTTGCTTTAGCTTCACTAGTTTTCTCTACTTCATATAAGATGACATAATTAGTATTAACAATACTAGGCATGTATGGTTCTAGATGAAAATGAGAAATAGGCTTTGAATGATTTGTAAATTTAGTTCCATACCTTGTTATAAACATGATTTATTTTCAATCAGATGAAATATACCCACCTATATTTGAAGTAAAGTCACGTGATAAACACATAGCAAAGTATGGATGAAGATCCACCACCACATCTTGTTGAATGGTTACATTTGGGATTGCATGAAGTGTTAGTTTTAGATTCTTGATTATACCAACTATCTTATTTGGATATCCATCAAGTTGAATGAGACATTTAGTGTTTGTCTCATACACCAAACCCAACTTATTTGCAATCTATTTTGGCATTAATGTGTTACTTGTTCCACTATCAACCATATAATAATGAACTAGTGTGTTGCCAAAAATCAAGGAAAGATAGAAAAGAGGTGTATTACTTTATTTTGCATCAAATTTATGGTTTTTACCAATTTATATACCCATTTTACTTGTTGATTTTCTTGTTGGTCTAAATTTACTAGAACCACACTTTCCTTCTCTACTACTTTTGTAGACAAGTTAAGGTCTAAAATCTCATGGATAAGGGTATTATTTTGTTCTAGGATTGATAATGAATCCTGCATGGTCATTATAATGTTATATTTATTCATATGGTCTACTATCTTGAAATAAGAGCCTCCAATATTTGTTTGCACCTTTGGAGCAATAGAATGCTCTTATACTTGAGGCATTTGGTGAACCTTGCTTACTTCCACATTCTAATTTTTTTGAGATAAAGGGGTAGAAATTTGATCATTAGTACCTTTAAAAACCAAATTAGGAAAATTTGAAGCATGAAGAACCTCTTTGGTCTCATCTAAATACCTTTTCTTAGCTCTTGTGATGGCTACAACTAATTTGTTTGATTTGTTAGGCTCACTAATATAATTTACTACAATGTGATCATAAACTTGCATATTTATATAGGTTACATTTGGATATACTTATCCATGATTAAATTACCCTTATTGCATTATATCTTCATTATGTTGGCCTCTTTGAATGAAGACTTCTTCTTATGCTATTTGAGGAATTACCATATTTTATGATACTAAAGCTTGATTTTACACATCATTTATGTTAGAAGGCTTCCAAATTGAGTCTTGAATTAAATTATTTTATATTGGTATAAGGGTCTTAAATGTGTAAGAAGCATTGAGATCAATTTTAGAATTTGTTTTCGCTAGTGTAATGGCTCCTTGAGCTTTTTATGGAGGCCTTTTATCTTTAAATCCTTGGTAGGGAGGTCTTTGCTTTCTATATGGTTGATATGTGGGATGAGAAGGTACTTGATATTATTACCTCTTCAACTAAACTATCTCATTACCAAAATATTGAAACATACCTTTTATCTCACCAAACTCACTAGATTGAATAATAAGAGTTTGAAATTGACTTTGAAGGACTAGAATTAGGGATGCTAATGGAGATTTAAGAGGTGGAATGGTCTATGTTTATGGTGAAAATGGAATTTGAGGCCTAGATGAAAGTTTACCAACTTGATTTAAACTATTTTTGTCTCTAATGGAAACCTCATAGGCATCTGAGAGTGTCCTACCACCCATGGATTGAATCATAACTGAAATACTAGAGTTTAAGGCTCTCAAAAAGTATAGGAAATAATTATTAAGAGTGAACTTATCATGGGAGGTATTTTATTCCATGTTTTCTAAAAATTAAGATTGAAATCAGTCATAAATTCTATGGTGCTCTCTTGATTGTAGTGAGCTACTCAACAAAGGATAAATGGTCTTATTTATCTTTAAATTGTCTACAAAATACTACACCTAAATCATCCCAAGTGGAAATGGATTTCAAGGGAAGGTTCCTATACCATTGTAATTCCATTCCCTTTAAGGATGTAGAAAGCAAACAAATAGAAACATTATCCTGGGTAACATGGTGGAATGAACACAAGTTGGCCAAATATTTGATATGTTATATGGGTGTAGTTTGATCTTCACTTTCAAAATATGGTAGGTTTTTTAGGGTTGAGGCTGGGATATCATTATATTGGTGAAAATTAAGAGATCTTCCATCATTGAAAGGAATAAATACTTGGTTCCTAAAGATAGGGTAATTGCACAAAGTTAGGGGACAAAAAGGGGTCTACCCATGGACATGATTTTCCTAAAATTTTAGAATATGAACTTCTATAGATAATTTGAGATATATACACTCCAAATTTGAAGATGGTGTAAAAATAGGAAATGTAGAATTTAGATTATAGTCTCCAAAACACTAATTGTGTTTAAAAATGGTTTAGTATAAATATGTAAAATATCTAAAATTTGAAGAGGAACTCCTATTTTTTTAAAGAAAATAAAGTATATAAATGGTTGTGTGGTGCACCATTTTTTGAGTGGTTTTTAATATTGTTTAAAACCCTTTAATGAACATTATATAAGATATTAAATTTTGTTACCTATATTGTTTTATATTTTTTCAATGAATATTTTTTTATGAATTTTATAAGTAAATAGATCTTGAAAACTAACAAAAAATGGATAGCTAACTATGCGGCATGCCTAACCACGTCAAAAAATTGAAAAATTAGGTTTTTTTTTTTTAATGTGTAGAGAATTAGGCCTAGTTTGTGACCATATAACTTGTTTTGCACTTGGATCAATGAAAAAAAAATTACATGAACATGTATATGCATGTATGTCTGTGGCATGTAGTGGCCTAAAAAAGGTATAGCAAGAAATCAACATTTTGAAACTTTAAATTAGTCCAAAATTTATGAAAATAATATTTTTGGAAAGAGGAGGGCATGTATGACATGATGATATTAAGTTTTTAAATTTTTCCATTGAAATTTATAGTGTATTTGATGATTGAAGTTTAATTTTTTGTTTTTTTATCAAAAATACTAGACTCAATTATAGATTGATAGGTCCAAGCCTTTGGCTCAAGAATCCAAGCCATTCCCAAGCCAAAAGGCTTAGTGTTTGAATTTAAATTCAAATAGAATGATCTTGTGAATCATGCAATCACAATATATCTTCATAACACCCAAAAACACAAATTTTCTCTTGAGCTCAAATTTCTTATATGTTCTTGAGCTCCCTCATAATGGTTCTCTTTCAAGTGACGTGGGAAAGTTTTTTAACATTAGATAGTGAATTAAGGTGTCATGGTATCACATTAGACTTTATAAAATATATGGGTATTTTAATATGTTGACTTGACTACTTATAATTACTTGGATTTAAGTAATAACTAATTATACATTTTAAAATATAACTAAAATATCTCAAGATGTCATAAATGACATTTTTTAAACCTATGACCAAAACTCAACCTTTGGAGTACCAATCTAGTTATGCATTTGAAGTAAATTTTTGCTAGTTTGATTCCCTTCAACCTAATTTCATGACTATAAAATGTGATTTGGGTTTTTATTTAATCTAATTTCATCATCTCAATTGAAGAAAAGAAACAGTATTTATTTATTTATTTATTCAAGTTTTAAATGTATAGAATGTGGTTTTGAGCCCATTAAACTTGAATGTCATCAACAAACAAATGCAAATGTTAATTAGTTCAATTGTGGAGGTAATTATGGCCAAAATGATCCACATGAACCTATTTTTAATCATATATGATGTGATTTGGAGTGAAATTAACCCTAATTTCATGTCATATATAATTAACCAAAGAGTTTATTCATTTAATTTTGGAGGCATTTGAGGCCAATTTGAACCCATTCAAGAGCAAGATATGATTTAAGGTAAAATTAAGTTTGATTCTATCATAAATTAATATAATTATTTAATTTATACAATTAAGGGCATGATCTAGTAAAAATTGCGACCCTAAACCAAATTTATGGTTCAATTGATTGTATAATGTATGCAACATGTATGCCTTAACTAACCCTACTTTTATCAAAAATGCAAAAATGAATGCAATTGTCACAAATAGGTGAAAAAATGACTCAAATTTTATTTAATTAAATTATTTATTAGAACGTATATCTAAAACCTTAAACCCTAAACCCTATACCATTTACCTTAAACCCTAAATTTTTTACCATTTACCTTAACCCTAAGACATAAGCCTTAAACCCCAAACCCTTTAAATTATAGACGTTAAACCCTAAAACAATAAATTTTGACCCAATTAAAATCATCTATATAGTAATAATTAAGTTCATAGGGATCAACTTGGTCAAAATTGCATCACTCATTACCACAATTGACTCAATTGGCTCAATCTATGATGATGTGGGGGTTAATTGAGCCCAAAATCACATTATTTACTCACAGATTTAGTTTCAAGGAGCTCAAATTTTCCCCAATTACATTCAAAATTTTACCTTATATATATTAAAGCTATACCACAAGCCATAATCCATAAAATCTAAACCACAAATATTAACTATTTAAACCCTGAATCGATCATTTTAGCCCAAATTAACATCATTTAGACTAATAATTAAGTTTATAGGGCTTAGTTTGGCCTAAATCACATGAATGATTTCCCCATTTGACTAATTAAATCAATTTTTATGATGAATGGGGTATAATGACAACCCAAAAATGCATTCTATAGTCACAAATAGGTCCATGTGATTTAAGCTATCCTCAATTATCTTTATGATTAGACCCTATGTACCCTAAAAACTAAACCTTATAGGTCTTAAACCCCAAGACCTAAAACATAAACCTTATACACTATATTTTAAAACCTAAACTAATCATTTTATAACTAATTAACATCATTTATAGTAATAATTAGGTATATACATTACTTAATTTGGCCCAAATTGTATTATTCATTGTCCCAATTGACTAATTGGCTCAATCTATGATGATGTGGGGGATAATTGACCCAAAAACATAGTGAAACCTAGATAAACATAGAAAATATATAAATTAAACCCTAATACTTAAAACATAAACCCTAAAATCTATACCCTGAATTACAAACCATAAGTTCCCTCTTTACCAATCAATTTAACCCCAATTAACATCTTTTTTAGTAAGAATTAGATTAACATGGCATAGAGTGATTATAACTTATATAAACCTTTAAACCTAAACCCTATCCCTAATATTTAATCCCTAAAACCTAAAACATAAATTTTAAACCCTATGTTATAATTCCCTCATCCCTAATCCCTAAATCCTATGCACTAATACCCTAATCCTTAATCCCTAATCCATGACTAGGGTTAAAATGAGCCAAATGGATCTATTTTAAATTTTATATGATGTGATTTGGAGTGAAATTAACCCTAATTTAATGTCATATATAATTAACCAAAGAGTTGATTTATTTAATTAAGGAGGCATTTTAGACCAATTTGAAACCCCTTCAAGAGCAAGATATGATTTAGGGAAAAATTAAATTTGATTCTATAATTAATTGATAAAATTAGTGAATTTATGAAATAATGGGTTTGATTTTTTAAAAATTGATCCCTTAAACCAAATTTATGGCTCAATCAATTATATAATGTATGCAACATGTATGGCTTAACTAAACCTACTTTTATTAGAAATGCAGACATGAAGGTAATTATCATAAATAGGTTTAATAAGATCATTTTTTTTTTCAATTAACTTAGTTATTAGACCATATATCATATAATTTAAACCCTAAAACATGCACCATTTACCTTAAACCCTAAGCCATAATCCTTAAACCCCAAACACTTTAAATTTCAGACATTAAACCCTAAACAAATCAATTTATCCCTAATTAACATAATTTATAATAAGAATTAGGTTCACAAGGATAAAATTGGTTAAAATTTCATCACTTATTATTTTAATTAACTTAATTATCTCAATATGTGATTATGTTGGGCTAATTGAGCTAATATCACATTCTTTACTCATAGATCTAAGTTTAAGGAGCTCAAATTTACCCAAATTACCTTCATGATTGTACCTTAAATACCCTACTATAACCAAATACCTAATCCATAAATTTCCTAATCCTTAAACTCTAAACCATAAATATAAACTCTTTAAACCATGAACCAATCATTTTATCCTATATTAACATCATTTAGACTAATAATCAAGTTCATAGGGCTCAATTTGGTATAAATCACACAACTAATTACCCTATTTGACTAATTCAATCAATATAAGTGATGACATGGGGTATAATGACAATCCAAAAACACATTATATAGTCACAAATAGGTTGAAGTGATTCAAATTGTCCTCAATTATGTTTTATATTGGACCTTGTGTAGCCTAAACCCTAAACCTTATAGGTATTGAATTCTAAGCCATAAACCATATACCATGTATTTTAAACCCTAAACCAATTAGTTTATCACTAATTAAAATAATTTAGAGTAATAGTTAGGTATATACATTAATTAATTTGGCCCAAATCACATTACTCACTATCCCAATTGACTAATTAGCTAAATCTATCATGATGTGGGGGATAATTGATCCTTAAAACATAGTGGACCTTATGTATAACCTAAACCATATATACATTAAAACCTAAACCATAAACACTATACCCTAAATTATAAACCATGAGTTACCTATATACCAATAGATTTAGCCCTAATTAACATTTATTATAGTAAGAATTAGGTTCACATGGTATATATCGATTAGACCTTATATACACCCTTAAAACTAAACTCTATGCCCTAATCCCTAATCCATAATCCCTAAACACTAAAGCATAAATTGTAATCCTTTTTCCTTGATTCCTTAATCCCTAATCACTAAACCCTAAAACATAAATTATAAGCTTTATGCCATAATTATCTAATCCCTAATCCCTAAACCCTATTCACTAATACCCTAATCCCTAATCTATATTAAGAATAACATGATCACATTATTGAATAAATTGATCATGATATTCTTAATATATACAAAACTCACTTTTAAATGTCTATTTTAAACCCAAATCAAGAATTATATCCCCATAAGCATTCTCTACATACTTCTATGGGACCTGTATACTTCTTTTCACCACACCTTTGAAAATTTATCAATTATCATTGATGGGTGATAGGTCACATTTGAGGAAGATATTGAATAATAAAACACTGAAGGAATTAGAAGTTTTGAAAGATAAATACAAGATATGAATTCAAAAATTCCATTTATGATAAGGTACAAACCCTAATCTTGATGAACCAAATGCCATAGATAACGAGCCAATTAAAAATAATGAATTAAACAATGATTAAATTTACCATAATTAATTGAATAATGGTGAAATTGGCCATAATAAAATGAATAATAATTAAATTTACAATAATTAATTATATAATGTTGGAAGTTTACATTCAAAGTTTCATGTTTTTTATTTTATTGATGATGAGTCTATATATGATGCTTTACACCCCATGAATGAAGAAAGTTTCATGGAAACAAATAATTATGAAACTAAAAATCAAGAAATTTCATGGAAACATATAATAAATAAATAAACAATGAATAAAATGTCATCCCACCTATAGACAATGAAAGTAATAATGATTTTGAAACACCCTCTCAACAAATTTCATCATTAACAACACCTCCAATAATTGTGTATAAAAACATGTAATTAATTAAATTAAATGAAAATATTTTATATCTAATTCATAAAAAATGTTTGATCACCATTAAATAATATTGGCTAAATAAATTTGGGTTAGTTTCTTTCATAATTTGGATTATGATAGTCAAAGATGTCAATTATTTTTTTCATTGATAAAATTGATTAAGATGAGACCTATAATGTACATATTAAGACTAAGAACATATAATATGGATGATGAAAATAATGAAATTATTGAAAATCTACATTATTCATATCATAATTTAGGCCCAAAATTACATACCCAAGATTGCAATTTTATAGACATATACTTAAAACTTGTGTAGTAAGTGGCCAAACAAGGAAAAAATGAATGCTTTCAAAAACAATCCGAACACTTAATATAAATATAAAAACATTAATGAAAGAAATTGAAAGACATAATGAACCTAATACCAATGAGTTATAGGCATTCTATGGTAGACTTCCACAAAAGGACAAGGATATAACTGATGCTCTCAAAGAGTTATTTTTTCAATTTTGGAAAGAAAATACAAGAGTTTCATCCAATGCAAGAGATGTAGTGAAAATGAGAGTTGGTTCTTGTAACCATGAACCACATCTGAAACATTTATTGGATATAAATAAAACATAATTATAGTCTAAGTTTTTGGAAAAACATCCACAAGTTTTTATTTGTCAAAGATATTATGAGATGTCTAAACCTTTTTATGTAAAAATAAATCACACACACACACACCAATTTTTATTCTAAGAAACATGTTGAATTTTTAATTCACTATGATGTTTTTCACCATGTTAGTTATATTTTGAATACTAAAAACATTTTTTAGGAGAGTGGCATTGAATTTACATAAGAAATAGCTAGGGAATTTATTAAACTATTTTTTTCAAAAGATCAGATGGATAATTATTTTATAACAAATAATGTTTAGATGGAAAGTTCAACATTTATGGTGGATTTTGAAAATTAAAAAAATTGTATCCATGAGGAGAGTACAAGTGAAATTGGATAGGAATTAGTTGGTTTAATAAAATATAAATCAATGACTTATCAATTAAATTATGGTAAATAATCTAAAAGGTGTGATCTTGTACAAAAATGATATCTATTTTTAAATTTTTTTAAATCAAATTTAGGGAGAAAATTGTTTATGAGTATGCAAGTCACAAATAGGACTAGATGGTTGGATGAACACTTCAATATAAGAAAGGATACATTCCCACTTGGTTCAATTATTTTAATATTTTATTTTGATAAAAATTACACATTCAAACCACAAATGAAATTTTAATCATAATATTACAACTCATCACAAGTTGCCATATTCATGCATGTACTTGATAGTATAGAGCAACAACAAAAAATATTAAAGGAGTAATATTTCTATATAAGTGATGAATGATCACATTATTTAAAGTATATACAAGGTTATTTTTAAAAGTTCTATGAAAATTTGAATCATAGGAATATTATTTTCAATCAACACTACATTTGGTTAGACAATTACACATCACAATTAAAAATGCATGAATGTTTTATTAGTGAGTATGATGCACATTACGACTAGTGTAGAACACATTTGGAGTTTCACCAAGGCTATCAAAGGAAAAGGGGAGCATGATGGTGCTAGAGAATGTGTAAAAAGAGTTTTTCTAAGGGAGGATTTGAAGTTTGAAAAGGGTGTTAATTTGATAGATGCAAAAACCATGGTTGAATGGTTTAATGAGAACATGTGTCATGATGCTTAACCAAATTCTACTATTCATAGTCATTTTTGGTTAATGGAGGAAGAACACTTGAAAAAGTATATTTGAATCTAACAAGTTCAAGTGAGCTCTGCTCATTTTGTAACTCAAATGCAAGTTTATGGACTATTAATATGAGACACTTGGCATGTTTTTGTTTTGCATGTATGGATTCTATTTAGAATGAGTTTGAGTCACAAGAGTGGGTGGATGACTATAGTTCCAAACCTATAATTCCAATAACACATATCAAGTTCTATAAACATTGTAACTTACATATATGACATTATCATATGACTCTAACCATGTATCTAATCTAGTACAACCATGTAGAATATTTTTAATTATGTATAATTTATTCTCATTATATATCTCCATAGTGTAACTAAAAAGGTTTTTTTATGATACAAGGCATGTTTTTGTAGTTATTATAGATGAGGACAATAAAGAGGGCATAAATTAATAGTTATGTTAGTTTGTAGAGAGAAATAAAAAATAACTTCCCCATTTATAGATGGAAAAAACATTGACTATCCCACTAGGTCAGTGGTAGTCACTGGAACTTAGTTTTGATGATATCCTATAAAAAATTCATATCAATGTTTGTTTGAAGAGTTTGAAATGCATAGGAAGATACTGCACTATTCAAATTTGATTCTTGTAATGAGTATTCAATTAAAAAAATATCATGGGAGGCATTAAAAAATAAAGTTTGGAAAGTTTGAGATTCAAAACATGAAGATATTCTTGATACTATAAATGTTAGAGTAGATCTTAGTGGTTCATTAGATTGAAATACACAAGTATGGAGATGCAATCAATTTTACCAAATATAATTTTTTATTTTCTAGGCAGTACATATGAATTTATTTTTGAATTACTTACTAATATTTTTTTTAGGTTAGTGGTTCTAGATATGCTTCTAACTTCACATGTTTGTCACTATTAGTAAATAATTCCATGTTCTTCAAGCTAAGATAAGTTAACTTTTTAAGTACGTAGTGTTTTTGTGTTCTTTAATGGTAATGAAAATGCACTTTCAAGTGGATTTAAATGTTTTTTAAATGGGATCACATGTAATTTACCTATATAAATTTGATTGAAGTAATATAATCTCAAGTGGAGGTCCCAAAGGTATAAATGTTTGTGTGAGCTCAAGAAGTCGCCTATTACATGCCAAAAGGTTTTATTTTAGGACCTAACACTAAAAGTTATGTCATATATATCTATTAAAGGTTACACTTGAGTGATATGGGATGATATTAGAGGGCTTAAATATGAATTTGAGGGATTTAACATTTCATATAAATGAGTTACAAGTTTCATTTTATACGTGTTTGAACTTAGGCTAAAACATCCCATTTTTCTTGTATTGAGAAGGGCATTCTTGAGGCCAAAATGGGTGGTGGATTTTTTGATCAGGCATAATGGGAGGAAAATAAACTAGTATTATATGTTATCCACCCTAATTAAATTATGTAAATTATATTTTTTGGTTAGGAAGCATCAGAAGTAGAGTTCCACAACCATAACTTAAACTTTTTCAACATTTATTATCATTGTTTTTGTGCTGCTAAACAATAGTGAAAATAAAATTCTAGGTGGATTTAAATTTTTTGGTAGTGTGAGAACATGAAATTTGACTATATATACATGATTGAAGTGATATGTTCTCAACTAGAGGTCCTAGATGTATAAATGGTAGTTGGATCTCAATAAGTTGCCTATTAAATGCCAAAACAATTCATTTTAGGACCTGCCACTACAACTTGTGCCATAAATTGCTCTTGAAGGTTCCACCTAAGTGATAATAGGTGATATTATATGAATTAAATATTTATGGGAGGGATATTAATTTCCATGACAATGACTTACACATTTAGTTTTATGCTTGTTTGAACATAGGCTTAAAAACTACATTTTTCTTGTATTGGGAAGGGTATTCTTGAGACCAAAATGGGTGGTGGATTTGTTGATCAAGAATGATGGGAGGACAATAACCTATTAATATATGTTATGAACCAACATTAATGTGTTTTAAGTTCCATATTTTGGTTAGAAAACATCAACATTAGATTTCTATAACCATAATTTAAACTTTGACAACATTAATTATCAATGTTTCCACACTCCTAAACGGCAATGAAAATTTACTTTCGAGTGGATTTGAATGTCATGGAAGTGTGATAACATGTAATATTAATATATAGACATTATAAAAGTGATATATTCTCAAATTTAGGTCTTGGAGGTAGAAATGATAGTTGAAGCTTAAGAAGTTACCTATTCAATGCTAAAAAGTTACATTTTGGGACCCATCATTGTAACTTGTGCCAAAGATTGATATTAAAGGTTACACATAAGTGATATAAATTTATATTAGAGGGATTAAATATGGATTTTATGGATCTAATTTTTTTAATAAATTAATTACATGTTTTATTTTATGTGTTTGAACATGGGCTAAAATACATTTTTTTGTATTGGGAAGGGCATTCTTGAGGCCATAATTCATGATGGGTTTGTCAGGCATTATGGGAGGCCAATAACCTATTATAATATTTTATAAACCTACTTATACATTTTATAAGTGCCATTTTTTGGTTATGAAGCATCAGAATCAATGTTATGCAACTATAACTTAAACTTTGACAACTTTTGTTGTTAATGTTTATGTGCTCTAAAATGGTAGTGAAAATGTAATTTCAAGTAGATTTAAATATCATGGTAATTTTATCAAATTTAATTTGATTATATATATGTTATAAAATTTATATATTCTCAATTGGATCTCCCAAAGGTATAAATGACAATTAGAGCTCAAGAAGTTGCCTATTCAATGATAAAAAGTTGCATTTTAGGACCCATCACTATAAATTGTGCCACATATTTATCTTGAAGGTTAAGAATGAGTGATATAGGATGTGATTACATGGATTAATTAGGTATTTTATGGATATAATGGTTCACATAAATGACTTATATGTTTCATTCTATGCATGTTTGAACTTAGGCTAAAAATTTACATTTTTCTTGTATTGGGAAGGGCATTCTTGAGGCCAAAATGGGTGGTAGGTTTATTAATCATGCATGATGAGAGGATAAGAACCTATTTTTGGATATTATATTACCCCACCATATATGTGTTGTTAGTGCAAATTTTTTTTCAAGAAGCATCAAAATCAGAGTTCTAAAACCATAACTTAAACTTTGACAACAATTATTGTTAATATTTTCACTCTCCTAAATTGTAATGAAAATGTACTTTTGGGTGGATTTGAATGTTGTTATGGTGTGATAAAATGTAATTTAAATGTGTGTGTGTGTGTGTGTGTGTGTGTGTGTGTGTGTGTGTGTGTGTGTGTTATAAATTATATAATGCCAACTAGAGGTTATGAAGGTATAAATTATAATTAGAGCTCAAGAAGTTGACTATTTAGTGCTAAAATTTTGCATTTTAGGACCCATCACTGCAACGTATGCCACAAATTTCATTTGAAGGTTCCACCCAAGTGTTATAGGTTATGATTATAGGGATTAAATAGGTAGGGTATGGATCTAATAATTCATATAAGTTACTTATAGGTTTCATTTTATTTGTGTTTAAACTTAGGCTAAAAATTGCATGTTTTTTGTATTGGGAAGGGCATTCTTGAGGTTGAAATGGGTGGTTAGTTTGCCAATTGGGCATGATCAGAGGGAAATAACCTATTCCTAGACATTATATTCCCCATGGATGTGTTGGAAATGTTAGGTTTTGGTCAAGAATCATCAGAATCATATGTTTTCAACCATAACTTAAACTTTGACAACATTTGTTGTAAATGTTTCCATGTTCCTACATAATAGTAAACATGTAATTATAGCTGGGTTTAAATGTTGTGGAAATTTAATAATGTGTAATTTACCTATATAGACATTATAAAAGTGATATATTCTCAACTAGAGGTCTTAGAGGTATAAATAATAGTTAGAACTCAAGAAATTTCTTATTCAATGCTAAAAAGCTACATTTTAGGACATGTCACTACAAATTGTGCCACATATTGCTCTAAAATGTTCCACCTAAGTGATCTAGGGTGTGATTATAGATATTAAATAGGTAGGGGAAGGATCTAAAGGTTTAAAAAAATGATTTATATGTTTTTTTGTGTGTTTAAACTTAGGTAAAAAAAATACATTTTTCTTATATTTAGATGGGCATTCTTGAGGCCTAAATGGGTGGTGGGTTTGTTGATCAGGCATGATGGGAGGATAAGAACTTGGTCCTAGATGTTATCAACTCCTAAAATGTGTTGGCAGTGATAGTTTTTGATCAAGATGAGGTCTTTGCATATTAACACTTTACTTGGAACTAATATTTTTTTCTTGCAATTATTTTGTAATCTTTGTATGGTTGAATTGAAATTAATTATTTATTTTCAAATGATGCACTAAATCTATGGGTAGTATATTCAATTTTATATTTTTATGTGTCTATAAAAATTTTAAATTCTAATAACTAAATCAAAACCTTTTCATAGTACTATAGTAAATTTTATATCCATGATTTCTATTCCTCAAACCATCATTACTTGAGGGTAAAGCTACCCCTCTATCTACCTACAATAAATCAATCCTCCACACACATGTAACTTAGTATGGGATGTTATCTATAGGATTCAATGACACTATCAAACATTAAATTTCATTCAACTATATTCAAAACATAATGATAACAAGTTTCTTCCATTATATATCACATATTTTATTGATATTCATAAATATATACAATATGATCCACTATCATATCCTTGTCCTCATGGACAACACAATTTTCCATATTCTTGTTCCATCTATCCCTCTTTCCTAAACGTCTTACCTACTCTATTGACTCATACTACTCCCCCTACTATCTTAAACCACACACCCCCATGCAACTCGCTCTCTCTCTCTCCCCCCCTTTTCTCACCAAATTTTACATGAAAGTGTATTTTAAGTTTTCAAGGTGATTTGGAGGATAGAATAAGTTTGTGATATTATCAAATATTAGTTGTAGGAGGCCTAAAACCCTTAAGAGATAGGACTAGAGAGTAATACAACTATTAATTGTATTTGACTTGGGTCTAGATAACTCAATAGGGAATTTAAGTACATTAGGAGTGAGGTGTTAAAGCTGATGAAGGAGTGAGGTGTTGAAGGGTCAGAAACCAATCTCAAGAATATGAATTAGGCCTATTAGGCCAAATAGCCCTTCAAGGGAAAAGGTGTAATAAAGTGTAAAGTAATGTGGAGGAATTTAAAATTAGATTAAGTGGGTTTTATTAAGGTTAGATAGGTGGATATAAGATCTATATGAAGTGTTCTTGAAAGTATTAAAGAAGAGGAAGGCATCTAGGCATAGCCAAGCCTAGGGAATGTATAGTGAGAGAGTGTGAATAGTGAATAATAAAAGGGGTAGGTTGGAAGATAGTAAAGGAGTTGAGTGTAGAAGAGGTATTAATAGAGATTACTCAAGAGGTAAGGAAAAATATAAAGGAACAAGAATAATAGAGGCCATACAAGTAATTAGTCTAATTTCAAGAAAAGTTATTCAAGAAAAGCTAGACAAAAAAGCATTAGAGCTAGGTGAAGGTGAAAGATCAAGTTTGCAAGTATAGGTAGCAGAGTGATAAATTTGTAGGGATTTATGAATGATATTATGTATTTATATTATACAAGTATAAACATGATTGGTTATGGGCCTTAAGTGAAATCAAATTGTGTTAATGATCAATTGAAATTTGTAAATGGGTGATGACAAATTCAAAATAGATAAGAGTTTCATTAGTTATTTCCACTACACACAATCAAATAAAAAAATTAATTTTAAAAAATATGGGAAATCATATATTTATAACATTGAAAAGAACATTATTTTAATACTCATTTGTGTAGAACATTAAATACTATATCTGAATGATAATAGTTTGGGAAATAAAAAACACTAAATGATAAAATTTTAAATTAAAACTGAGTATAACTTAGATAGATTAACATAATTTTTATGAAAACTATAAAAAAAATCATATATGCACATGTACAATGTCAATAATACATAGATTTCCATGATAGGCACACAATAACTTATAACATCTATCAACATAGTATCTAATGTTGGGTGAATGTCACATATGCATATACAATGACAAAAATGTGTACATTCCCATATAGGCATACAAAAAAACACATCTCATGTAATAAATATTAATCTTAAAATAAACTCCCTTTCTTTGCCTTCCTTAAATAACACTCTCCATGGGATACCCTAATAGTAGATGGAGATCCTTCTAATTCCTTATATTGTTCCAATTTCTAACAACTGGTCCAATACTCATAGCTCACTTGCATTTGAACCTATTCAAATACAAGTATTATTACAAAATTAACATAAAATACATTCAACCACTTGTTAATAAATTAAATTTAAACTAGAATAAAAAATCATTTAAACACACACTTACTACAAGATCATGGTCATGTTCAATATATTTTTGATGCTGAAGTGAGTTAGTGGCAGGCTCAGTTATTCGAAAAGGCATCTAAAATATGGAAGAAACATGAGAAGTTTCCCTACTAATAATATGACTAAGACTATCAGATGTCATGTGATCACCTTACATACATAATACATTCACATAAGTTATATCTCCCTAATTATGTATTAAAATTACTAAAACAAGTATATTTTTACAATTCAAAATTATTAATATATACATCTGTTAGTGCCTATGTGGATGATATTACAAAAAAAAATCCTATCTATCTCGACTCATAGTGATGGATGAATGTCTAATTGATCTATCAATTGAATTTAAACAAGGTCTCACTTACTTTTCTATAAAGTATCAAAGATATTTATGATAATTTTTTCTCCTTTATTAATCAAAGAGTGTATTTAATAACATTGTACTTAAATTTTGAGATCATTGATAGATAAATTGAAATTAAACTTACAAGGTAAATATACATAGACTAAATGTACATATAACATAAGATTAACTCAAAAATTTATCTCTATATAAGTAAAAGGTCTTGTTCTAACAAAGATAAATTTAGTAGTGGATGGACTAGTAGCTAGATTTGAAAATGTAAATAATGGATACATTATATCAAATATTGTAAATGTAGACTATGATGTTGAAGGCACCATCACCTCCTAGGACATATAAAATTACATATATATTATTAAATTTCTATGTAAATTAATTGTTAGCTAAATTAAATTTGTAAATATAACTTAAATTTAACATGACATTTACATAAAATATGCCTGTATCTATGTAGTGGTTGATGTTTGCATACCAAATGTGTATGCCAAAAAATCATCACTCATAATTATATTAGCCAATCCCTCTAAACCAATAGCAGCATCATCATCATCATCATCATAAGTTCTAGTTTATATAGCTCCATAATATTTTCAAGCATGGGTCGGGTATGCATGTTAGGTGGCATATCTCTAGCATCAGTCTCTTAGAGCCTACTTATATGTTGACTAAGTGTATCAATGAGTGAATTATGTACATTCAGAGTGTCGATCTCTATGACCTGATGAACTGTAAAGGGGATCTCAAGGTCAAGTGGCTTTTAGATACAAATCCTTTCAAGCTGATTAGGCACATAACATGCTCTTGGTCGATCCTATGAAGAGCCTTTCCCTCAACCCTAAAACTCAATATAATCAAAATAGTTTAGAATATCATTAAGGAAAAAATCAAAATATAGTTTCATCATAAAATAAAATTGGACCTTGTCATTATTACATGGTGGATAATCAAACACCATCCATCATCAATCCTAAAAATTAGTTGTGATTAAATTATGTTAGTAGTGATGGATTGGAAAACATTTAATAGTTATTGTAAATGGTGCATTGGTGGAGTAGTCAATGAATAAGGTATAAATGGATGATTTTAATATTTCTTTGTTTTTAACCCCATGTGCTAATAATTTTTAGTATAATAAGCCCTAAAAATATCTTGATATGAATCCCATCTATTGATTTGACTCGTTATAAAATCAATTTGACCTAATAATGACTATAGGGGATTGGCTAGATAGGTGTAATGGGTTTTTATCGAATTGGGATCCCTAATTATCCTAATTAATTCTTTAATTTCAATTTTATTTTACATAATATGGTCAACTAGACTTTCCTAACTACCTAGAGGTTTTAATGGAATTGTAGGAGGGTTAGGTGTAGGATTAGGCTAAGAAACAAGAGGGTTAGGTGGAGGGTTAGGAGGTTAGGCTAGGAAATAGGAGGATTAGTAGGATGAGCTATTATAAACAAATAAATTACCAATTAAAAAATGAAAGTAAAAAAAAAATTATTAAAATTTAGGGTTAACAGGTGTAGATTTTTAGCACTTACCTCTTTTACATGCTAGCATTATAAATTAGTCAATGTGTCGATCTTCTTGGGATGAATTATGTAAAGTTTTATCCTCACTAAGGAAAACCACAATTACATAATATAGGAGAGTGAAGGGAATAAAGAACTCAAACATAAAATGAGTAAATTTTGTATTTAGGTTCATTCTTTCATGTTTTGTAGTAAATATAGGGAACAAGATTGCATTATTACCATAATCATGTTATTAATGTGATAATATTTTTGTTTTAAATAACATGATCATGTTATTAATTTGGTCACATTATTATTTTTAAACAACAAGATCATGTTATTTATTAATGTGATGGCATTATATCTCAGTAGTTACTAAGCCATAATTTAAATAGCATGATTGCAAACGGAAAATGTCCACAAAATTATCCCCCATATACATGAACATACTTGATAACTATGTTTATAGTGGGATTTGAAATTATAGTGGTTTGCACAATAAGCTGAATACTGAAATAACCTTCTAGGATATGGATTTATTCATTAAAACCTTCTTTTTGTATTTGAATACAAAGGTAATTTAGTAAAAAGGTATACCTCTAATTTAATACCTTGTACTTATCTTAGGCATAAAACTAGTACTTATATACTAATTCAAATGTATTTTTCTAGCTCCAATCTTTATCCCATCAGGCATACCACAAAGTGTTCTCACTCAAAAGTGCACCCTTGTAAGAATGTGTGCTTGTTCTCACTCTTATTTACACAATTTAAACTCTATAATTTATGGGTGGCATTATATTTTAGATAATATACATATTAAGGACTTATTACCTTTGGTACACTCACCTAATTCACTCTAAAACTCTCTAATTTAGTGATTTCTTAACTAGGAAAAGGGTAAAAGGAGCAATACTCAAGCTAAAATTGAACATGAAAACAAAAAATTGAGGTGATGCACCAATTTTATGTCCAATTAAACCTATAATTTACACACTTTATAATTTAAATAACTTGAAAAAAATTACATAATCTTCATACAATGGCTCTTACATTAATATTTCATACAAAGCTCTTGACAAATACTCAACCTAACTTGAAAGGAATGAACATTGATTGAATTCACTTCCAAGGTAGGTAGAAATCAGATTTAGACACTTGATCTAACAATAAATAATTATTATATTATATATAAATGTGAAAAATTTAGATATAAATATATAAAAATTAATCATTCACTAAGTTACATCAATGAATATAAAGCCTACACTTCATGAACAACTTGAAAATGGAGGAAAAATAGATTTTTATTGCTTCAAAGGTTATGTAGTAAAAAAAATTTCTAGAATTTTTTTCATATCAAAAATCATAATATCCATATTATTTTTAAAATGAACATAAATATAGAAAATAAATTTAGGAGAGAGGACACAAAGCAACCCCAAACTAGGGATGAGTCATCATGCCTAGTTATCATTCACTCTTCCTTCAAATTAACCACTAAAATCCTACATAGTACATGATATATTTTAAACTCATATTATTGTAAAATGGTGTAGGAAATAGATATAAACTTTTTTTAATGCATTAAATAAGTAATAGATTCTCATTCATGACCTATTTTTAAGGGAATTAGTCTCCTTACATGTTCTGATGGTCTTCAATACTTGAAGAGGTCTTAATCATCTTCATTAACTCATTTTGAATATATAATTTAATATCCTTGATATTCTCCATATTTATATTGTTCAACTTCAACTATCTTCCTTGTATCTTGAGTTTGACCCACATATGCACCTATATTCTTGCTTACATGTTTCTCTCTCTCAACCTCCTCAAATAGATCCAAGGTGGCATAAAAGGGAGAGGATTGCATGTTTTTTTTATGAAGGATTATCCCAAATTAAAATATACCCTCAATTATTTATCAAGTCTTCAACTATACTCCTTCATTTGTTTATGTTAGTTCTCTACCTAAATCCGGTCAATTAAAGACTTATTATTTAATTTGAATTTTTCATAGTTAACTCTAATATGGTGTATAAGTGAGATAAAAGGTCTTATTTATGTTTTTGAATAATAATCAAAACATTTATTACCTTTTTAACACAAAATATTTATCTCTCCTTGTCCTCCAAATGGAAAAGAACACATGTGATTGACTTGGCAAGGTTGTTGAGGATTTCAATGCATTGATGGATCTTGTTGATAGGTAATAAGATTCTTATTAATCCAACTTGGTGTATAAGGGAGAGGTTTCATGTTTAATTTTTTGAGATATTAATTAAATATCCTTGATTATAGTTCATTTTTTGATTAACAATCAAAAATCTCTATATTGATCCTTCTTGGATATGTCCATCTTTTCCATTTTGACAAGCTTGTTAAATGTACAATGAGAACCTAAAACTTGATGAATTTTAATTATTTTAATATATAATGAGTATAAATATTATTTTAACATAATTAAAATTGAGTTATAAACCTTAAAATATATTTTTAGTTCCAACTTTCACACATAACTTCCAAAAATGTTTTTTTGCTTTATAGCCCTCAAGAAACCCTAATTTGGATTTGGGGGTCTAAAATGTGTTCTTGGTCTCAAAAGATGCTAATAATATGATAATTTTATAGCTATAAATTTATAATACCTTTAAAATTTTTAAAATCATTAAAATTATTCACCAAACTCTCAAACAAAAATTCACAAAAAGTGCCTAATTATTGCTCACAAAGTCACCTAGAGATGTTTTTTAATGATGTGATCCTATTTTACATTATTTTTCATTGTATAATAATGTATTATGACCTTTAAATTAATTATATATCCTATAATATCATTATATACCCTTTTAAATATCTAAAACACTCATTTCTCACCCTATTTATGAATAAGTTTGTCAAAAACCTTGATTTCCTTCATGGTGCAGACTTGTATTTTAACATTTTTTATTTCATCAGGTAAATTTCAGACATTAAATAAATTTTAAAAATTCAAATAAATAAAAACATACATCCATGTCAAATTTTAGTATATTTCACTATGTAAAACACAAAATATGCACTTTTTAGTGCTTTCTAGCTTGCATTTTCTCACTTTTGCATGCCTATAGGTTTGAATTTTGGAATTTTATTGATTTTTATGAGGTATAAATACATAATTTTTTTTTAATTTTAAATTTTAATATACACCATAATAATTAAAACCACTGGATATGCTCCATCAACCACTTAAACCTCTCAAAACATGCCTTTTTTGACTATCTCCCTTGCATGCTCAAAACCCTAGAACTTGTACCTTTACCTTTATCCATTATTTAAATTAAAATTTTGATTGATAAATGTTTATGAAATTTATTTATTTCCAATAATATCTCACACAACTTTTCATTTAAAATAAGGAAATTAAAAATGCAAACATATTGCCTAAAATCAAGTTATTAGGGTTTTAAAAGGGTTTAAAACACCTTTCATTCTTAACGATGGTTCATAAAGTTAATCCCATATAACCTGAAAATAATGAATTAAATATTTATTTAATATGGTCCCCTATATTTCCCTATTATAATTATAACAAACTCTTATTCTCCTTCATGAACCGAACATTAGAAAATTGCCCTTACTAACTTGCAACTAGCTTGCTAGAGGAATAAAAGAAAATTCTTCTAAAATTTAGATCTTTGAGTTGATCTTGAGAATAATTTTAGCTTGATGAGAGTTTTATGATATTTTAGAGATATTATTTAATCACAAATTCATGAATGGAGTCTTCCAAATTACCTACACTTAAACAACTAAACATCATAAGATACCTTTTTTACACTTTTTTCCATGCCCTTGACCAATGATGAAAAAATTTGTCAATAGGAATATAGACCAAAAATTTGGAAACATTAATCTTTTTCAATTATTTATAATTTTTCCATGTATAGCTACTTATATTATTAGCATAGTAGAGGTTAAATAACCTTATCTTCACTCCATTTTATTCCTTAAGAAGGCTTTTCCATGAAGAATTTGGTTAAAAGCTCCCCCCAAGTTGTTATATTTTGTGAATAGACCTAGTATTATTGTATTAAGTATCCTTGAACTCAACAATTCCTCTTGGGTATGCATGGTTGAAGAGAAGGTAAATAGTGTTAACTTATTTTTAATGGTTCAATCCCTTTTTAAGTTTCATGGATGAAAATAACCCTAACTCACCCATATAGAGGCTTGGGCACATCTATCATAAATTCAAACCACTTGATGAGGTTTTAATTCATAAGGATCCTATTTCCCATCAATTTCCATGCTTTGTGGATTTTCTTCAAGCAAATTTAAATGATCAGTCACTTTGGAGAGAGCATTGAGTTATCCAATCTCCATATTGCTCTTGAAAATTTGACTAATTTTTAGCAAAAAATCTACTTCCTCTTGTATAAAATTAACAATTTGATCATCATTATCAAACACTTTCTAGTTGGTTTCATTATATAGAATAGTTGTTTTAACCACTAGTTTAACATGCTGATCCAATTTTTTTCATGATGTCTTGACGAATGTCATATTATTTTCATCTTTTTTAATCAGCTCAACATATTTGTTTTGATCTCTTAGTACCACATAGATGTTGAAATCATCAAAATATTCAAGTATGTCTCATACTCTAGGTTTTTAGGCTTTTAACAAGTTATTATTGCTACATTTTGAGCTCTATATTGATGTGTAATGAATTCACTATATCCAAATACCTATAACACATTGATTCTTTTATTTTGTGTTAATTGGAGACCTTGGATCAATTATTCATATTAAACTACATTATTGGTACAATTGAATTTAATTCTAAATGCAAAAAAAAATATATCTCTATTTTTTAGGAGAGATCATCATACCACCAGAACCAACACCCATTTTTCTCCTTGAACCATCAAAATATAGCTACCATGTTCCACAAAGGTCTTCTTGTGGCTTCAAAATGTTAGGTATAGTATAATTTTCCTCATGTATACAATAAGACCTCAGCCTTGTTTCTTCTATATGATCATATATATCAAACTCATAATGTGCCTTTGCCCAATCATCAATGAAAATATTTATAACTTCATCCAAATAAGTAGTGGCCTCATGAAGAACACCATCCTCTTCTACATCATTCATAGTAAAATTCATGTTAATAGGACTAGGAATATAAGGTTCAATATGGTCTTTGGAGATAGGTTTGGTCTTGATGGTTACCTTTATCTCATATCTAGTCCTTAGAATCCTATGTGACCAATCTTAAGACAAATATTCCCCCATTTTTATATTAAAGTCTTTAGAAAGGTATATGTAAAAAGGGAGGGAGGTCAATGACTAAAACATATTGTTAAATGGAAAGTCCTAAGCATGCATGAAGGGTAAGATTGATATTTTTAATTAATCATACTATTTTAACAATATTACCATCTAATTGGATAACCCCCTTAGTGACTAGTGTATATTTTATGCCCAATAAATTAGTAATCTTCTTGGGCATACTAGAATTAGTATCCCCATAATTAATCATGGAATTGTGAAAAAAATTCTTACCAATGATGAGGGAGATGTATAAGGGAGGTGGATTACTAATATTACTTATTTATCCTTCCTTTAGCTAGCATAAAATAATAAGAGTAATTAATACACCCTTTGTTGGTTCTCTTACTTGATAAAAATAGTTCAAGGCCTCTTGCAATAGGTCCCTTTGTGATGAGATGGGGAGTGTTTTTCACATATTCATATTCAAATTGGTTATACTCATTTACTCTATGATATTGAATAGGATGGGACCAACCTTTGATTAGAATTTCATATTAGAAACATCTTCTTTTAATCATTGACCCATTAGAGGCTGATTTTTGGATTGAATTGTCATAACCACTATTTTTATTTTTTAAATATATAATCCAAAAAATAATATTATAGCAAAGTTTCACCCATATTTTATCATGAAAACACATAATGAGATCCATAACTATGTTACAACCAACACAATAACTAGACCAAGTACATAACCCATCAATCAATTCATTAGGGAGTGCTTTAATGACCTAGTATTTAGATATAAGTAGGTAAGTGTGGTCTTATCCACTCACATTTATATACATAATATGTTGTATCCTTCTTAGTGGAGTTGTTACTGACTTATGCCCTTACTTGAGTACCTATATAAGCTATAGAAAAACTAGTACCTCATGGGTAATTTAACAAATTTTAGTAAACAATGGTAAAGTAAGATTATATTCAATAGAAGATAATCATACTAATATTTCTTAAGTAAGGTTCACCAAATCACAAGTAATAAACCAAGATCAAGAGAAAAGTACTATTTCCAAAAGCAAGGCAAAGCATTTGAACAACTTTTCATTTAACAGATAAATTGACATAGGAGGTTTAACACAAAATGCCTTAGTAAGTGTAAAAATTTCATGGGATGATTCAACAACCATGTTTAAGTTATGATTAGGAACATCTTATCAATTTACAAGTAGGGTACAAGATTATGACAAATCATGCCCAAAGATTTTATAATGACTTAGTTTATATTTACATTTCCCATTATTACTGACATCAGTATTGCATGAGTTTGAAAAAATTGGTACATATTAATATTCTAATGGACTAAATTTAATTATATTAAGTCTTGATTTAATCTTTTTATTAAATATTTAACCTTGTCTTAGTTCCATGATCTTAAGCTGAGCATTATTTAATTTATTATTTTATTATTATAGCTTACTTGTTCTTAAATTCCAAAGTATTTTATTATGATAATAATATAATTTCATTAAATTATTTTACCATTAAAGTATATAAACCAACTTTTTAAAAGTATTCAAATATCTTATTCCAAACATGGATCATTTGATACTCAATCACAATATGCTTGAGCTAGAAATATCCATACCCTTTTTAAAACCCTTCATGAAGTATATTATTGCCAAATTACCTTCAACATATGTGTAAGGTTAAATAATATTATTATAATTTAATTTAAATAAATTATTTAGAATCTACCCAAATAATCCACTACACTTAACAATGCTTAATAATTCCAAAGTGAAATGATTGTCTTCTAGAAGACATTAGAAGATGTATACATTTTTAATCACTTAAGTAATTATACAATAATAATCATTATCATACATTATATCAAGTTATTACAACTCAAACACAAGTCTTATGTTGAATATAATCCACTGAGTTCACCAGATACAATACAAGCATTTCATTTAACTAAACTAAAAAGTTATAGTCTAATTTTTTTAATGAAGTTTCAAAAAAATTCATTAGTTAATCCATCTCTCACCAATGTTTTTTTGTAAATATTTGTTTGAAAAATACTTCAAAATATAACTTTCAACTACATTTAAATATTGGATTACAATGCCTAACAGAAGTGAACTTATTTAAAGAATAATTTCAATTATCTTTTTAGAAGCTTAAGGTTAATTATAATGGAATCATTCAAAGTAACTTGATATACTAGCATTATGTTTCAATTAACCTATTTATAATCTAATAAAATAATCATTTCATACTCATATTAAATTTTAAAATTGAGTTCTACGATAATTACTTGAATCTTCAAATAACTAAGTAATTTGAAACCACCATACTAATAATGTACAAGTACAACTAATGAGATGAATAAATTTTTAGATCATGAGTCAACAAATAGCTAATATCATATAACAACTCAAAATGCTACATCTTTCTAATCAAATCTATCAAACTACTTATTCTAGATAATTGTCTAACTAGCAATACATGATAAAGACCACATATCTATGTTATTCTATCAAAAGTATTAATTAACTAATGTAATTTTGTATTTAAATAGTAGTAAAATATTATGTAGATAATCAAATGATCAACTTCTATAATATCATGAACTAAACTTACATGATAACATACATCTCTTTGTATTAATAATAATTATGATGAATAACATGAATTACAATCATAAAAAATTACATAATAATTTTACTTAATTTACAACCAACCATTACAAATAAAAGTAATAAGAAATTAATCAAATCATTACATAAAAAGTAATGAGAATAAACCCACCTCACCAGTACTAATGATCCCAACCATAAGAGGTCCTAAACCACCCCAACCATTAGTTGGATATGGATCAGGGCAATAGAGAAATGGTGGAGAAAGGAAAATTAAATGAATTGAGCTTGAAACCATTCAAAAAAATGATCAACAGATAGAAAATGAAACATGTAAACCAACCCACCATGATCCATTAACTTGATACCTAATTATGACTGTAGTTCAATTTTTGAGCTTCTTGATTTATGGGCCATATTCTATTTAAAAATATAATATGGCTTGTAAATTCTTATGCCATAATTTATTTGGTAGTCATATTCACATATTAACTTAAATAGACAATAGTTATAGCCAATATTTAAAATCATAAAAATAAGACAATAGTTATAGCAAATTAAAAATTAATAAATTGAAAATTTATGTAAATATATGTCACATTTTTTTACTTAAATAGACTTTACCAAAAATAGTAAAAGCTTATATATCAACTATAATGATTAATGAAATCATAACAAAAAAATAAGTGATCAATATTTTCAAACATAAGTCAACCTAATAATAAATAAAAATAATTTCCAACATCATTATTAGAATCATGCCACTAATTATAACATGATTTTTTTAAAACCCAAGTCAACCCAATAATGACCCATAATATAAAAAATGTTAAATTATCATGTACATAGAATAAAAATAATAAGATATTATTTTTACACAAAACACTAAAAATCATTTAAAACCCTTATGGAGACTCATTATATCACTACCCCCAATGTATGGCCATGGTTCAAAATAACCAAGAGGTTAAATTCCATTATTATTTTATAAAATAGACTACATCTAAGTTAGGGATTTTAAAATATAAAACCAAATCAAATACCCAACACAATAAAAAACAACCCATTCATAGTCATTCAAATAATGGCTTCACAAAACAACAAACCCATCCAAGCTTTCAAGTCATAAAACCAAATATAATAAACACATAGTCACTAAACAAGTCATAGCCTCTTTTTGTAAAAATTGACTTCACAATGGTACAAAACCTATCCACCAAGCAAAAAAATATATGTAGTGAGTATGCACCCACACATAACTATTTACAAAAATAAAATAAATGTAGATATCAAACACAATGCACTGTCTATATTCATTAAAATCAATGGCTAATCCATATATGGTTGTAATGCATCAAACAAAAAAACAAAACCCTTCAACCCTAGATAGGTTTTATCTAAAACTACCATAACATAGGCAAAAATAATTCTAGTGTTTATAGCTAAAATCATAACTTGTTTTTCCATTAAAAACCAAATTTAAAAAGTAAACACAAAATTTAAAAAGACTGCTTAATTGGATTTTAGAATTTGACCACAAAAGAAATTTTCTCATCTCTTCTAATATCCTAAGGTTCTATTCAAAACCAACACCAAAAATCCCCATACATCAAATAAAACCAATCAAACAATATAGACCAAAACAAACCCCTATTAACTCTACTTAATTCCTGCATGTCCTCAAAGATTAATGATTCAAACTATAGTTTGAGGTTACAAAAAAACTCATGCAAAAATTTTATTACATTTCCCTTGTCATACATGCCAAAAATTTTGATCCAATCTCCCCAAGGCTTAGAGATCTTCTAATAGACTTAGTTCAAATGAACCCAATAAAATTGAAAAACCCAAAGAAACATGTCGACCCTTTTGCATGGTAACTTGAGCCAATGCTATGAATTTAAAGTCATATGGCATAAGAAAATACACCAACTAATTACAAATTCCTCTAAGGTGGGTCAAACATCTAAAAAGCTAAGCATATGCCCAAGCCAAACTTGGATATTAGAAAAATACCAAATGAACAAAAAAATTAAGGGTTTATTCAATGCTTAAACCTTAATACACAAGTCTCAAACATAGAACAAATAGGACATGTCTATAATTTCCTACAACTATAACATGGTTGTTTTTATACATTAAGTCAAACATCATCAAAATAACCAAGGAAATAAGATGTCAATAATCAAAATTATTAATAATACATATGAAAAATATGTGACCTAATGACCTATCAAAGTCAACAAGCATAGAGTCAATGAAAAACATAAGAACTAGAATGATAACAATAAAAATATCAACAAGAGGAAAATAATTGCCAAACTAATTCCAACAATAAAATGATAATTCTTGTAATCAATAACATTACTTAAAAGTGGGACACTAACTACGTGCTAGGAAAATTTAAACGGTTTACTACGCGCGCTGGTAATTTTGAACGTTAATGGGCGCGCAGGGCGCGCCCCCAGTCGGCGCGCTGGGCGTGTCCCCAGTGGGTGCGCTGGGCGCATCCCCAAAGTTTGTTTTTGCAGGTATGCGGGCTGCTATTCCAGAATTGGAAATAGCTGTACTAGAGGTGGGAAAGCAGATAGGAGGGACGGACCCTGGAGGGAATGGAAGAGGGGTTGAGAGGAATACTAGATCAAAATTTGTGATTGATGCAAAAAATGAAAATACTTTCTGCGGAAATGACCCTTTTTGTGGATCTAGTGGATCCCAATCGGGGCAAGGGATAGAGCAAGAGAAAAACAAAGGCGACTTCAAAAAGGAAAAATCCTTAGAAGGGCTGAAAGCAGGGTATTCTGAACAAAGGACGTGGTCATCCCTGTTTGGCAAGAAACTCATAGGAAAATCCCCTTTCCCACCGGTGACTGCAAAAACTTGCTGGGAGAAAGGTGAGTATGAAGTTTTTATTCCAGATCCTGTTACTGATTTTTCTGTGTCCTCCATGGATTTCACCTTAGTAGGTAAATTTTTAGGAGCAAGACCAGATCTAGACACTCTTTAAAAAATGGTTAAAAGGAAATGGGTCATTCAAGGAGAGATAGTTATTGCACCCATGCTAAATGGTTTCTATTCCTTTACCTTCAACTGTAAAGAAGACATGAATATGGTTTTGTGTGGAGGACCATGGACATTTGGAAAATGCTCTCTAACAATCAAGAAATGGGAGTTGAATATGGATTTCTCAGATTCTTTTTTCTCAACAACTCCCATTTGGGTTAGACTCCCTGGACTCCCTTTAGAGTTCTGGCATGAAGACATTTTCAAAGGAATAGCCAGTTCTTTTGGGGAACTTGTGGCTTTGGACAAGGCAACGACTACCAGAACCAAACTTCAAGCTGCCAGGATGTATGTTAAAGTGGTAGATTTAAATAAGCTCCCTGAAAAAGTGGATCTTATCTCCAAGTTTGGTAAAAAATCTCAAGGAATTTATTATGAAGATTTACCCAACTCTTGCTATGCCTATAAGAAACAAGGGCATTGGGTTAAAAATTGTCCATACAGAAGCAAAACTCATCTTAACGGTGTTTTGGGTGGGAAAAATCCCACGGTCCAGCTAAAGAAAGTTTGGAAACCCAAAGAGGATCAGGGACAAGAACAAATGGATAATGAAGAAACTAAAGATTTAAATGCTGAGGAGGGTAAAGAGGTGTCTTTTGAAGATCCTAAATGCCTACTTCCTGAGGTAGATACAAAGATCTCTCTTGAGAAAGAAAATTCTGAGATAGAAGGAAATGGATGGCAAGCAGAAATCATATTACCCACACAAAGCAAAGAAGATTTGACAGATTTATCAAAGCAAATTGTCATATAGCAAAGGGTAGAGGATCAATGGAGAGAGGCAGAAGGCAAGGAAGTGCTAGAGGAAGGAGAAATCTTGACTGAAATAGGAAATAAATTAGAGGAGAGAGATCCTCTTCTCTCCCAGCCAATGGAGATTCAGGCTGATAATGAATCACCTTTGGAAGAGCTTCCTGTGAATGTTAATGGAAAAAATTTAAAACATCTTCCATACCAAAGGAAAAGGGCTGAAAAGAAGACTAACACTAAGGGAATAGAAACTGGAAGTAACAAAAAAGATCAGCAAATGAAGGCAAAACACCTTGTTTCTATTATGGATAAACCTGGAAAAAGAGATGGGCAGATTTCAAAAGTGAAACCAGATGTTGGCTGTCCGGACAAGCTCGGAAGAAGACCCATAAGGAAAATCAGAGAGCTAGAAAGCAAGCAGAATATAGCTGATGGAAGGCAGGCAACAATTTTGGATTTTACCCCTAAAAAATAGTTATCAATCATTATTTGGAAATTAGGGGGCTGAATGTATAATGATTATAGAGGTAATCTCTGAATTACCTTAGGATGTTGCTACTTTTAGTAGGTTTCAGGAATGTCTCTCCTGGTGCTTGTTAAAGCTTTATCTTTCTTATTTCTGTAATAGGGTTTTGGGGCCCCTTCAAAACCTACTTTTACCATAATCTAAAACATTACTTAAAAGTGATGTTTTCAAAAATGTTAAAACTAACTAAAATCAGATAATAATGAAATTGAACATAAAACAATAACACACAACACTTAAATTATATAAAGATAATGACTAAATCAACAATATCAAAAATTTCAAAATCTATAATAGATTTAACTATTTCATTTATCCATATTATTTCTCCATGTTTCCCTACTTCTTAAGTCCAAACACAACGTAGATCAAGTACATATCTATATAGTCAACAAATAGACTATCAATAGTCTCTGGACATCTAAGTGTAATGAATGCAATAACAACATTTAAATAATACATCTACCTAAATAATAAATCTATATACATTAAGCATACATATCTAATATTTTAACAAAAATGTAATCCATAATTGTTTCGATAATTATAATAAAAATGTATCAATGTAGATCACAAAACTATAACACCATAGTAAAGAAAATAGAACATGTTTTGAAATTTTCACAACTAATATATACCAACACAAATGAATTAAATGTAGGTTAATTAGGGTCATGACATCCTCCCCCACACAAATTTTTTTTTATCCTAATGATAAAAATAACCAAGGATAATTTTACCTGAAAATACTCTCATCTTCCCAAGTAGCATTTATTTCCAATAAAGGATCTCATTGAACCAACACTTTAGAAATATCATAATTTCTTAATTTAATAGTGCAATGGTCTAGGATTTTCACTAGATCCAAATTCATATTTTACTCTTCTAAAAATTGAAGGTGAGTCTAATCCAAATCATGAGATGGATCAAGAATATACTTTTTTCAATAAAGAAACATGAAACACATTATGAATCTAATACAAAGAAGGTGGAAGGGCTATACTATAGACAACCTGACTAATTTTCTCAAAAAATTCAAAGGGTCCTCCAAACCAAGGGGCTAAGTTGGAAGAATTTTCAAATTTAATTAAACTTTTATGCAATGTAACACGTAAAAAAGACCTTATCTCCTACTTGGAATTAATTTTGTGTCTTTTTCAAATCAACATAATTTTTTTTCCTATCATAAGTAGCCTTTGAATTCTACCTTAAATTTTACATTTGCCTATAATAATATTTCACAACATTAGGAACAATAATAGTCATATTTTCTAAACTTTCCCATCCAAGTGGTGTTATACACTTGCATCTATATAAAGCTTTGAAAGGAGCCACTTTAATCACTAAATGGTATGTATTATTATAAGAAAATTAAACTAAGTGTAAATAATCTTCCCATTTACCTTGTTAATCCATAACATACATTCTTAACATGTCTTTCATGACTTGATTTAATCTTTCCATCTAACCATCCATTTTTGGGTGATAAGAAATAAAATTTAACCTTGTACTAAAAGTGATAGTTATAGTTTTTCAAAATCTCAAAGTAAAATTTCTATCTTGATATAATATAATAACTTTAGGCATGCCATGAAACCATACTATTTATTTCACAAAATGTGAAGCAAACACATATGCATATCAATCAATATTTTAGAAATGAAATAACCAGCTTTTGTAGATTTATCTATTATAACCAAAATAGTATCATGTTTGATTTTAGATTTCAAAAAACAAGATATGAAATACAAGGAAATCAAAACCCACTTAACTCATGGTACATCATGAGATTAGAAGAATCCTCTTGGATGGAAATGTTCAGATTTCACACACTAGCATTCCAAATATCTTGAAATAAAGTCAATAACTTCATGTTTCCTTCCAAGTCAATAATATAGCCTTTTCAGTTCATGGCTCATCTTCGTGACACCTAGATGAGAAAAATGAGGTATTATATGAACTTCTTTCAAAAAAATATTCCTTGAGTCATCAGACTTAAATATATAAATTCTATTTTTATGTCTAATTAAACCATAATAATCAACAAACAAAATTTATCAATAGACTCATCAGCCAAATTTTGACTTATATCTTGGGAAAACTTATTAGAATGTTATTTCTCTAATAATTCATTTTTAAAATTATTATGCAAAATGGATAAGTTATGATGATACATGCATCATCTGAGTACATCAACAACATGATTCCCCTTACCTTTAACAAATGAAATATTCATATCAAATTTACTTAAAAATTCCAACCATATATGTTAACACGCATTTAGATTATCCTAGGAGATTAAAAAATTTAGGCTGTGATGATTAGATTTTACCTCAAAATGCTTACCCAAAAAAAAGTGTTTCCATTATTTTAAATCATGAACAATGGAAGAAATCTTAAGGTCATGAATGGTGTAATTATTATCATAGTCCTTTATTTTTTATGACTCAAAAGACACAACTAAACCATCTTGTGTTAACACACCACCCAAGCCTTCTTTAGATGCATCAACCCATATTTTAAAATTTTCATTCGAATATGGTATAAAAATATAGGTGCCAAATTCAATAATTATTTAAGATTCAAGGAAGATTTTTCACATTCCTAAGTCCACAAAAATTTCTTACCCATGCAATACAAGGAAGTTATTGGGTTAGTCAACTTAGAAAAAAATTATAAAATCTTCCATAATACATAGCCATTCCTATAAAACTATGTACTTTGTTTATATTTTTAGGAGAAGACCACTTTTGAATAGCTTTAATCTTTGTTGGATCAATAAAAATATCAACCTTAGATATAATATGACCCAAATAATAGATCTTAGATTTAAATAAATCAAATTTAGATAACTTATAAAATATTTTATGTTTCCATATCCTTTGTAACACAAAGCATAAATGGTGTTCATGTTTAGATACATTCTTAAAATAGATTAGTATATCATCAATAAATACTAAAAAATACTTATCTAGAAAATACCTAAATACACTATTCATTAAGTGCATTATTCAAACTAAAATGCATTGCTATAAAATCATAATGTCCATACATTATTCTAAAAATATACTTATGGATATCTTCTTCCTTGATCCTTAGTTGGTGATAGCCTGATCTCAAGTCTATCTTTGAAAAAATAGTCACATCTCTTATTTGATCAAATGGATCATCTATCCTTGGAAAATTATAATGATTATTAATGGTAACCTTGTAAATCATGCAATACTCAACACAAAATCACAAGGTTACATCCTTATTTCTCATAATAACAAATGGTGCACCCTAAGGCAACACACTTGGCCTAATACTACCATTTTCCATTAGTTCTTGCATTTGAGAGTTTATCTCCTAAAAATTTACTACATTCATATGATAGGGTTATTTATATGTAGTGGCTACCCCTAGATCTACATCAATAGAAAAATCAAATTCATGTTTAGGAGGAAAACTAGGCAATTTATCTAGAAAAATATCAATTTTTTTTAAAGAACAGATATTTCTTAAACACTTATTCTATTTTAGGTATAGTTTATTGTATTAAAATAACATATGACTTGAAAAAATTACATAATAATTTCTTTATCTATAAATTTGATATCAACTTATGCATTTTTTTATTTCATAAAACCTTGAATTTTTATAGGTTTTCCCAAATCATTACAAAAATATATCACTTTGCTACAATAGTCTAAATTGGATTTATGTTTTTGTAACCTATCCATGCCTAAGATAATATCAAATTATCTAAGAAGAGATTAAAAAAATAAACCTATGTCTGAAAAAAATCTAAGTGTAAGCTTACTCCCTCAAGACACTTAGTAATTGGTAATCTTTTTCTTGAGCCAAACTCAACACCCCAACCATCCTTCAAAGTCACTAAATTCAACTTATAACATGTTAATAACTTAAGATACATAAAACTATTAGTTTAGCTTGAATCAAACAAAATTGAAATAAAAAAATTAATTGTTTTACTTATGCTTTCAATAAGAGTTGTTTGAAAATATGTGCTTCTATTATCTATGGCTATGTACAGTTTATGATTAGCTGATTAACCATATTTCAACTTAGGATAATCTTTGCGGTAGTGGTTATCTCCACATTCCTAGCATAATATAATTCTTTGTGTCATCATTGGAATTATATTATCTCTAGTAGTATGAAAATTTTGATTACCTTGGGTCAGATTTCTTTTAAAGTTAGTAGTCTTTGAAGAATTTGGGTTCTTGAAATTTTTATTCTACCCTTGATATTTATTAAAACCACTTGTACTCTTGGTAAATATATAATTAGATTCATAGTTATTAAAATTATTAGGAGAAGGGGACATATTTTTATTCTTACATTACTAGATATTCTATTTAAAATATTGTCATGCCTTTTGACAAGCCTTCTATTTCTCTTCTAACCTATGAGAAAATTCAAAAGTAATAGTTAGAGTCTTAGGATTGGTCATAGTCACATCATGCATTAATAATTCTTTCAATCCCAACTTAAACTTAATGAATTTAGTCTATTTATCATGCATGTAGTTAACATGACAGATTAGATTTAAAAATATGTTTTCATACTCAGTCATAGTCATATTCTCTTGTTTCAATATTTGAAAATCAGTGATTTGTTTTTTCTTAAAGTTATAACTAAGATACCTCTTACCAAACTACCTTTCAAAAGTAGGCCAGTTAAGAATCATTGGTTGGTAACCCTCTAAATCACATAGATAATTCCACGAAATAGATATAGATCCTACTAACTGATAGGCAACTACCCTTTCCTTCACATTAGAGGATGTTATGTATATTAAAATACTTTTATAAGTGTACTATCCATGCATCAGTTGCATAAACTAATTTCTCACCTAAAAAGGTTGGTGGAGAAAAATTATTTAGATATTTAATGATATGATCAACCACATTACAAGGGTTATTCTAAAGTTTTAGTTTATAAACTTGCCTTTCACCTCTAACTAGAAGTTATTCATCTTGAACACTTTCTAAATTGTTTAACATTCATTCCTAGGTGTCTAGTTTACTTTGAAGTGAATTTAGTGAAATCAAAATTCCATTAAAAACTACCTCATAGTTAATGTTGGGATTGTTTTTATCATAATTAAGGGCCTCAACATTATTATCAAAATTATTGAGAGGTTTAATCACCTAAAAGTGGTAATTGGATGCTAAGAGTGTCACTTGAGTTAACATATTCATAGCTTAGCTCTAGACCTATCCTAGAGAATTATACATACTTTTTTCATCATTTTATAGACCATATACATCTAAAATCAGCCAAAACATAATCTTAGAATAAATTTCTCAGATTCCAACCCAACTTGCCTAATAATATACTAGGTAGACATTAGTACCACATTTGGGACACTTAATTGATATGGTGATAGTGTCCCCAACTGGACACTATTATCCTTAACCCTAACTCTTCAAAATAGATATTTTTCAAATGTGTGACCCTCATAAGGTTGGCCTAAGAACATTTTATTATCTTCATAATCTATAGATATCTATAAGTACAAGTCTATTTGACCCTTATTCACTAGATAGATAATAGATGCCAAAGTCTATTAAAACCAAAGACAAGTTGAACAAAATTAAGGTATTTGATACATATTCTACCCTAATTCTACATAATACCATCTACAACATCCCTAAGCCCAATTTTAAAATATTTCAAAGTTTAATCACATTTAAGCCATCCAAGTCCTCTCTCATTTTAACATTCACATGCACTTGCATCAAGCACTAGGTGAGAGAACTACATTAGGCTTGATCCTTCTTCAGAACATTGGTATGTAGGTGACTCTCTTAATAATAAGGTGTTAGGGATGTCTATCCTATATTACTAATGAATAGATAATTGTTACCCATGCCATACTTATAAGGAGGATTAGGGTTTGAAACCTAAATTAAGTTTTTTACGGATAACATAAAACTCTAGATTTCATGTGCATAGGAACATGACCTAAAAACATAGGCACAGATGCTCCAAAAAAATAAGAATATTCCTATAAAAATAACACTAAAACAACATGGCTATATTATCCAAGTGGGGTACTACTATCCAGTGAGTAAACATATTCCAAAATTCTATTGACAACACTCAAAACTTTTCAACCCAATTTTTAGAACCCAAATCATCCACAGTAATCACTTTATAGGTAATTTGATATTTAAGAATATTTATTAATATTTTTAGAAATTGAAAGGAGGTAAAAATACATAAAAAATAAATATTTAATTATTGTATATTATTTGACTAATTTAGACATCTCATCCCTTTAACCAAACATAGGAATTACTTGTGTAAAACCCTAAAAGGTTCAATCATTTGGTGAACCCATCTTAATTAGAATATTGATTCAAATCCTAGCTTACATTAATCCAAAATTTTATTTAATAAATTTAGGGTTTTGTACTTATAATTTCTAATTTTTTTAGACAACCTAGGTAATTAAAATAAATTCTCATATCAAGGTTTCAATTTATTTTACATATAATTTAAATTGTTGTAAACAAACCATAGATTCCAAAAATCTAACCCTAGATATTCTTAGGGTTGGTATCCTTTTTTATCATATTTCGTTAGCTACTATTAATTTTTCAAAATTCATATATTCTATTTTAGTATCTCTATTTCAAGTTATTTATTATATGACATATAAAAAAGCTATTACTCTTCCATTAAGAAAAAATGATAGATTAGGTGGCAATCCTATAGAGCATATTCGAATTCCTACTATCTGAGCCTATAAAAAGGATAAGGAACCTATTACAGCTTCATCTATGAATCTTTCACACCTTTATTATGTGGAATTCAATAATAATGAATCCAAACATGAATAGTACAACTAAGATAAAGATGAGGTACAAATTGAGAATTAGGACACACTACCTCCACTTAACAATAATGACATAATTATGAAAAAGATGAGGTATTATAAGGATTTAGAGATATAATTCATGAATAGCCCACTAATCATGAACATATCCTATAGGCCATATTGGAAATAAATAATAAAACAAAAAATGATCAATCTTCATCCCCTCCAATTAATAATTTTGTTACACCTCCTGTGGTTAAACTCAACCAACTTAGATAGCACAACCTAAAATTGTCATTCAACCATCAGTGATAGATACACCACTTGTCGTTAGTTCCTCCACTCCAAATTTCAAATCCCTTATGCATGATATTCATACTCTATTATTTAATGTGTTACATTTCAAGAAGGGATAAACTAGGCCATCACATGCCTTGGATTACAACATTCTCTTGCATACACCTTTCACACATCACATAGTGGAAACTCCTTTTCCATACAATTTTGTGGCACCTAATCTCACATTATATGATGGCAAGGGTGACCTAGAGCATCACTTAAGAGCATTCCATGCAACATTGTTTGACTATGTGTCCAAAAAGTAGCTTTTTACAAAGCTATTTACATGTAGTCTCAAGGATTATTCCTTATAATGGTTTTATGATTTACCAAATACATATATCACAACATTCAATCCTTTAGCTGACATGTTATTATTACACTTATCTATCAACATCAATGATAGTATATCATATGCACAAGTGGCACAATTAAAGTAAAAGTAAAATGAACCAATCACTAATTATGTCTTATGATACAAGAAAATATTATCCAAATTGACTAACCCCATGAAAGACAGAGAGATTAAGGATAAATTTAAATATAGTCTATCACCAAAATTGAATGAATCTATCTTGTTCAAAATGTTTCCTACATTTACCGATGTGTGTCATGCAATCAAGGAAAGAGAGATTAAACTCTTATCAATGGGAAAACTCAAGTACACAAATTGATTATAATTAACTATTAAGAGTTCAAACAAACCTACATAAAAGGTAAGGGCCATAGAAAAAAAAATGATCAAAAGGCCATAGTCAACACAACTTCTGAGCCATCTCCTAAATTGGATTTATTCACTCTTTAGCACTAAGTCTTAACTTGTCTTTAAGAGTCACTAGAATGGGTTCTATAATAACTATTAAAATACAATGTCATATATATCTCTCCCATTAAATAGGTTGATATGACATGGCCCCTTTGAAAGAGTTATGATTCAAAATCATTCTTTGAGTATCACAGGGCATTGGGCCACATGAAAAATGGATTAATTAGTCTAAAACAAAAGATAAAATATCTCATTAAGACTAACATTATTGATGTGGGCACACCCACAAAGGCACCTAAACAACAAAAAATGAAGGCTAAGGCACTAAAGATATTTTTATATCCTTTTCCAAATCATACATTGAATGAGGTAGGGGTAGATTAATTTTTTGCTACACATACTAGATGCATCCACCACTAGATTCCTATCACATAGTTACAGTGGAAACACATCCACTATATAACATTATTGGCATGTATCACACTATAATGCCACCTAGACCTATTATCATATTTTTAGAGTAAGAGATTGTGGATGATGACACATATTTACATGTACATTTCATATGAGCATACATAGACCACCATCTTATTCATACTATTATGGTTAACAATGGATAAAGAATAAGCATGTGGACCATGACACTCTTATATCACTTGGGCTACATAGATTTAGATATATTCTACATAAATATAGTCATTAATGGTTTCAATATCCACATTCAGAGCTCCATATGCTGCCATTACAAGGTGGAAAAACACATGTAGCCACTTGATTCCTAATAGTACCTAATGCAAGTGTATTTGATATATTATTGGGCAAGTCATGGTTAAAATAACTCCAAACCATCCCATTTATAGTACAATGATACTTGAAGTATATACATGCTAATTAGGTGGTTAAGGTTTAAGGTGTCCCATATAAGTATCATCTACCTATTCTAACTATATTTATAACACATACACTAGCTATAGTTATATCATAAACAATAGTTATAGTTCCAGAACCATTACTAGACATTGCATGGTTATCAATTATAGTAGAGGGTATATATCCTATGTATATATCATAGTGTTTAATAGAGTCATTATTGTATTCTAGGTCTACTCCTATGATATCTACATATACAAATACTCTCCCATGGAGACCATTCCTAGAGAGGCCCCTATATTAGTGATATGTTTCAAAATCTAGAGGATCTTCCTCTACTTAATTTACATGAATATTAATTTTATCTAGGTCTATGGGTTATCCACATAAACCTATATCACCTATATCTTCTTCTTTGACCAAAGGGGTTCCTAAGATCCTTGTATTTCCCAAGGTATCACAATCATTACCACAACATCATAACATCACTACATAAGTAGCTTTATACACATATTATATAGCACAATAGATCATGGGATGATAGTTTCCCTTTGACACTACACACATGATCACATCTCCCCTTTTTGACATAGGTCATAGTGATAGTGATTCTCTTATGAGACTCATTGGTTAGCATGATTCTTACTCTTATACATAGTTCTTCTCTCTCTCTCTCACTCCTTCTACATAGTTAATTTTAATTTTCTTATAGATATATTATACTAAAAAAACACAAAAATAATATAAAATGTTAAAATACAAAATGATTCAAATATTTCAAAAATAAAAAAATTATAGATTGTATGCATTGTTATGTTTACATTTCTTCTACTTGTTAGATATTTTATATTACTAGTTATCCTAGTATATTCAGTTTTATCATACACATATGTTTCACTTATTATTATCAAGGGTTTATAGAATACATACATGACCCCAATAAACTACAATGATATGGATTTGATATCATCTACCCATTAGGGGATTATACACTGATCTAGGTTTATACATTTGATACATCTACCCACTCAAGGGAATCTCCTACATAGTTGATACTATGAGGTTCTATCTTTACAAACTATACATTATAGTTTATGAATTTATACATCTTGATATTGATCATTACTAGTCATTGATCATATTTTTTGTTGACTATCACTATTTGGACTCAGCATATGTACATCCTCACACTTACATAGAATTTTACTACACAGTTATACATGTTTTTATTTCTATCTTTCTTAGTTTAGACTTGATTGTGTTTCCTATGTTTCTTCCATTTCAAGGTAGTTTGAATATGACATTGTTCTTTGGATCTATGCCACTTATCTATTTTTATGCTTTGGATATGTGCCCATGTCCCTTGTGTGTTCTTTCATGCTTTTATATGAATATTTTTGAACATGTCCTTCTATGTGGCTCTAATCCAAATTGTTTGTTGCTTACATATGTGTGCATTTAAACATACTTGTATGTATTAATTTTTATATTTAGTGACATGTGATCATGTCCCTTATATTATGGCCCCTTGGCCTACCTTTACATGCCTCATGTACTTGTATTTTCTTGTTACACACACACACACACACACACACACACACACACACACACAAGTTTTTGATGTCATGAGGCACTCATGCATTTAAGCTTCCTACTTGGGTGACATTATGGACATCATGCCCCATCCCCCTAGTTATTTACTCAAATTTGTTGTTATAAACATTAATTACATCTATTTAATCAATATTGGTTAAACTTTGAAAGCATAGACAACATAGAGATAAAATTATTAAGTATTTGAATGCAAGTGTAGGTAAAAATGATTGAGTCGAGTATCCTTTTGAAAATTACCTTAATTAATGCAAGGTTGGATGGTGATTTTGGTTCATCCCACATTAATGGAAAGCTTATCACCTTTTCATTTAAATTTACCATTTATTTTCCTTTGATTCACCATCAATTTTATCTTTAAATATAAATGTTACCATATTTTGACATGTGGCATGCCATTTTGGATCTAATTGGGAAATTATGGGGCCTAAATGTGACTAGACTACTTATTTGACTAAAATTAGGACATGTGGCTCTTTTTTATTGGTCTCAAGCACTCTAGATCTGGCTCTATATGATGACTCATTTGTTTAATGCCATATGGCATCCTTTGATTTGTGGTGAGTTCTAGGGTTGAGCGCTCTAATGTGATTAGTTATGAGAATGTCACTTATCAATTCAAAAGCTATTAGGACCTAGTTTGGATAGGTATCACCTCTTGATTGGTGTTAGAATCTATTAGAAATTTTTTGCTAAAAATGTGGTTTAATGAGATCTATGCATTGATCTCAGAGGAAATCTATTAATCTTGGATGTAGCCTTATTGGGAATAAACTTGCCATCATCTTGCAGGTCTAGTGGGGACATGCATCATCTTAGTGGGCCTTTAGAGGAGGTCTATTAATTTTTAGATAGGAGTATCATGAGCATGATAAGTTTCTTTGGAGGGACATGCATCATTCTTGTAAGGGGAATTAAATAGATTTATACCGCTAAGATTTGATCAAATAGCTCATGGGATTCCATGTGTTCATTCAATGAGATCTCATGAGCCTTAGATTATATGGCTTGGGTGCATCCACATGTTTATTTAGATGAATCTTAAAGAAGCATGTGGACCTTTAGAAGATTTCTTGGGTTTTTCTTGGGGAATGAATCATCATCTCACACATAGCCTATGGATTTGAATTTGAATGGATAGTTACTTCATGAGCTCTCAGTATGGAACCACATGATATCTTTTGCATCCAGTAGATTCATTCCAAGTGTTATATGTTGAGAAAATTTATTTCAACCAATGATACAACCTAAAGTTATAACAAAAAATATTCATGCCTTAGATGAGCACCATGATGACACGTGGTATACAATAGAATGAGTATTCCTTTATAATTTTTCCTATAATTTGACATCCTACAAGGTGTCACAAACTAATATGTTTAAGATGACATCCTAAAAATCCACATGAGAAGTTAAGTTATACTTTGGGAAATGTTAGATGCCTGTCTCAAGAAAATTATAAGAAGTTTAAAGCAAAACTTTTAAGTAAATGGTTTAAACAAAGAAAAAGGTTAGTGCAATAAGATCCTATGAATCTTCTAATGTTCATTCTAATTTAGGAACTAGGTAGAGTATTCTTGGTAAAGTCCATATACACATTTGAATCTATTCTTGGTTAATTATTCATTGAAAACTTGGAGAAGACTCAAAGTGACTTGTAATAATCTAGATATTTTTAAATGCTAATGTATTTTTCAAGATGAATATGTAACCAAGAATTTCTAGGAAGTATTAAATTCATTTTTATGTAAATAAATGAATTATCAAACTTGGTTTCTTAGGAAGTTTTGGAAAATTAAGATAGGAGGGTCCCCATTTTAAGAATAGGGGGTAGTTGAGCATCAATAAATGGTGACCTCTATAGGGAAACATTGAAAAATGTTAGAATCCAAATTTGTTGTTCAAAGATGAATAATAAATTAGTCATCTCACTATGATCTTCAGTCACATCAAAATTGATTTTTAGATTTAATGAAAGCTCATAAGCTAGAAATAGAGTTTAGATTTTGTAGACAAACATACTATGTCTATGATTTGTATTTCATTGAACATTTTCATTATGTTCAAAAATGATAACTTTTAAGCTTCAAGAAATCAGATCATGAAATGACTTAAACATTATTTAGATCTAAATAATAATGCTTTTATAAATTAGGGATGTCTTGGGCATTGCTCTACTACCAACCAAACATCCATAGCCTTATTAGAGATACCTTTAGCTCCACTTTGAGCCTTGATCTATTACCATCTAGGTGTTTATAGTCCCAATAAAGATTGCCTAAATCACCATTCATGGAACATGAAGTAATTTTTTATTTCACTTCATTGGTGTATCACATACATACATACATATGTACACACACACACACACACACACACACACACACACACACACACACACATGTATATATACATGTGTGTGTGTGTGTCTATATATATGTGTTCATAAACCAGAATGGTTTGGAATCATAATTATCTATGTTTGAGGATTTTGTCAAGACATAATCTGAATGTTATTCACTCTCAAATAGTATGTTCTGCCCATGCAATTCATTTAGTGAATTTGAGTGATAGTATGATGGTCCATAGAGATTAAAAATCTTGTTCAAGAAAAAATTTAGTCATCTAAACCATATTATAGTCTTAAGACAACTTATGATCTTTGCGAGAAAAGTAGTATCTAATTACCCCCTCCTAACCATTCTAAATTAGAATAATGCTAGAGGCTTCTAGGCTCTGGGCTACCAATGTTTAAGATCAGAAACTCCCTTCTTCCCATTTTAGGATTAGGTTGATACAAATTAATCCAAAGTTTTCTTGTCTAAAGGAATTATTACTAAGCTAAAACACATGACAAAAAGCAAACACAAAAACAAAAGCTAAAAAGAACAAATAAGAAAGCAAAGTAGGAAAGAAGGAAAGAATAAAACAAGAAATCAAAGAAATAAAGGAAACTACACTATCCCTACCTACTCTAACTCTAAAAAAAATTTACTCTCCTTTTGAAATTTGATATAGATGAGATAGAAAGTAATGCTTCATATATTACCCATTGACTAGCAAGGATAAGTTATTTCCTTGCATGTCTTTGAGTCTAAATGTGTTTTCATCAAGGATCTCTACTACTTCATAGGGTCCAATCTAGAGGGGAGTGAACTTATCATTATATCCTTTTTTCTCATGGGACTTATCCCATAGTAGGACTAAGTTTGAGATTTAGAATGTTTTGATTTTGGCTCACTTGTTGAGCCATCTCTTCACAACAACTTGATGCTTGTTGAAGTTTTTTAATGCTTCATCTATATCATCCTCCATTTTGATGATGTTTAAGATCCAATACTGCACTCTTTCATCATATTCCATGTACTTGACCATGAATTCATATGTAGGCATATTCAAGGCAATGGGAAATATAGGTTTCTTCCCATAAACTAGAAAGAATGGGGATGCCTAGAGTTCCTATTTGTATATGGTATTGTCTACCTATAGAGCATATTTTAGTAGGGACTACCATTCTCTTGGTTTCATTTTTATAGACTATTTTATGGCATTCATCAATTTTTTATTATTGGATTCAACCACTCCATTACCTTGAGGGTAGTAGTTTGATGTAGACTTGATGAGTATTTGATTATCATATTCCCATTTAGTAAATTTAGTTAAGGCAAAGGATGGGCCATTTTCACATACCAAATATATGGGTATCCAAAACTGAGTGATAATGTTTTCTTTTAGTAAGTTGATGAAATCAATCATTTTCTATTCTTGGTAGCCACTACTTCAGTCCACTTGGTGTAATAGTCTATGGTGGTGAGTAAAAATTTATGTCCCATCAAGGAGTTCATATTTATTACTCCTAAAAAATCAAGGCCCCATTATGAAAAGGAATTTTCCTCAATTACAAGATGTAAAGGCATGGATGCCTTTACCTCTCTTCAATTGAATACTTGACATTTGTGGCATTTTTACACATGAGCATGTCTATATTTAAATGTAGTCATCTAATAATAACTAGCCTTGAACATCTTATGCATAATGGTGTTCCCTAAAGGATGGCTACTTCCCACTTTATCATGTTAATTATCAATGATCTCTATTGATTAAGCTTTGGAAACACACCTTAAGCAAATTCCTTGATAGTTTTTCCTATAGAGGAGTCCTATTTTGATCATAAAATGGGATGATGTCAGCCTCAGGGCTCTCTTATATTCTCTCTTGAGGTGTGGGGTACATGTTTCATGTAGTAAATAATGAACAATGTCTCCGTACCAATCTCCACTAGGTACTTGGTTCGCTTCAACTTGTAAGACATCAATTCGGGGATCAGTGTTTGCAATGAGCTTTATAAGACCTTGCCCTCTTACTAATTTATCAACTTTTATCTCCAAGTCATATTCTTGAAGCTTGGTCATCCACTTCCCTCTTATTTTTCCAAGTCCATTCTATCCAAACATTATCTTGACATCTAGATCAAAAATTTTAGCATATGTCTTGTTCCATATGATGTAATGTCTAAATTTCTTTACAGACTTTACAAGTGCATAATCTTGTTTATTTGGATAGGATAGTTTATCTCAACATTATTCAAATTAGTACTCATAAAGGCTATATGATTTTATTTATAATCTTATTTCTATGTTAAGACAACAACAATAGTATGCTTATAAGCAAAAGAGTATAGATAAAAATCTTTACTAAAATTAGGACTTATTAGGACAAGAGCTTGAAAAATAACATCCTTGATGTCTTGATGCATTTACCTATCAATCCATGGAATGCATGGTCCATTTCCTATTGGAAATCTTATCCTACATTGATAAGTCCAAAAGGAATTCATTTTTAGGAAAATATTCCCCATTTAGTTATGAAGGTAGTCTTTGTTCTATCATTTTTGTTCATTAGGACCTAGTTTTAGCCTAAAAATCTCTCTAGGAATAACATCATTCTAGAGCCACTTACTAGTTGAATGACTTCATCTAAGGATGGAAGGGATAATTATCATTTTTTTAAGATCTGTATAAGTTTCAAAAATCAACACAAAGTTTGATTTCTCTACTCTTCTTTCACACTAGCATAAGGTTGGAAACCCATGTTGAGTGTCGTATAGGAGAGATTATCTTTGAATCAAGAAATTTATTTAATTATATGTAAATTAGTAGTTCCAATAGTGGATTTATTGGTCTTTATCTTTTCTTAAAAGGTTTACAAGCTTCCTTTAAGGTAATAATGTGATTGATTACACTAGTGTCAACTATTTTGAGGTCATCATATGACCAAGAAATGAAGTCTTTAAACTTAGTTAAGAGGGCAATAACTTTTCTCAATTCTTCATCAATGCAAATTACACCAATGTTGACATTATATTCATTCCCAAGACTTCCCAAGTTCACTTGCTTGTAGTCCATTCCACCTAATTTAGGCTACTTATCTTCATTTCCTTGTCGGTCTAGATCAAACATTCGTTCCAAAGAGATCATGCCCTTGGGAATTCAATTCTCTTTGACATGTATTACTCCATCTTTGTTGTCCTTTGGGCTTCTACAGAACCTTTATCTTGTTCATCTATAATGGAAGACTAAAACATACCTAAATTGCATAAGAATTCAATTATCTATTGGTCATCATCAAAGACTTTAAAGTGATTGATGTTATCAGGCACCAAGGGGCATGAAATTATATCCATAGTGAATTCTCATAGATTCAAGGATTATAGAGGTATCAAGTTTTACGCTACCAAAGCTAAATCATCCACTAACTGATTATGTTCCTTGCGAAAGGAGAAAATATTGAATGAGTCAAAATACTTGATTAAATCCCATGCTCTAAATTTATAATTTCTTAAACAAGAAAGTTTACATTAATATTTTTTTCTAATTTGATTCACAATTAGTTTAGAATCACCATAAATTAATAGTTATTTAACCTTATGTTTAATTGAAAACTAAATTCCTAAAACAAAGAAATCATATTCTACTAAATTATTAGTGCAAGAAAATTGTAATCTATAAGAAGCTAGATACTCTTTACCTTCAAGATTTGTTATCACAATTCCCATGCTTGAGCCTTGTTTATCTCTTACACCATCACAGTACAATGTCTAAGGGCCTTTTTTTTATTCTTCTTTTACCTTCCTATCACCTACACCAATGTTAGTGGTTTTTAGTGTATAAACACCCAAGTCAAAATATTGGTAGTTCACCTTCTCAGTTTTTGTATTGTACTTTGTAATCATATACTTCATCTTGGGCTCCTGATCAATCTTGATCTAATTAGGGATCCCATGCCAAGGTAGCCACATGTGAGAATAATCCATGGAAATGTATCCATTTAAGGATTTGATCCAATCATGGTTTAGTAATAATACATAAGCTTAAGGTATGTAAAAGACTTAGATGTCAATGAACTATTATATTCAAGGTTCATGAGCTAAATGCATATGGATATTCAATATTTCGCCTATCACCTTTACTCTTGACTCGTCCAAATTTAATACCACATTCCCAAATTTAATTGGGTTTAACCCCAAATTCTAACATATTCCTAGAGGCATAATATTATCTGAAGCATCAAAATCAAGTAATCAATTATGGAGATTATTACCAAATATTATAATGGTTAACAAGAATGGTGGAACCTCATATTTACTCTTGTACATCACCACATTTTCATGAGAATGTTTAGCCTTGTTAGAACTAAGATTTTAATTTAACTATTTCAATAAAAAATCATGTTGTTCATAGATTTGTTTGAGCTCATGCAATGTTATGTTTGCCTTGATCTTATTCATGTCTTCCACTATGTTGTATCCACATTTTGTTGACATGGTATAGGGAACTCTTTTAATAGTTGACTCTACTTAACTTTGGCGTGTGGAGGGTTATTTTTTGTCTTTCTATTAGGTGGTGTGTTTATTTTATTAGGTGGGATGGAAGTTATCAGAGGTGGGTTCTAACCTTTACTCCTGAAGGAATGCTGTTTCTCTGGTACTATTGGAAAACATGGACCTCTTCAACATTGTTTGTAGGTTTATTCTCATCTTGATAGGGAAGTCATAAGTCTCAACCATGAGGACCAACTCCATTATTCTAGAGGCATCATTTGGATTATCAAAACATTTATCATTATTTTGATCATTAGGGTTCATCTTGAATCCTTCTATTTGGCTCTAGATGGCTTTAAATGCATGGTAGAACTCAACATATTCAATTTCTCCATGTCTATTAGTATTGTGCACTCATCACCAGTTAGGTAAGGCCATTTCATAAATATCAATCTCAAGTAATTTTCTCAAAGGGGGATCACCATTGTTGTTAGGCTTATTGATATGTCTATTTTATCATTGTAAGTTTTAAATCATGTTGGAGCTCGCAATAGTGTTATTCATCTATTTCTTGAGATCCAAGAAATCGATGGCTAGTTTTTGGATAGTCTTTTGGATTGAGTCTAAATATCCCTTTGGAGTTTTTGGTTTCTTGTTTTGGGTGGTAGCTTCAACATTTATGTTGTTCATAAGCACCTTCATTTTATTATTCTAGGGATGAGCTCTAGTATTTTCTTGGTTAAATAAACCTGGATATTGGTTAGGTGTTGCATGGATTAAAAGTAACTGGTTAATCATCGATAATTGTTTAATGTAGGGTTGTTTTGGTTCATATTGGGTATGACATTTAGAGCATGCATATTTGGATTAAAGTTTGGTATAGAAAAATTAGGATGCCCTTGTGGGTGTATTTTTTTATTAATATGAATAGCCTCAACATATTATAAAGGCAATGTGTCAATGCCCATATATCTTCTTAAGAAGACAACCATAATTAGATCTAAATCATTCTTGTATATTTATAAATATAAGTCATCAACAAGCTTATAGGGTGGGAACATCAATTTGTACATCTTTTGTAACCTAGCATTAAATGTTCTAATTGGCTCCTTTAGGTCCTTTTTAGGGTGGTGAACTGTTGGTACATGAATCCTGGGCTAACTACCTTACTGAACTAGGAAATAAAGTTATCATTAAATTGGTTCCATCTCGTGATGTAATTTTTGGTTAGGTTAAGGAACCAATCATAAGTAGTGACTGAAAACATGAAAGGAAAGAGGTGGCATGCCACATACTCATGTATTACATTGGGAAACCTTGAATATTCTTCAAAAGACTTTACATGCTCCTTAGACATTACTCTACCTATGGGGGTAAAGAGAGTTAACTATTTATCTAGATTTATTGGTAAATCATGTATGGGTCTAGGGATGTTAATGGATGAGCCAACTAACAATGCCATGAATAGCACAAGGGGTTTCAAGTTTTAGTTAGAGGGGGAATTTGGTTGGGTATTGGACTTCCTTCATCTACCTTATCTCTCTTATGGGTTTCTAGAGATTCTAAAGGGGTCTTAGGTTCAAATCAAGATTTGGTTTAGATCCTAGGTAACTCTAGGATTCAGGACATGTACTAAGAGTAAAGGAGTTCAAAGGTAGCTTCCACACATGCCAAATACTACAAAGATAAACTATATTAACACAATAGATACTTAAATAGACTATAATAGATAAATTTACCTAAATATTTGAGGATTTAAGTCATAAACCTCAAAATTTCTCAAAACCTACACAAATATTTGTTAGCTTTGCATATAAACCTATAAATATTAGTGTTAAACCAAAAAATACAAGCATTTCTATGTCATATTAAACAATGTAAGAGTGTTTAGACATTTATAATGTTTCATTCCAAAGTTATAGCAAGTTTTGCTTAAATATAAATGAAATAGAGCAATTAAAATCTTAAATGCCTAGATCCAGTATCAACAACATGTTAGAGAATGATTTTTGCATATATAATCAAATTATTTAATAGATTCAAACCAAAATTTGCAAAGATGATCAAAATAACCTCTAAGATGTATAAATGATGGGGTATTTCACCTATCTCTACACAAATTTAAGCAAAGATCTATATTAATTTATAAAATTTTCACAAATAAACATTAATTTTGATGAAATATTTAAAATAATCCAATAATTCATGTAAAGGATTCAAAGATTCATGTAGATAATGTGTATCTTTAGTGTTATTTAACAATGTTCATGTACTTTAAAATAATTAAGCATGTATATGATGAAATATGATGTAATTTAACAAAGATACATGAAAATAGTTATATCTAGCCCTCCATTTAGTGCGAGCTTTTGTAGAGGGGATAGATATGAAATTATTCACTAGATAATAAAGTAAATTGTATAATTCCCTCCTTCTAGTTCCAACTTTTCCCTCCTTGTTGATGCACTTTCAGTGTTCCCTATGTCACTAGGGAATAAAGGGGAAAGTGAGAAACTCAATTTAAAGTCATAAAATGACTTAGGGATTGAGTTTTTTTATACAACTATGAGTTGGAATATCATAAATAGTAGATATGTGATCACCACTTAAAATTATACAAGTAGACCCTATTTTAGGGACAATGGATGTTATGCAGTGACACATTTTCTAGATAATATTTGTGAATTATCTTGATGTTTGCCAATTATTTCCCAAAATGTAAATGAACAATATAAAATGCTAGTATAATTGGTAGTTTTATGCACCTTAAGCACAATACATTTTTTCCCTACCCTACTCACTCTTGGAACCATTCGTGAATCACCTCATCTTAGATTCACGAATGGTTCCAAGAGTGAGCAGGGTAGGGGAAAAAAGATATTGTGCTTAAGATGCATAAAACTACCAATTCTACTAACATTTAAGGTAAACCATATGAAACTAACATTTACTAACCCTAGCATAATTTATAAAATCTAGATAAATGTATTTGAAGATTATTAGGAAGGAAAATTCATGTTTATAATAGCATCTATTTCATAAAGATAACTCACTGATAGTAAATTGCATAAGCACATCTAGTATAAAATGAGAGGAAAATAGAGCATGTATATTGTCAAATTTATCAGCCTAGTATTAAGCTCAAACTAATAGATGCATAGATGAAATTAAATTTCCAAATTAGCTTGAAAAAAGGATACTATCAAACATCTAAAACATAAGAATTTAGTAGTCATAAAACCACACAAAAGAACATTGTAAATAGACTCTCAAATTCTTTGGTTATTTGTATTAATTTTTGCAACAAGTGATTTCTAATTTACAAAATGGGGGGAAGACCCATATTTATAGGTTCAAATTCCTAAATAAAACTTCAAGTGGTCCCATAATAAATTCCCAAATAAAAATAAGTGGCTAAAATTCCATAATTCAATGGAATATTCTACATTTGAATTACAAAACATAACTGCATATCCCTAAGGGCCTGGTAGGGATTGAGTTGTTTGCTATTATTATTGCTTATTATTTTAATTTTCTTCTTGGGTCCATTATTTATCACATTCTTGTTAGTATTTATCTATCTGAGAAAAATCTAAGATCATGGTCCTACATAAATTAGGTATGTCCTAGATCAGCTTGTTGTGCTCTACGAGTATGGGCCTCAATACTTCTTCTATTGCCTCTAACTTCAACAACCTTTGATTAGAAAATTCCATAATGTTTATCACCTTTAAATCTATATTGGCATTAGCCACATATTTATGGAACCTTGAAATGAATACCTTCATTTATGCCCTAAACTCTTACTCTTTCATGAAGGAACCATCATGATTGGTCACTTTGGTGATCATGGCATCCTTTAGTAAGTAGGTTATCTTAAATTCAATATTCTCAAAGGATGTGTTCATCCTTGAGCTAGTCAAACCATGTTTTCAAAATCCTCCTTCTATTCATGAGGATGGTATGCATAGGCATAATGTCTTCAAGAGGCAAAACTTTGAGATCAAAAAATTTATTACTTCTTGCCACTCTCTCTAAGTTTACTAGCTTGGTGTCATAGTGGACAAGACTTTGGTCAAACTTCATGATAACCTTGGATTTTTGGATCCAATCTCCTTGTCTCTTCTTCATAACATTTTAGAGATCAAAAACACTAATCACAAAATTTATTATTGAAATCAATGTTCCTTCTATCATAGTTGGTAACATTTTCTCTTTCAACGTCTTTAATTCCTATTGCATCCCCTTCATTAAAGTAATAGTTTATTTTTTAAATGCTTCCACTAAGGATATAGGATCTTCTTCATACTCTTGTACTTATCTAGGGCCAACCTTCCTCTTATTATTCAAAATGAAGAGTGGTTCTTAACTCTTATATATCATAGTTGAACTTGAATATGGTTACTCCAATTATCTTCTAACCATGATCTTCATGGTGATAGTGTCAGCATTGAATCTCATTCTAATTTGAGTTGTATCTTGGCTTGCCTAAGGATTCCCTTACCTTATTTTTTTCATCATATCCCTTACCAAATTTGTGGTGGATGTAGTTTTTGGTTGAATGGGAGGTGGTTGTAATGGGAGTTATTGGGAAGAGGGAGATGCTAAGGTAGTGGTTGGGATATACAAGTTAGCTAGGTCTAATTACCCCAATGGATCAAACAAAGACTTAGATGGGCCCATGTCTAGAATAAATGAGGGAAATATTAAAGGCCTAATCATTTTGGATACTATGGTGAATGATTTAGGAATGGGTTTGAGTGGCTTCATAGATACAAGGGGCCAAGGGTGAGTGATGCACTTGTTATGGTAGTTTAAGGAGGGGTAGAACCCATAGCTTAGCTAAACTAGTGCTTTGGGAGCCTAATGGATGTGGGATGTTGGAAGTCATGGGAGATGACTTGGGGAATGGTTCCCCCAAAAGAATTAGTGGTGGGGGATGTGAACATTGGAGTGTGAGCAATAGCCAAAGTAGGATCAGTTATGAAAGTTCTAATAATAGGGGAGAAAGGCAAAGTGGTAACACTTACATTAGGGGGCTGGGAATATAATGATGAAGACAATACTCCTGTCATTGTAATTTTGAGGGACCTCTTCCTAGTATAAACTCTTTCAATAGTCCTCCTAGCTAGAGCTTATAGTTCTTCCAATAAGATTTTAATTCCTTATGGGGATCCTTCCTCAAGATTAATGATATTGGGACTTGGTTAGTTAGAGCTCTATTTGAGAGCTTCCTCAACTAGTGTAGATATAATTATGGGGCCTTGAGAAGGACTAGGTTAGTTTCTAGATTATCCTCACTTAGAGCTCAGAGGTAGGTCCTACCCACTTGGAGTGGCTTAAAGTGGGGGTTTTCAAGGCTTATTTTTTATAAGAGGAACATTGTCCTCTTCTTCTTCTTCCTTCTCTTCATAATCTACATTGAAAATGCTCCCATGAGCTAGTAGGAGTTGAGGCTTTTCTATATCCTCTTTCCTCCTTTCTCAATTGGACCTCATCTTGAGTAATATATTATTCCATCAAGTATTTCTTAGGACCATCTCTTTATTCATTACATTAAGGTATATCTAATCATGTATCTTATCCTAATTCTTATACTCTATAGCCACATGTATTTTGAATTTATTGAGGTGTTCGAGAATGACTTGGTTTGGATCACACATTCTAAGGTCATCCTTAATAGGTACGATCCCCTATTCCATGCTTCCATAATTACATCTTACCATTATTTCACCTTGGCTCTCCCCAGTTGATAAGGAGCCTTATGGGGGGGTCGTCTTCTTCCTCTTGAAGAAGCCATCAATTTCATGGATAATTTGGTATGTTATTTCCTCTTATGCTAACTTCATTGGCGTATACCTTGGTATCTTGAAGGGAGATACCATTACCCTTTATACTTGGATGACCATGTAATTGGGGTAGATATAGAAGATATTAATGTCTTGTAGTGCTTGTATCACCTCTAATGGAACCCTTTTCATTTCACACTCTATTATTGACCTATATATAGGGGCTAGAAACCCTCTTCTATTATCTTGATATTCCACCTAAAGTATTGGATATGAATGTATATAATTACTGAGGCATAACTTCTTACCTCTCAAGCGACCATGTATTTGGACCTAATTATGTAGTTGTACAAATGACATCTTTCCTCATTTCTCAATTGAACCTCATCTTGAGTAATATATTATTCCATCAAATATTTCATAGGACCATCTCTTTATTCATTACATTAAGGTATATCTAATCATGTATCTCATCCTAATTCTTATACTCTATAGCCACATCTATTTTGAATTTATTGAGGTGTTCAAGAATGACTTGGTTTGGATCACACATTCTAAGGTCATCCTTAGGCAATAGGTACAAGCCCCTATTCCTTGCTTCCACAATTACATCTTACCATTATTTCACCTTGGCTCTCCCCAGTTGATAAGGAGCCTTATGGGGGGGTCTTCTTCTTCCTCTTAAAGAAGCCATCAATTTCATGGATAATTTGGTATGTTATCTCCTCTTATGCTAACTTCATTGGCATATACCTTGGTATCTTGAAGGGAGGTACCATTACCCTTTATACTTGGATGACCATGCAATTGGGGTAGATCTAAAAGATATTAATGTCTTGTAGTGATTGTATCACCTATAATGGAACCCTTTTCATTTCACACTCTATTATTGACCTCTATATAGGGGCTAGAAACCCTCTTCTATTATCTTGACATTCCACCTAAAGTATTGGATATGAATGTATATAATTACTGAGGCATAACTTCTTATCTCTCAAGGGACCATGTATTTGGACCTAATTATGTAGTTGTACAAATGACATCTTTCCTCCTTTCTCAATTGAACCTCATCTTGAGTAATATATTATTCCATCAAGTATTTCTTAGGACCATCTCTTTATTCATTACATTAAGGTCTATCTAATCATGTATCTCATCCTAATTCTTATACTCTGTAGCCACATCTATTTTGAATTTATTGAGGTGTTCGAGAATGACTTGGTTTGGATCACACATTCTAAGGTCATCCTTAGGCAATAGGTACGAGCCCCTATTCCATGCTTCCACAATTACATCTTACCATTATTTCACCTTGGCTCTCCCCAGTTGATAAGGAGCCTTATGAGGGGGGTCTTCTTCTTCCTCTTGAAGAAGCCATCAATTTCATGGATAATTTGGTATGTTATCTCCTCTTATGCTAACTTCATTGGCATATACCTTGGTATATTGAAGGGAGATACCATTACCCTTTATACTTGGATGACCATGCAATTGGGGTAGATCTAGAAGATATTAATGTCTTGTAGTGCTTGTCTCACCTCTGATGGAACCCTTTTCATTTCACACTCTATTATTGACCTATATATAGGGGCTAGAAACCATCTTCTATTATCTTGATATTCCACCTAAAGTATTGGATATGAATGTATATAATTACTGAGGCATAACTTCTTACCTCTCAAGGGACCATGTATTTGGACCTAATTATGTAGTTGTACAAATGACATCTTTCCTCCTTTCTCAATTGAACCTCATCTTGAGTAATATATTATTCCATCAAGTATTTCTTAGGACCATCTCTTTATTCATTACATTAAGGTATATCTAATCATGTATCTTATCCTAATTCTTATACTCTATAGCCACATCTATTTTGAATTTATTAAGGTGTTCGAGAATGACTTGGTTTGGATCACACATTCTAAGGTCATCCTTAGGAAATAGGTACAAACCCCTATTCCATGTTCCACAATTACATCTTACCATTATTTCACCTTGGCTCTCCCCAGTTGATAAGGAGCCTTATGGGGGGGGTCTTCTTCTTCCTCTTGAAGAAGCCATCAATTTCATGGATAATTTGGTATGTTATCTCCTCTTATGCTAACTTCATTGGCATATACCTTGGTATCTTGAAGGGAGATACCATTACCCTTTATACTTGGATGACCATGAAATTGGGGTAGATCTAGAAGATATTAATGTCTTGTAGTGCTTGTCTCACCTCTGATGGAACCCTTTTCATTTCACACTCTATTATTGACCTATATATAGGGGCTAGAAACCCTCTTCTATTATCTTGACATTCCACCTAAAGTATTGGATATGAATGTATATAATTACTTAGGCATAACTTCTTACCTCTCAAGGGACCATGTATTTGGACCTAATTATGTAGTTGTACAAATGACATCCAATAGATAGTTCATTATATAAAATGGAGCTCAATTTTTGCATGTGTCATTCATAGTAGTGGTTGAATTATCACTAATAATATCCCCAAGTAGGGGAATATGTTGGTCCTCCAAGATTAGTTATAGTAATTTGATCATCCTTATGTCTACATATCTAATATACACATTTCCAAATACCTTATTTAGTAAGGCCATGCCAACCTCACCCATTTATAAAAAGATGGATGGGTAGGTCTCCCTGGCCATTCGTGTAAACAATCCCATTTGGGTTATTTACCCATAAGTCCATGAATTTATCTAGAGTGTGTACCTCATACCATTTTTTGATGATGATTTGGTTATACTCCACCTATGGTAGAGGTAGGTCATAGTAATTTTCAAAACTAGGCCCATTAATGAAGGTAATGGGGAGTACTTGGTGCATGTATTTGAGTAATCCATCCTCACACTTTGACATCCTAAAGATTCCATATACTAGATTTTCACATGGTATGACCTCTAGTTTCACTATGGCTTTAAAATATTAGCATCTTAGATTTATAGGATATCAAAATCAAGTTGAATGATGTGGGTTATGGTCATAGACTCATCAAGGTCCTTAGATTCTTCAACATTGTAATACACACTGATATAATGTGTATCCCTTTTGTATATGGCATTGAGGATGAAATATGTGTCCTTAAAGATGATTTAATTACCATATTTAAATAAGAAATCATCATTTCTAAATTAAATTACCTTACCATAAGTGGAAGGTATTTCCTACCCCATTTAAACAACATCTATAGGTAGTAATTGGCATCTTCTTATACTTCTATGTAACTCTTAGATCTCCAACAATGGTGGCCTAAGTATAATTTGAGAAGAGCTTAGGCTTGGCCAAACTTTGAGAGCATAGATAAAAGAGAGAACAAATGATTAGGGATTTTAATGTACATGTAGGTAAAAATGATTGAGTTTAGTAGCCTTTTGAATATTAACTTGATTAATGTAAGGTTGGATGGTGATTTTAGTTTGTGCCATATTAATGTTGATCTCATCACCTTTGAATTCAAATTTAGAATTGATTTGCCTTTGATTTTCCATAAATTTTATCTTTATAGCTAAAATTTTCCATCTTTTAACATGTGTTATGCCATCTTGGATCCATCTGCATACTTTCAAGGCTTGAATGTGACTAGGCTACTTAGTTGGCTAAAATTAGGACATATGGCACTTTATGATTGGTCTTAAGTGCTCTAGATGTGGCTATGTGATGAATCATTTATTTAGTTCTATGTGGAATCCTTTGATTTGTATTGAGTTTTGGGGTGGCGCCCTCTAATTTGATCATTCATGAGAATTCCACTTGTCACTTTCTCAAGCAATTAGGACTTTACTTGGACAGGTGTCACTTCCTGATTGGTCTTGATAGTTGTTGGCAATTATGTGTTAAATACATGGCTTAAGGAGAGCCACATGTCACTCTTAAAGGAAATTTTTTGATCTTGAATTTATCCTTATGGGTAAAACACTTGGAATCATCTCATAGGTCTAGTAGGGAGACACGTCATCTTGATAGGCCTTTGGAAAAGGTCTATGGATCATTAGATATGAGTAGGGTAGGCATGAAAAGTTTCTTTGGAGGGACACATATCATTCTTAAAATGGGCCTTAATTAGGTATACACCATTGATATTTGATCAAATGGCTTAGGGACTTCTATGTGTTTATTCTATGAGCTCTCATGAGCCTTAGATTGGATGGCTCGAGTGCATCCACATGTTCATTAAAATGAATCTGAATGAGGCACGTGGAATTTCAAATATTTCTTGGATTGTGTTTTGGGAATGTGGCATCATATCATGGACTATTAAATCATAATAGGATGTGTGGCATAATGTATTTTAATGGGATTTCTCACTCGATCGAGGATATTGACATGTAGCCTATGGATTTGAATTTCAATGTCTAGTTCCTTCATGAGATCTCATGATGGCACCACATGGTATCTTTCTGATCTAATAGATTTATTCCAAGAATCATGCATAGAGCAAATTTATTTTGGCTAATGATGAACTCAAAGTTTTGATAGAAAATATTCATGTCTTGGATGAGTACCATGTTGACACATTGTATAATATGGAATGAGTATTCTTTTAGAAGTTTTCTTATAATTTAATATCCTGTGATGCATCACAAACAACTATGTTTAAGTTGACATCCAATGAAGCCATGTGATAAGTTAAGTTAGACTTTGGAAAATGTTAGATGCCCATATCAAGCAAATTATAATAAGTTTAAATCAAAACTTGTAACTAAATTCTTTAAACAAAGAAAAAGGTTAGTGTAGTAAGATCCCATGAAGCTAGTCATGTTCATGATAATTGAGCAACTAGGTAGAGTATTCTTAGTGAAGTTTGCCTTCACATTTGAACCCATTATTGGTTAATTATTCATTAAAAACTTGGATACGACTCAAAGAAACTTATAATAATATAGATATTTTTAAATTATAATATATTTTGCAAGATGAATATGTAACCAAGAATTGTTAGGAAGTATTAATTTCATTTTTATGCAGAGAAATGACTTATCAAACTTGATGTCTTATGAAATTTTGGAAAATTAAGATTGAAGGGTCCCCATTATAAGAATAGGGGGTAGTTGAGCATTAACACACTTGATACCTTAAAATACTCTTAATAGTATCCATGGATGCTATGTACCTTCTATGAATTAAGGCATAAACTAATCTATCTTACTTACCTTGGATATAGTTGATATCAAAATCATAATCAAACAAGAATTTCAACTAGCTCCTCTGATGAGCATTCAGATTTGGTTGAGTGAAGATGTACTTGAATCCTAAGCTATCTATCTTGAGATCAAATCATTTTCCTAAAAAATAGTTCCTCCAAACCTGAAAATCATGCATAATTACTACAAGCTATAGGTCATGAGGGCCATAATTCATCTCATAAGGCTTTAGTTTCCTTGATCCATAGGATACCACTACACCATACTACATAAGGAATCCTCCAAGTCTATCCCTACATGCATTTGTGATCACTAAAAATTGACCATTGGGATCAAGAACTCTTAATATTAGTTTTGAAGTAATCCTCCTTTTTAATTATTGAAAAGTTATTTCACACTTATCTGACCAAATAAAACTTTGATTCTTCTATTACAGAGAAGTCATCAGATTAGCTATCTTATAAAAATTTGGAATGAATTTCCTATAATATTCCACTAATCCCATGAAAATCCTTACCTCATGGACATTATTTGGTGTCAACCACTCCATAATGGCTCTTATCTTTTCTAGATCTACTAAAATACCATCCATAGAGATAATATGTCCTAGTTATTGTAATTTATTTTGGAAAAATGCACACTTGGACAATTTTACATACAACTTATGCTTTCATAAACATTAAAAACCCAATTCCAAATGTTGAATATGCTCTTACTCATCCTTAATATATATAAGAATATAATCTATAAAGACCAAAAAAAAATGATCTGGATAATATCTAAACACACTATTCATGAGATTCATAAATTCTACATGAGCATTCATCAATCCAAATGGTCACACTATGAACTCATAGTGCCCATATTGAGTTATAAACATTGTTTTTGGAATATCCTCATATTTTATCCTCAGTTGATGATATCCTACCCTAAGATCAATCTTAGAAAACACTATTACCCCTCACATTTGATCAAAAATATCATTTATATAAGGTAACAAATACCTATTTTTTATAGTTTCCTTATTCAATGTTATATAATCAATATAAAGGTAAAGAGTGTTATCCTTCTTTATGAAGATAACTGGTGTACCCCATGATGACATACTTGGTTTGATCATCCCTTTTGATAAAAATTCTTGGAGTTGATCCTTCAATTTAAATAATCCAGTGGTTGTTATCCTCTATGGTGATTTAGACTATGTTTTCAATCTAGGTATGATATTTATAGATAAATTAAACTCACATTTGAGAGGCAATCTTGGCAATTCCTCTAAAAACACATCGTGGAAATTATTAACAAAATGATTATCTTCAAGGGATGGTTCCTTATATTAATCCATTTTATTTATCTTGATGATAAATGTTTGACATCCTTTTACTTAAGCCTTTTTGAGTTTCTTTACATAAATTGCGTAGGTTTCAGCTCCTTTTTCTTGCCCTAAATTTGTGTCTAATTTCCAAAATCATCCCGACACTCAACCTTATTTAGATATCAATCAACCTTGGATTTATTATTAAAAATCCAATTGACTCCTAAGATCACATCATATGATGATAGTGGTGTTACATAAAAATCCACTGCTATTATGTATTTGAGCAACCTAATCTTAGCTTCAACTAAACACTTGTTAACTTTGACATTTGAATGATTTTCATATTATATTGACCATGTATTTTCCATTAAACTAGATTTTATAGATAATGTATTTAGATTTATAGGACCTATAAAACATTTTTTATCCCCTTTATCAATCAAAATGGAACTTGGATGTTCAAACAAAATACCTAATTATTCTATGGGTGAAGCTTATAATTCAGATAGCCAATTGTCAACTACCACATAAATACATTGTTGAAACATTCCTTACTAAGGAAAATAGCCTTTGTTCCTTGAATTATCTTAGGTACACTCACAATAAAAATGGTCACCTCCATTAATGAACCAACTTGTAGGTGGTCCCTTCCTATTAGACTATTGGTTTCCCTTGAAACTACCCTTGAAACCATTACCTAGTTTCCTATTACCCAAACCACTATTGAATCTAGAATTATGATTCTTGAACTGACTCTTGGAGTTTCCACTCTTTTACTTCCAGATATTCTTTTTGAAATTTAGATTGGAAATTTTAAACTTTTTATTAAACCTATCTCTGACTTGATCAAGATATTTTAACTTCTATTCTTGCTTGAATACCTTCTCAAAGACTTGGTCTATAGTAAATGTTCCATAAAGATTCAATTATCCCCCAATCTAGGGTTTTAATCCCATGATGAACTTCCTAATTTTGAGCCTCTCATCTTCTTGATACTAAGGTACATACTTCATAAGTTTGGTGAACTATTCCTAGTACTCATTCACCAATAGGTCTCCTTGCTTTTGATTTTGAAAATATGTAAAATTTTGGTCAAATTATAACTATTGAAGCCACCATGATCTGAAAAATGTTAAAAATTTCTCACATTTAGTGGTGGTCAAGTTGAGATTGATATCCAACCTTTTGTTAGCCCACCACATAGATGATTTACCAATCAACTAGTAAGCTCCCCAAACTAATTTAGTGATATAAATTTAGTTTAGAATCTCTAGATATTTATTGATCTCAATCAACCATTCTTATGTTCCATCTCTTATAATTGTTCCATCAAACCTAGGTGGATTCACCTTTTTCATATCTCTAGCCAATTCCACAGCTACGCATGCTATTAGATCCTAAATAACTTCTTCATGTCTTTACTCTTGAGGTATTTCCTACTAAACAAGATGATATTTAGGTGCTCCCTTATGGGATTACTCTTTGTGTCCATGAATTTTCTATTCTAGGGCTATAATTCAGTCCCTAGTCTCATTCATAGATGTAAGAATCTTGTCTAACTTTGTTGCTTGCTTAGTATTAAATTGGTTAGGATTAAACCAAGGTTTTTTGTTATTGACTTATGAAGGACTCTCACCAGATAATATATCTTGCACCATTATCCTTTATGGTAAATAAAATGATATAAAAATGTTAGTGAACTCATAAAGTCATAGAATTTATCCTTAGCTCTGATACCATATGTAACATCTCCACTAAGATTTACTAGAATAATGTAATAATTTTTTTAAATTTAATTACATGTATTATTTCACAATAAAAATCTAATTAGTAACCCTAGTATAACACACTAAGTATGTTAACTATGAAATATACATGTAACATCTACCTATTATTGATCACTACAACATTTGAAACAAATAAAAAAAACTTAACTGCATTCATTCTAGAAAGTAATTACATAAAATCCTTCCACAATGGGCACAACAATACAACCACTATTTTCAAATCAAAAATAAGTAAAAAATTAAATTTCATCAAGAATAATGTTTTAATAATAAATATAATACAAGATACAATACTCCAAAGAGCATGAATTCCTCAAACTCTAGTATCCATGGTAATCTCAAGTGTGGTCTCCAAATAAGTGTTGATGTGGGGAGGGTGTTAAGCATAATATATATTTGGGGTGAATCAATATATTATATATCTTATAAATATTTTACTTAATTAAATTCCACTTAACCATACATTCCAGATTTACAATAAAACTAAAATAATAACATGCACCACACGAGAGAGAGAGAGAGAGAGAGAGAGAGAGAGAGAGAGAGAGAGAGAGAGAGAGAGAGAGAGAGAGAGAGAGAGAGAGAGAGAGAGAGAGAGAGAGAGACCATATTTTTATGTGGAAAATCAATGTGGAAAAAACTATGGAGAAAAATCTCAAGTATAATAATTATCACCAACTCAATTTATAAAGTCCTCAAGCACCAACTTGTAGGAACACCAACCCCTTTGCTAAGCACCAACATAACAACTATTTTTGAGCACCAACCCACATGAACACCAACCCCTTTCAAAAATTTGTGAGCACCAAACCACAGGAGCACCAACCCCTCTTGTGTATAAAACACAACTATCTCTCAATGTTTCTTTCTCAACAAATGATAGAAATATATAATATCTCTTTCTATTATTTCCTCTATTCCTATATAAAACAATTACAAACCATGCACTCTCTTGATTATTACAAATGGATTCTGAAGCCTTTATTTATATCTTTATAAATGAACTTTGGCATTTTCCCTTTGTGACTCTTCACTCCTCATGGAAAATGGCACCAAACTTGCATGACCCTTCAAATCCTTGTATTTAAAAAGTCACATGGTGACCCTTCATAAGCAAATATATCTTTTCCTCTTTTATCTTTATCTTGGTGACATTTCAAATTCCTTAAGATGACTCTTCATGGAAAAATGCACCACACCCTAGTTTGTCTTCACTTGGTGACTCTTTGAATTCCTCAAGATGACTCTTCATGGGAAAATGCATCCCATTCCTCTTTTGTCTTTACCTCGTGACTCTTTGACTTCTCCATGGGCCCTTTTTTGAATTTTATGCAACCAAAAATATATTTTTTTATTATTAAATAAATATCAACACATTTTAGCCAAAATATGAACATTAAAAATTCCTTTAGACAATAAATGCTATGGGGCCTTTATCACCAATGCTAGACCTTTGACATCAATGAAAATATTTTCAACAATCTCCCTCTTTATCATTGATGGCAATCTCAAACTAAAACTGCTACATCTTGAAACTTGTAATGTAGATGCCAACCTACACATACTACTATTTTAAAAACATACAATTAGTCCCCATTACTATAGCATCCTATACTTGTTCCCTATACCTGTTTTTCTCATTTTTCTACACCTATTTCCTATACTTGTTTATATTCTTCTCCCCCTTTGAAATTAATAGAAAAGGGCCTATCTTGGAGCTAACACTTATCTCCCCCTCAATTGATATTGATATTCAATAGTAGAAAGTAAAATAAATTACTCCCAACTTCTCCCATAGATACTTGAATATGTCTTTTAGTAGTGCCTTTGTGAAAATATCTACTAGCTATTATGTAGTACTAATATATTCCATCTTAAGCACTGATTTGCAACCTACTCTCTCAAGAAGTGATATCTAATAGGAATATATTTTATTCTTAAATGCATCATTGGATTCTTATAAATATTAATATCACTTGTGTTGTCACAAAAAATAGAAATAGGTTCATCACATTTTACTTTGATATCTTCCAAAGTTTTCTTCATCCAAAGCACTTGAGTACAACATAATATCCCTATAATATATTTTTCTTCAGATATAGAAAGTGATAATGAATTCTAATTTTTGCTTAGCCATGATACTAAGCTATCATTGAGGAAGAAAGCTCCTCCACTTGTACTCTTTTTGTCATCCAAGCAACTTGCCTAATTTAAATCTGTATAAGCAACCAAACTGAAATCTCTACCTATGGGATACCATAATCTATAAACCAATGTCCCCTTGACATATCTAAATATTCTCTTCACCAATTAAACATGAATCTCCTTCAAGGTTTCTTGATATCTCACAACCATGCCTACTACATTCATGATGTTTGGCCTCGATACTATCAAATATAAAAGACTACTAATCATAGATATATATAAATATTGATCTATAGTAGGTGAATATCCATCCTTACTCACCTTTTTCCTAGTACCCATTGGTGTTCCAACTAGTGCAAAATCCTCAAAACCAATTTTTTTCAACATTTACTTGGTATATTTACTTTGAGATATGAAAATTCCTTTATCTAATTGAAATATTTGTAACCTTAAGAAAAATGACAATTCTCTAAGAATAGACATCTCAAATTATTTTTGCACATTTATCATAAAATTATTTTATCATTATTTCAATGTTACCTCCAAATATTATGTCATCAACATATACCACAATAATCAATTGATGTTCACCTTCTATTTTTATGTAGAGATTACTATCAACAAAACCTCTCTTAAATCCTTGATCTTGTAAGTACTTATCAAGTCTTGCATACCAAGCTCTAGGAGATTGTTTCAATCCATACATTTCTTTCTTCAATCTACATATATGGCCATTATCATTTGAGATAATAAATCCCTTAGGCCACTCAATGTAGACCTCATCTTCTAGATTCCCATTTAGGAAGGCAAACTTGACATCCATCGTCATCCTTCTAGTGTGAACTCCATTTATGTTCCTGATGATGTCACTCATATTATGTTTTCTCTAAAAATATTTGGATGGGGTCTTGGTGTCCTTTTACTTCTCCTTCTCATCTTCATATAAATCTTCAAAATCTTCTTCTTCAATGATTTTAGGAGTGTCCACTAGATCACTGGCTCTTTATGTTACATCTTCATCTATCCTAACACTTGCACTTTCAACAATCTTCTTGGTTCTTTTGTTATAACATTTATAAACTTTATTTTTGCAAGAATATGCAATAAATATACCTTCATCTATTATATATTCAAACTTACCCAATTTTTTATTGATTCTCTTTATGGAACATCTACTACCGAAAAATCTAAAATAATCTATTATAGCTAGTTTGTCTTTTCATAACTCGTAGGAAGTCTTGTCACTATTGAATCTTAACAACACTCTATTCTAGATGTGAACTATTGTGCCTACTATCTATCTCCAATATTTATTTATTATCTTGGATTCATTTATCATTGGCCTCACCATCTCTTGAAATGTTCTATTTTTCTACTCAACTACTCCATTTTACTATAGAGTTCTAGCTGTTGAATAATGTCTCTTTATCCCATGGTCTTCACAATACTCAATCAATTTATCTAACATGAATTCTCCTCCTTGATCTAATCTTAGTCACTTAATCTTTAAATTAGTTTCATTCTCAACAAAAGACTTGAATGCTTTGAAGTGGCTAAACGCTTTTGATTTTTTCTTCAAAAACATCACCCAAGTCATACATTTAAAATCATCAATAAGAAATATGAAATATTTCACACCTTGAGTACTTTGAGTTCTCATAGGTCCACACAAATCAGTGTGAACAAGCTCTAACATCTGAGTGGTCAAGTATTGTTTTGTCTTGAATCATCTTCTAACCTACTTCCCACACTGACATAGTTCAAAAAGCATTTTGGAGGGCATTGTAATCTTTGGAAGATCTATAACTACTTGCTTCTTGCTGATGTTGACAATATTGTTGAAATTTATGTGTCTGATTCTCCTATGCCATAGTAAAACTTTACTAAACTTGACTCAAACAACATTTTTAACCTCTGATATCTGATAAAATATATAATTTTTTGCCTATCCTATAAGCATCTATAATCAACACATATGAATAATTTATCCTAATTTCACAACCTTCTAAACTAAAAATTTAGTGTGTGTCCATGATCACACATTTGACTTACACTTAAAATATTATGCTTAAGACCTTCTACATATAGAAAAATTTTCAGTCTTAGTGTACCCTTTTTGAAAATTTTGGTAGTAGTATTGTCTCCAAATTTCACTATGCCACCATTAATCTTCTTCAGGGTTATGAATTGATTCGTGTATCCTATCATGTTCCTCGAACATCAATTGTCAATGAACCATGGAATTTATTCATTTCTTGCATGTAAAGCTATCTAAACCAATGTAGACTTTTTAGGTTGTTTCTTCTACCATGAACCTATCTAAACTTTCTTCTTGATGAATAGAGCCTTGAAAATCTATTCCTTCTTGATTGACTTAAACATGCTTCTACAGTATTGGGCTATGTGTCTAAAGTTATTGTACTTGAAACATATTAAGGCATTTTCATTAAAACCTGATAGAGGAGAAAAATATTTGTGGCTTCTGCTTAACTTTGTATGAGTTTTCTTCTCCTTTCTAAAATTATTATCCCTTTTCCAACATTCTATTTTCTTATGACCATATCTATTATAATAAAAATAGTAACCATAAAAATAGAACCTGTTTGTGTATCTTTGACCTGATTACCTTTTGTATCTCTATTCCTTCTAGCCTTCTTTATTTGAGACGTCCTCTATATTCTTAAATTCTTCCTTTTTCATTTCTTCTTTTGTAAGAGATTCAGCATAACTCTTTCCTTTTTATATGTTAACCTTATATGTGAAAGTAGTGGTCTTTCCCTTTCTCTTTTTCAAATATAATACATGTCTTATTTGACATCATTCTTTAACTTTCTAATATCTTGTTCAAAATATTAGTGTTATTCTCAAATTTTGAATCATTGGCTACTCTATCATTAACTGCTTTATTTATTTTATCAAAATCTACTTTTAAAGAAGTAATTTCAACAACATAGCTTTCAGCATTCCTCACTTACTTTTTGTAAATGAGCTATTAGATATTATTCAATATTTTTGGTTTCTTCAATGTGTTACTATAAATCTTCAATTATTTCTTTTGACACCTTTTCATTTTTCTCAATTTGGCACTTCAATCCATGATTCTTCTTCTCAAGAGCTTGTAATTATTCTATGGAAAAAATGAGTTCTCCTTCCATATTCACTTTAGCTTCATCTTGTTCCTCTTCTTGATCATCTATACTTTTTATTACAAAGGCATCTTCATGTATGGTCATGAATATAATTTCTTCTTCATCTGAATCACTGACTCCACTATCTTTGGTTGACCTAGGATCATTAGAGTATAAAATATTCTTCTTGAACCCCTTCTTGAATTTGCCTTTGCAATTTTTCTTGTATGTAGACCTTCCTTCTTCATTATCATCATTACTTTTATTTAGGCACTTAGCTATAAAATGTCCAATCTTTTTAGAATTAATTTATTTAAAAGGTAAATTTCTTTGATATTTACCTATGCCCTTTTTTAACATTCATATGAATATAGATCCATTATCATCTTCATCATCACTAGAGATGTCACTTAATTCTTGAATTTTAGCCTTGTCTTTATTTAATGTCTTGAAATTATCTTCCTTCTTTGAGGGTTTTTATTATTTTATTTGTATCTCATATGCCTTAATAATACCATGTAGTTCACCCATCTTTAGCTTTGCTAGATCCTTCATCTCTTTGATTGCCAAAACCTTTGCATCATATCTCATTGGTAGAGATCTCAAAACATTGTGTACCACCATTGATTCTTATAACTTTTATCCAAGCCCTTGAATATGATTAACTATTTGATCAATCTACAAAAGATAACTCACTATATTTTCATTCTCTTCCATTTCAAACTCTCAAACTATCTTTTGAAAGTCTGGAGCATAGCTTATTTAACCTTTCCATCACCTTTGTAAATATTTTCAAGCTTTACCCAAGTCTCATGAGTAGATTTACATTGCATAACTTTAAAAAAATCTAATTCACATAAACAAAATAAAATAGCATTTAATGTTTTATCATTATTTTCACTTGCCTTCTTTTTTACCAAAGTAGTCGCAAGTGTCTGTGGCTCTTTGTATTCCTCCACAACTGCTTGTTAAATGTTGAATCCAAGAGACATCAAATAATTACTCATCCTTATGCTCCAAAAATCATAATTTTTTACATCAAACAAAGGTTTCTTATTTGTATAAAAACCTTCATGTGATCCAACCATCGTGCTTTTCCTAATCTACCTTCAAGTTGTAAACTCTTTCCAAAGGAACCTACTCTAATACCAATTATTAAGCACATAATATACTAAGAGGGGGGTGAATTATTATATTATATATCTTATATATCTTTTACTTAATCAAACTCCACCTAACCATACATTCAAGATATGCAATAAAACTGAAACAATAACATGCACCATGAGAGAGAGAGAGAGAGAGAGAGAGAGAGAGAGAGAGAGAGAGAGAGAGAGAGAGAGAGAGAGAGAGAGAGAGAGAGAGAGAGAGAGAGAGAGAGAGAGAGAGAGAGAGAGAGAGAGAGAGAGAGAGAGAGAGAGAGAGAAGATTTTTATGTGGAAAACGAATGTGGTAAAAACCATAGATAAAAATCTCAAGTTTAATAATGAACACCAACTTAGATTATAAAGTTCACAAGCACCAATTTTTAAGATCATCAACCCCTTTTCTAAGGACCAACATAGAAACTATTTGTGAGCACCAACCCATAGGAGCACTAACCCCTTTCAAATATTTGTGAGCACCAACCCATAAGAGCACCAACCCCTCTTGTGTATAAAACACAACTATCTCTCAATGTTGCTTTCTCAACAAATGATAAAACTCTACAATATCTATTTTTATTCTCTCTTCTTTTATTATATAAAAAAATTACAAACCATGCACTCTCTTACTTATTACAAATCATTTCCCAAGACTTTATTTATATCTTTCCAAATGACATTTGGCATTCACCCTTTGCAACTTCACTCCTCATGGAAAATGGTGCCAAACTTGCATGACCCTTCAAATCCTTGTATTTAAAAAGTCACATGGTGACACTTCATAATCAAATGCATACTTTACTCTTTTTTCTTTATCTTAGTGACATTTAAAATTTATTAAGGTGACTCTTTATGGAAAAATGTGCCATACCCTATTTTTTCTTCACTTGGTGACTCTTAGAATTCCTCAAGGTGACTCTTCATGGGAAAATGCATCCCATTCCTCTTTTG